>MU105751.1:1119158-1624719 GCA_012274485.2 Sinapis alba
TCTCTCTCTCTCTCTCTCTCTCCCTAGTGACTCGTGACTCCAACTAAACTTACTTTAAAACCGCCGCACTTCTCATGAGTCTTCTTGTCTCTCTTCTTCACCATCACTGTTGTTAACCACTCCTCCGCCATGCGCTCACCGCATGACTTCCGACACGGCGAATCTCCGACTTACCGGGACCGTACTCACTTCCACTCAACCGTCGCAGCTCAGAAGCTCCGTCGCTTCAATTCACTGATCCTCCTCCTCCGCTTAGCCTCTTTCTCCTTCTCACTTGCCTCCGCCGTCTTCATGCTCACCAATTCCCGCGGCTCCGGTTCGCCTCACTGGTACGATTTCGACGCTTTCAGGTTCGAATTCTCCTCTCTTCACTCCTCAATTTCAAAAAACGAATCAAAAAATCAAATTTGGAATTTGATAACTGAGAGATCAGAATCGCGTTTTGGTCACAGATTCGCGTTCGTGGCAAACGCGATCGTGGCGGTATATTCCGTGTTCGAAATGGGAGTTTGCGTTTGGGAATTTTCAAGAGAAACAACGTTATGGCCTGAAGCGTTTCAAGTGTGGTTCGACTTTGGTCATGACCAGGTGATTAATTAATTGAATTAAATAAAAGATCAATTCTTTAAGCTTAGATTTTGCATACTACTAGTCAGTCACTAAAGGCAAACATGCTGTCTCAATGATTGCTTAATTATTTTAATTAAGTTGGATATTTTTTAATTAAACCGCAGTTTAATTAATTAAACCATACTCGCTTTAGTAGATAGAAACATTACTAAGATACTAAGACATGAAGCAATGTGTATGTATATCGGCAGGTGTTCTCTTACCTGTTGCTATCGGCAGGATCGGCTGCAGCAGCGTTGGCTAGAACGATGAGGGGAGGTGACACGTGTACGGCCAACAAAGCCTTCTGCTTGCAGTCAGATGTAGCCATTGGTTTAGGCTTTGCTGCTTTTCTGTTCCTCGCCTTCTCTTCTTGCTTCTCTGGTTTTCGAGTTTCTTGTTTTCTCATTACAGGCTCTCGTTTTCACCTTTAATAGTGAGTGATTCTTAATGACATTTGGTTATGGAGCTGATGTGTTAAAATCTTTATAAATATATATGAATCAAGAAAGAAAGAAGATAAC
This sequence comes from Sinapis alba, assembly GCA_012274485.2. Classification (NCBI taxonomy): domain Eukaryota; kingdom Viridiplantae; phylum Streptophyta; class Magnoliopsida; order Brassicales; family Brassicaceae; genus Sinapis; species Sinapis alba. Next base: position 1,120,292 of record MU105751.1, read on the forward strand.
AAATCAGAACTATAGAGTCTCAGTTTACAGTGGACGTAGCTGATGTAACATTGAAGATATAAGTTTACCAAAATCTTGTGGAACTGGCTAAGCTTCTGCTACAGTCTGAGGTTGTTGCTCTGCTTTGACCTTAGCTTTACCCTTTTTCTTACTATCCTTTGGCTTCTTCTCCTCTTCATCCTTCTCTGCATCCACCTCGATCCTTACAAAAACAGGACTCGCTTGCGCCATTACTTGACCTCCCCTTAGCTCTCCCCACTTGGTATCATTCTAAAGCAACAAAACCATGTCAATCAAAGGCATCAAGTTTTTTAGTTTAAATCAGATGACAGGAGATGGTTTGTTACCCATGTTATGCTGTTGAACTGATCAACTGAAAACCCAAGTTGTGAATATATCTTCAAGCTTAAGGAAGGTGCAATGGGGGATAACGCAACCGCTATGATTCTCATTACTTCTAGTATAATCACCAAATCCTGTAATCATTTGGGAGACAAAACCAGTTACTAACTTGATCCTCCAACCAATAACAAATCCTTATGTTTTTTTTATGTTATGACCTTGGCTGCAGCTTCTGCTGAGACACCACCTTGTTTAAAAAGCATCCAAGGTGCTCTTTGATCCATGTAGGAGTTTCCAGCATTTCCAATCTCTAACACAGCCTCACACGCCGTTGATAATGAAAGATTCTCATAGTTTGTCCGTGCCTTTTCAACCTATTAACAGAAAACCGAGATGAAGGATAGAGCTATTGAAGCAATTAGAGAGAGAAGAATGGCCATAAGGAAATTTTACCAGCCTCTCCACTGTGTCTTTCAAAGGTATTCCTTCGGCTGCAATGGTAGAATCTACTACTAAAGTGGACTCACAGTTCTTCTTAAGAAGGCCAAGAGTACGGTTAAGGAGATTTCCTGAAGAGAAAATGCAGCAATAAAACATTTTTTAGAAACCAAACAAGACTCAAAGAGTTAGTTTTAGTAGAGTTAGAAGAAACCTATAGTGTTGGCGAGATGTGCGTTGACAATTTTTATAAAACGGTCTTCTGAGTAGTCCCCATCGTTTCCAAACTCCACCTCCCGGATGAAGAAGTACCTAACAGCATCTGGTCCAAATTTCTGAACCAACTCAAAAGGTTCTAGAGTATTCCCTAACGATTTTCCCATCTTCATTCCATCCTATGATTAGATAAAACCATAGAAGCAATGATATCTCTCACATCAATAAGACCAAAAGAAGATGGCAAGAACATGAACTCTATGCAGAGTTTTTTATTTGGTTAAGTACCTTTGTCAGAAAGCCATGGCCAAACACCATCGTTGGAAGTTTCAGACCAGCAGACATTAACATAGCAGGCCAATAGACAGCGTGAAATCGTAGAATGTCCTGCAGAATAATGGTATATGATCATATAGACACAATATAAATTCATGGGTTTGGAAACATTAATAATGGTATGATTATCTAGACATAAGAAGGATGTTATTGTTTCCAGAAAATCTCTAAGAACTCCAGAAAGTAATCAGTTATAAGCAAATGTTGAAGGTGAATCCGTTTAATATCACTGGAGTTGATAATGAGCATAAGCTATACCTTTCCGATCAAATGCAATGAAGCAGGCCAGCCTAATGAAACAGCAGTGTCAAGATTTTGTTTCTCATTGTCCTCTGTTAGAGCTGATATGTAACTGTAATGGAAGATGAAATAAATGAGATTAGATTTTAATTTCTGTTCTTGGATGCTAAGTAAACTAGGAGAAACAATCTTTCTTTGTAAGGAAAAGAAGTTTACCCCAGTAAAGCGTCAAACCAAACATATATGGTTTGCTTATCGTCATTAGGAACAGGGATTCCCCAATCTACTAATGCTCGAGAAATTGAAAAATCCCTTAAGCCACTCTTTATCCAAGTTTGCACCTATTAGAAAAAGGATTAAAACAGAATGAGCTAGAGATTTCAAATCCTTGTGATATGTGTATCACCAAAGGTCCCACAAGCACTACTTGAATGCTGCATAACCTCGTTTAGACGGTACGAAGGCTGCACGAAACGAGGATTCTGAGACAAAACTTCCTCAAGAGGTTTCTGATATTTGGATAGAGCAAAGAAGTAGTTATCTTCTTTCCTTGCAACACATGGCATTTGATGAACAGGGCAACAATTGTTTTCAAGCAGCTCTTTCTCATCCTACAAAGAGGAAGGATTCAAAAACAAACCAAACTTATAAACCCATAAAAGTATAAACCCTTTTACTCTTTCATTAAAAGAAACAAACCTTATATTCCTCACAGTTAACACAGTAAAGACCTTCATAATCAGCTCTATATATATCACCGTTCGTGAAAACTCGTTCATAGAACTCTTTCACAATAGCTTCATGCTTAGTATCAGTGGTTCTAACGAACTTATCATAAGCTATATCAAGTTCTTTCCAAAGAGTTCGATAAGATTGAGAAATGAGATCACAATGCTCAGCAGGATTACGTCCATTAGCAGCTGCTGAGGTAGCTATCTTCTCACCATGCTCATCTGTTCCCGTGATAAAGATAACCTTCTTGCCAAGCAGCCTCTACATAAACAACAACCCACCATATGAATTTACAATTCAACAGCAAAAGACTGAAACTTTTTAAGACCCATCACGTAAAAACTGAAACTTTACAAGAACCCAAGAGAGAGAGAAGTCAGAGACCCACCTGGAAACGGGCGATTGAATCAGCGGCGATGGTGGTGTAAGCACTGCCCATGTGGGGAGGGGCATTTACGTAATAAAGAGGAGTGGTGAGGACGAAAGTCTCGGCGTTTTCATGGCTTTCGAGGGTGGAAGTACAGTGGAGAGCTCTCCTTGGGGAAGAAGCGAGCTTTTTGGAGAATCTGAAGCTGTTTCTAGAAGAGAATGGTTTCTTGCTGAGTGGAGTGTTAAATGGGTTTAAGAAACAGAGGGCGCTGTGAAGCGAAGTGTTCAACCTCGCCGCCATTGACAAAAGACCTTCGCCGGGGAAGGAGAGATAGGGGAGGACTGGCGATTTCGAGCGCAGTTTAGGTTATGGTTCGGTTTTTATCGGTACCAAAGCAAACAAAACCGGTTCGATTGAGTAAATGTGCCACATCAACTTGTGTGTACCAAAGAAAATGTAAAACCGATTTGTAATGTTTGATGTTTGGAAAGTGTAGACTGGTTTTTTGGAAAAAAAAGGTAACATTCTTCTATAATTATATTATAGAAGTATATTACTAGAAAAAAAAAATCACTATAATAGAGTTATTTGATTTCGAAAAATATAAAAAATGGAGTTTGATTGGTTATATAGACCTCGTGAAAATTTCATGTTACGATCGATGCATTATTTTTGAGGTTTAATAAATTTATATATTGAATTTTTCAATTACTATTTAATATTTTTTGTGATTACATCTAAATTATTTAATTATATATTGTCTATTATTTCACTAGCCCTATTTAAACATGTTTACATCTAAATATTTTAATACAAATAACTAAAAATAAACATAATTTGATAATATAAAAGTCAAATCACCACACGCCATCAAATACTAGAAGCTGAGAGATTATCGATATTTTATGGATACCAAATAAAATTCTAAAAAAAACATATAATAACATCCAAAAATATTCAAAACCATATATCTTGTTTAGTTGTAACTTGTAAATCGGTCTTACTCGACGGTATGGAGTCTCTCACCCGTGGTTTTGAAGCACTTCATTTCTTCTATGTGGTGCTGCTGCCACCGGTTCCTTCAAAGAGCAAGCTAAGCTCGTCAAAGCCATCGAAAAAGAACCCATCAATTTAAAAAACCTTCCTTTTGAATGAATTCTCAGACTGAAAGGAATAAAACATTAGGTGATACAATGTTATAAATAACACTGACAAAGTCCTCTGTTTCTTTGTTTTTCTTTTGCTCCCATTGATATTTAGCATGTCTTGTGTTGCAGATTAACATACATCTTTTGCTTTTGTCATAGAAAAGAACTTCTCAAGCCCTTTGATGTTCAACTGTAAGTTTGTAACCACATACCATTTTTAAACCGGAATTGGTATACATTTGTTTGTGTTGCACCACAGATCTACAACTTATACATACACTCAAATATTGTCCGATGATAATGTTACATGAAGTATAATAATATCATATACTTTATATTATCCAAAATGTAAAATAATAAATTGAGGGCAGCTTTTGATAATACATCACTTTAGAGAAAAGCAAAGTTGTGGAGCCACTCTAATTGCTGCTACGGAAATATGCTTTTAATGGATGCACTCATATGCCTGTCATGTGTGAGACATTTGGTACCATCATTACCAGCTTCACCATCAAATCTTTATTCCTTTTTCATTCTTTGAATATCGAGAGAAATGTTCATGTCATATAAAATTTTATAAATCACTCTTTTATATTTCTCCATACATAATTACGAAAGAAGCTTCAAACCCATCTAAGGCAAAGACGTAATTTGAATATTGTAATTTTTTAATCACTCTTGTAATTTATTTTATTATGTTATATAAAATGATGCAAAGTGTTTACTATTTTGTTCCAAACTAGCTACTTTGATTACCAACTGAAACATGTTTTAAGTAACTTTCAAGTTAACTATTATTCCTTGATGGTGCAAGCCAATTATAATTTGATGAAACATAAAATGAGGACTTGACTACTTGGATCTAACTAATTAATGTTTTTCAACATCATATACTAGGATGGGATCGAGACTTCGCCTATATTCATTTCAGTACTTGAGCAATGTACCAAACACAACTTTCTTTGAAAATAAACATATACATATCACATTCATATCATATGGCAATACTATTAGGCCTGTTTAAAATACAACTATTACTTTGGTGCGTTGTACGTACTGGGGTTATAGTTATACATGCATTATGCTACTTGTGAGATCTGATTTTTAAGACTTTCATTATTATATAGTTAAGAAATTAAACATGATTCGATATATTTTCTAGTTGAAATTCTGATAACGTTGTTAACTTCTTATAATCTGATATGAAATTGTTGGTATGAGCTATAAATTCAGCAAGACAGTTGTTAACACAGTGTCGGCAATAGTAGTAGTAGGGGGAAAAACTTTCATATTTAATTGATTATCGTGAACATTATCAATGTTTATAGTATTGTTACTTCAAAATAATGGTGACCTTAACTGATTTTCAGATTGTTTTATTGTTTATATATATACTAGGTTTTCAGACAGTTATCATAAAGAGACAATTATTTGTACGGTTAGTCTAAATGTTTTGATCCTATTCTTAAACAACTATAGATCCGACTGTTCATCTCTTCGAATGTTTTAATACAAATATTCGTTATAGTGGGTAATTTTTTGGTAAATACTGTAAATGAACACATCTTCTCGTGTTGTTCTTCTCCACAGGATCATATATTATAGTGTTTGAGTAAAACTAAAGTTAATTCGTTTTTTTTTTCAAAGTTCGAAACCGTGACTGCATGCACTACTGGCTATTTATAGAACTCAACTGGTTTTCTTGTTGACTACGAAACTCAACTAAGTTACTTATTTTTACAGTTTTACTTGACCTAAGGGCATCTCCATCCCCACTCTATATTTTACTCCAAAAATGGAGTGAGAAATGGAGTAGGAACAAAAAATAAAAATTTACTCCATTTTTGGAGTAATCTTTTATTTTTTGTTCATGCTCCATTTTCCACTCCATTTTTGGAGTAAAATATGGAGTGGAAATGGAGATGGTCTAAGTTGTCTGGTGATTGCATCGCATTTATAGCATTTTGATGTCTAGACTCTAAACAAACTTTCCAATTAAACAGACTCATGACGTTGAATATAACAATAGTAGTAGTATTACAAAATCATAATTTCGAAAATTAAAAATAATCAAAAAAGAAAGAAAAAAGAGAGAGAGAGGCTCAATCAAAAGCACCAACCAAAGTTACACCCAACTTCTCATCACAAACAAAAACCAAAGGAGAGAAATAAGAAGAAAGAAACAGAGCAAACAATGGCCATGGAAGAAAAAGAGAAGAAAAGCAAGAAGAAGAAGAACAAAGATGGCAAATCCTCGCCGGACATCTCCTTCAAACCTTCCTCCGACGTCAAAGGCCTCAAGTTCGGCGGCCAGATAATCGTCAAATCATTCACAATCCGGCGAGCAAGAACACTCGAGCTTCTAAGACTCCTCTCCCTCCCTTCTCCACCATCTCCTCCGCTTCTCTCCACGGCGGCGTATCTCCCGACGAACTTCACCATCTTAGCTCACCAAGCATGGCACACACTCACCCTCGGACTAGGAACAAGAAAGTCGAAAGTAGTGGTCTTCGTGTTCGAATCCGAGGCGATGAGGACGGCGGTCGCGGCGGCGGAGGGAGGATTATGGCCGTCGGAGATTCCACTCGGTGACGTGAACAAGAAGATGATTAGAAAGTTAAAGAACTGGGAGATGGCGAGGTTCAAGTTCAGGAAAGGATGCTTAACGTTTTACGTCTACGCCGTGAGAAACGCCGGGAACGAAGGTTTTGCGGCGGCGGAGGACTTAAAGGTAATTTTACAGGCGGTGGTGGCTTTGAAAGATTTCATGGATCACACGGCGATGCTCGTAATGCCCCACCAGAAAGCTATTAATTACACTTCTTGCCCTCCTTTTGCCATGGCTCACTAGTATTATTGAACTGGCCCCTCTTCTTTTTCATTATTTTGACTTCTTTTTTATTTTTAATATACAAAACATAGTTTACATTATTAATTTATTTTTGGTTCCCTAGTGAATTGTGATCAGGGATTGTTTTTAATATGTTTTTTTGGGTGGAAGATTGGTATGAATAAGATTAAACTGTTTGTGTTAGTTTGTTTGAGTTGGTGCATTACATCGGATTATTAGGTGTCTTTTTTAACTTTCATATCTTTAATTTTTTTAATTAAAAATAAACTAAAAATGTTTATGGTCTCATAAATTATAGATACGGCTGCATGTTTTTTCGCCAACAACTTCATACTTGGAAACAAAACCTTTTTTTTTTCCTTTTGTTAATGATAAGTATGAAGATCGAGGAATTGGACTGCTTTTACATGCACTTTCTTTAATTTCTATAATCATTTTGAGAATAGATATGCTCTCGTAGTTTTTACCTTTTTGGTAGGTGTGGAGACTGTGTGGTAGTGTCACTATTTGGTTATTTAATTTCTACGTCGTGACCGGTCCAATATTTGTTCTTGAATGAGATCAAAACTAACCAATGCAGATATTGTTTATAGTTGACCAACAAAATGTTTATAATTATATATTAGCAATGTCAATATGACGTTGTGTTAGCAATGTAATGTCATCTCCTTTGCCAGTGTGATGACATTCGGTGGCCATTGATAAGAAAAATACTAATAAAGTTAAATCAATAAGAACATTTACAAATTCATACACTAGAAAGTTCAGATTTGGAATATTGATTATGGCGCCTGCCGTGATTTCATTATACAGATCTGACAACATAAATCTCAATTGTGAGAATTTTCTCAGATATTGGTGTCACACCTACCTAGCAATGTATGATTTGGTCGAGGAACCGACCTGGAAAACATAATGATCTTGTTGATAAGATTATGTGTTCTAACGTTAGTATTGCTTTATAGGTTGATGGACCATCTATATCAAACATAAAGATCACAAGACAGTGAGATCAACGCGTTTAAAACGTATGTCTAAAGCAAATATTATGAGCAGTTTCTCTTTATTTATACAACTAAAAAGAACTGAAAAAAGGGAATGAATAGAGAAACCTTAAACTTAGAATAATATCCGAAATTAAACATAAAGCGAATGATCTCTCTCCAATATGAAAAGTTCCTCAGAAGCCATATGTTAAGTCTTTCAAACAAATGCTACATAGACAAATCTCTTAAAGACTTGTCACTTAGTACTTACACGCACCATTGCTTGGGTTGTTCCCTACTACTTCTCCAGTTCCACTGAAATTACACGACCCGTCACTGCGACCGTTCTTCTGGAAATAAGCATTCATCACAAAAGAAGCTTGTGTCCTCAAACTGTTCGGGTTAGAGCACGAACCACCGGTTTGGATCGGTTTACAATCAACGCCTCCTTGACTACACACCCAATCAATATTCCCTTGCAACTGCGCATCAGTGACTCCTGGCTTGGCCACACACCATTTACCACCAGCAGTAGTACTAGGCGCCGGCATTGCTGGTGCTGGACGGCCGCCACCACCACCTTGTTTGTTTCTGAGGAGGCCAACGTCGTAAACCGGGGAGAAATCAGACCGGAAAAGCCCCCAGTTCCGCTCTGCGGTTGGACCGGGCTTGCCTTCCTCGTTGAACAGACCGAAAATGTAAGTCTCGAACCGTCTATTAGGCATGAGAGGTGTTCCTTGTCCTTGTGCACGTTTGATGATGTTGAGGTTGAACCAAGCCGCGTTTTCAAGAGAGCACCAAGGTGCATCGCAGGCAGAAGGCCAGCCTGTCTCACCAACGACGATGTCAACATCACCGTAGCCAAGAGCTTTCATGGCTGAGTAAGTCGAGTCCATGAGAGTATCATACATGTTTGTGTAGACTTTGCCGGTTAATGGGTCACGGACTGCCTTGTAAGGTGAGCGGAAAATGGCGAAGTTGACGTTTTTGGGGTCGAAACCGAAGTAAGGGTAAGGGTTAACCATGAAAGGAGACTTGGTCTGACGATGGTAAGCTAGGATTGGAGCCAATACGCCTTTGTCCCAGCCAGCTCTGAATCGACCGCTGCTTGGTGCACCGTTAAGTTCATAGGCTATGATGTTAAGTGAGTGTGCGGTTGTAACCTGAAACCAAATTGTAACACAGCATATATCGAAAATCAATTATTATCCAACAAGTTACAAATGAATATCACGTTGGTCAAAATTTCATATGAAATTGATATATTATTTGATTTTACTCGGAGCATACATGTATTTGTGATGTAATAAAAGAGCAATTTATTAGTACTTGTTTTTACATTTTAATCAGTTTAACATTCATAAAAAAGTGTCCGACTGTAAAGACAAGCAGGTCGGTACATGAGACAGCACGTGGGATTGTCTATATGGTCGGACCATTGCATCATATTATCATTCACTTTCTTTGATTTTCTTTTTTCTTGGAATTTTACTTGCGATATTTTTACTTTTTGATTAATAAGAAAATAGAAGCAAAAATAAGGAAACACGTTGAATTACATTATGCACAGTTGCGTAAGGATTTAGACTAGCCGAGGACATGTTCCAGTTTGGTTTCTTAGTTCGATTTTAGAGGTTCAGTTTTAATAATCGGTTTGGATAACAAAGTTAAAAATTAGATTTAACTTTAGAATTTTTCAACTTTATATGTCCAATCAATGCATTGATTCAGTTTCTTATAAACGATTTTTTTTTACAAATTGCATTATCACACCAATCATCAACTATTATCTAATAATGACGCATTAATGACACCGAAATATATAACTATTAATTATTTATTTACCAGAAACAGAAAAAATCTGGAGATAAGGAAATGAAGAGATAAGCTGACCTTAATATCTTTGACACCAGCACGAACCAAAGCAGCGTTAAGATTCTTCATCGCCGGCAAAAGGTTCGAGATCATGTTATTATCTCCGGAGAGAAGAATCTCATTTCCGACAGAGATATACTTGATCTTTGTCTGAGGATGAAACGGCAAAATATTAGCAGAAACCCACCGACGAGCTTGTATTCCGTTAGCTAACGCCGGTATATCACCGTTAGGTACGGTGACAACGACGGAGATTCCGGTTCCGGCGAAGGCACGGATGATATCTGGATTCACGTTGAAGATCTTGACGCTGTCTATCGAAGTCTGAGTCTTGAGGAAGTTCGCTACCTGAGTCGGCGGTGGAAGGTTTCCGAGAGTTCCGTAGTTGACGCCTATGGAGGAGATAGCGGCGGGGAGGGTGAGGAATACGGCGGCGGAGAGGAGGAGGAGAGAGATTGACGGTGGCGCATTGGCCATGTTTTGCTAGTTTTGGGAGAATGGGGAAAATTAAACGATTCAAGTGAAACCCGTGAATGGTTTTGGGTTGTTTATTTATGAGGAGAATTAATGTTTATTGAGAAAACTATATATAATAGATAAAAATATGATATTTGTATGTATAGGCGTATACGTGTTGTATAAGTGTGTATGTATTCTGTTTGTAGTGACGAACAGCTGGACTTTTTAGAAAGGAAATAAATAAATAACTGTTCAAAAAAAAGGAAATTAAGATTCTTGTCCTTTCACGTTCGTCGGCTTAAATTTAGGCAAACTTGTAAATAATTGAAAAAAGTGGATTTTGTTATGACCGTGGAAATTTTACTTAATTTGGCTAAATATAGTTTTTTATATTTTTTGTCATGTTTTGGTGTTTTTTGCTGATTTTAATTGGTTCTTACTTTTTTGTGTGATTTAATCCAAAATCTAAACCTGTTTTTTGCTAATCTCAAAATTAGTTTATCGAATTACTTTTACTATCCTATTTTTATGTGTATACAAATTTACTCGTTTCAAAGAAAAAATAAAGTAAATATGGAGTGTTGCTTTCTGCTTTGTTTCTTTTGAGTATTGCTTTTCTATGTTATTTTTTGAATATGCTTTTTAAAGATGCTCTTAATGACAGATTTGAGTGTCCTAATTATATTATTTAATGTAATTAACAATCTATATATAATGAAAAGAAAAAGAAAGAGAAAGAGACGATAAATAGATAGACGCGTTTTCTGATAGTCATATATGGACACGTGTTTACTACGATAGAATCGTAGGAGTTTGAACACCGACGACCAAAGTCAAATAGATTCGAATATCAATGTATGAAGATGTTGAGGAAGCTGATTCTTAACCTTTACGCACTCTTTTTGTTTAGCCACTTGTTGTGCTTTCTTTAGTCAAGAAAGATCCTTCCATGTCTCCTTCTCCGCTACTACTAGATAACAGTTTCATTGTCATTCTCATTTGCCAATGACATCAATTAGCTGATTAAGTGATTATACAACCAAGGCAACTTTTTAAAAAAAAAGAAAAAAAGGTAAATGGAAGTTAATTTATTTACTTTTTACAGAAAAAAAACAATGAGATGACCATAAGATTTTAGATCCTATATTTTTGGAACATGTTTGGAGCCGAGATTATTGATAGACAATTTTCAGATAGCCAAAATATAAAATTCAGAGTTCAGAACAACAAATATTGTTAAAAGGAATTAGAGAAAACAAAACTAGTAAACGAAGAACATGCTTGGTGGGCTTTATCTATTTCCCTTTCCTCGTGTATTTTGATGGGCCGTAAAACCTTTATTACAACACCAGCACTCTCCACGCCACATTTCTCCGTAAATTTACGCTATTACCCTCATCTTTCCAGACCTTGGCCTACACGTCGATATTATTTCATCCTCCCTCGTAATTTTATTTTAATACCCTTTACTTTCCATAGTCCTCTGAGGGGAATATTCCTCTATACCTAGACACGATCGTAATTTCCGAACTCAAATACTATTGCGAGCATAAAATATTTTCATCTATATAATAGTGACCCTTGCGAGAGCCAACGGCCACTGAACACTCTCTCCCTCGATCTATCTTTTTAGCTCTCTCACATCGTCTTTTCTCGTGATCATCGTTGATAAAAATGGCCAGAAAGTTCTTCGTTGGAGGCAACTGGAAATGCGTAAGCCATCTTCTTCTCCCTAGTTTTCTCGCTTATAAATCACTCGGCCTTGATCTGTTTGTTCCCTCGCCAATCAGCTGAATTAGATCGGGAAATCTCACTTTTGTAGATAGTTATCAGGTTTAGTTCACTGTTTAGCTTGATTGACTTTTGAATTTCAGATCTATGGTTGTTGATTTGTCGATTCGATGCGGGATCTCTATTTTGCTTTTCTCAGTTTTGAATTTGCGTTATTCATCAGTTGATCTGGTTTTGAAGCTTTGATTGAATATACGCATGGATCATGGGATGCTGTTGGCTAATAATGTATTCTAAGATTTGGATTATGCTCTTGGTTATGCTAATGTTATGTTGTGAATTTTGAATCTCAATGTAGAACGGAACTGCTGAGGAGGTGAAGAAGATTGTCAACACTCTTAACGATGCTCAAGCACCTTCACAAGATGTCGTAGGTATGTATGTGGAAGCGTCTCAGTTACTTTGATGGAGATATGGTTTTCTGTTTTTCATTTTTTTATGCTGAGAAATCTAAGATCTGTTTAGAAATCTCGATCTTGAAATTGTTAGAACGGGACGGGCTAATAGTTAATTGGATTTTATTCTTAAAAGACGTATTTGGATTTTGGAATACAAATAGTTCTGTATCTACTGCTATCTAGTGAAGTTGTGGGTTGATGAAATCTATTTAAGATGTTGTTGTTATGCACATATGTTTTGATTTATGTAATGTTTATAGCAAACCGGTATTCTTGATAAACTTATGTATTGGAATTTCTACAAATGCAGAGGTTGTGGTTAGCCCTCCATATGTGTTTCTTCCTCTTGTTAAGAGCACATTGAGGTCTGACTTCCATGTTGCGGCACAAAACTGCTGGGTTAAGAAAGGAGGTGCCTTCACTGGTGAAGTCAGGTGAGATTCCCTCTCGCAGTCGCAACTGACTTCTGTTTTCAAGTTGCACTTCTTTTTTTTTGCCTAAAACACAAATTAATTATTATTTTTTTGTATTGATTTGTGTTATATCATGCATCTTATGCTTTCTCTAATTTGTGTGTGCAGCGCGGAGATGCTTGTGAACTTGGACATCCCATGGGTTATCCTTGGCCACTCTGAAAGGAGGGCACTCCTCAATGAATCAAACGAGGTTGGTGACCTTTTAATAATTAGAAAAATTGCTTCACCATTCGGATTTGAGATTTCATGATTTTGATATTTTTACCTCAATCCTACGTTTTGTAGTTTGTCGGAGACAAGGTTGCCTATGCACTTGCTCAAGGTTTGAAAGTGATTGCTTGTGTTGGTGAGACTCTTGAGCAGCGAGAGGCTGGGTCAACCATGGATGTTGTCGCTGCCCAGACTAAAGCTATTGCTGGTATGTTGGCTTAATCTTATTTGTACATTCCACTTATTACACTTTTGTCATTGTTTATATCTCCAAACTGCATAGAAATGTTTTGCTGGCCGTTTTTCTTACAAAGAACTTTTTTTTGTTGGGGGCAATGGCAGATCGAGTGTCCAACTGGTCAAATGTTGTTATAGCCTATGAACCAGTGTGGGCCATTGGAACCGGAAAGGTCGCCAGCCCAGCCCAAGCTCAGGAAGTAAGTTGTTCTCTATGCGTGTGAAACATGGTTGCTTTATCGCCTGTAGACCAATATTCTTTCTCGTCTATGAACAAAAGGTACATGATGAGCTGAGGAAATGGCTTGCAAAGAATGTGAGTGATGATGTCGCTGCTACAACCCGCATCATTTATGGAGGTACGCAATAATAATACCATATCAAAGTTTCTTTGACACTAGGCTTGATTGTGAAAATAAATGATCAGGATCTGTCAATGGTGGTAACTGCAAGGAGCTAGGTGGTCAGGCCGATGTTGATGGTTTCTTGGTCGGTGGTGCTTCTCTAAAGGTATACATTATATATTGTGTTTGCCTTCTTACAGTTTGTTTCTGTCAAAACCATTATCTAATGTGTTTTCTTCTTTCATTGTTGCTTCCGCAGCCTGAGTTTATCGATATCATCAAGGCTGCTGAGGTGAAGAAAAGCGCTTAATGAGTTGACTAAGCAACCTCTCGATTCCTTTTGCTTTTTTTTTCTCCAGTCTCAACTCATAAAAATGAATAAGATGATGCAGTATTGTGATACTCTTTGCTTCAGTTGTATGTCATCTTGAGAACGTAACAATCATTTGCTTCACCATTTATTTAGTTGTCAACTTACAAAGTCTACCTTTTTATGTATCTTCCTGAATGAAGCTGTGTTCTGTCTTCTTAACGTCCCAGCTATTTAATTAAAAAGAAAATAGACAGCATATAGCCCGGCCTAGGAAGTGTTTTTGGTCTAGCCCATTATTCATTTCTAAATTACTTTGTTTCATTGATGACCCATCAATTCTTATTTATATTTATACAGTAGTTATCCAATTTATCACTTTTCAATAAATGTTTTTAAAATGGGTGATGTTGTAATTCGTACGAGCGTGGTGAATGTTGGTACATTTTTCCAACTCTTGTCGTTATTATCTTTGAACTATGTTTAAGTCATCTCGTACCGTTAAATCTTATCATCAAAACTGCTTTACTGTTTTTAAAGCATCAATTATACCTGATATAGTGATATGTCATTTGTTCCACTTCCATTAGTATTTTTTGTTATATCTGATCTCTGATGAGTTGTCAGCCACTTTACAAAAAGAACAATTTTTATAGAAATGATGAAACTCACTGGGTTTGGCCATATAGTGCTGCTATCAACGAATGGATATTTAGTTTCATTATTCTATTTGTCGCTTTTTGCCTACTGGCATATCAGTTTTGACCTTAATCTTTTAGAATGTTATTTTATTCTCAACTCTATAGTCGGTAATCATGAGAAACATTTAACATTAATCAAAGAATCATCGTGGAAAAACTCATTGTTATTAAACGAATGTCATTCTTTGGTTGTAGAGGAGAAAAATATGCTAAGGACTAACGAGAGTTTATAATTTAATAAGTAAAAGCAGCTTGGCTGAACTAACGTGATAATGTAAAAGAGAGGGATAAGTCCAAAAGAAGAGCTCCAAACGTCAAAAACTGTTGAAAATACTGAACTCAGATGTAATAAATATGGGTTTTGACCTGACCACGAAAGTAAAATCGAGTACGGATTTTGACCTGACCATGAAAATCTAACTAATACCAATAACACAGCGACTTATGGTGATCATGTTTTATCTCACAAGTCAGACCATGTTTGTAGAAATGTGCATTAATATATAGTTTAATGAGTAGTATCTTTAATTTTCCGCACCTGTCTTACTTTTGAAAAATGTATTTTTTATTATTAGTTGATGCTGAACTTATTTGCGTAACGAGCAAACAATTGTGACCTTAGAAAGGGTCAAAGGGAGGTTTGAAAAGTTGTCGACCTTTCCGTAGTAGCGTATTTTGGGGTTCATCTAACTGAAACAAGGGTTTGCCATTTTTATAATTTTTATTTTTATAATTTTTAGTCTGACGATTGAATAATTAAAGTATATAAGTATAAGATTGGGACAACACACATTTTATGTGTGTCAAACTAAGCGATGCGACTTTATTATATTCATAAACCTATCCATTCTTCTATATCAAAATTCTAATTTATAAACTTGTTTTCTGATAATTTAACCTTTTATGTGTGTTCATTGACAAACATATTTGTATGTCTTTCACTAACCCACTTTGTAATAGTGTCTTCTTATAATTTTTGGATATCACAAAAGGATTGAAAATGATGTTTTATAATTGTAAAAGAAAAGCTTATTAATTGAGAGTGTGACTTATAAACCAAAAAGAAGAGTAAATAAAGTGAACCATTGACTTTTTTTTGTTTTTTGCAATTCAAACCGAAGGAATTGTAATTTGTGAATATCTCCATCAACCACTTTGATTATATTCAGTACTTTCAAACTGTTGTTGTTAAAAATCATGTCATCATACTGTTTCCGCAATTGTATAGACAATGGTTTGTGATCATGTCAATGATGTTACTACCCTGATAAAGCATGTTGTTAACAAGTAAGACCATCTTTAAATGATTTGTTTTATAACACAAAACTTTTCACTTTGCTTTTTGTTTCTTTGTTTGGCAGTTTAACTCCTAAACTCAGTCTAACAAATAGTAATAACAAAAGCAAGAACTACAATCTTTTTATATATTTCAATCATCGTATGAAAATACACTACCTTTTATAAGTTTGAGCTAAATAAGTAAATATTTTAAATTTTTTTACAGATTATATAATATGTGTCTATCTGTATTTGTGCCAATCATTTTGTAACTGGTTAGCTATGTTTAGTTCTAAAATCTGTGTCTATCTGTATTTGTGCTAACCATTTTATAGGAGTAATATGTATGAAACTTTTGTCCCATGATCCTAAGTTATTACTGTTTAATTGTCTTAAATATTAGTATTTTTTTTCTCTTACAAATATTACTATTCTTATCTACTTGTGTAAGCTTTCGTTTCCACTTTATATATTTGATTATTTGCATTATAGTTTCTATTTTTTGCTAAAGTAGTAGTAAACTACATGATACATATGTATATTTTCTTACCTACCTGCATAAAGTTAAGATATTTGCTTGCAAATCTTGCTTTTCCTATAACTTGTACAAAACTTTTATCCATTTTCACAAGGTCGAAACTTGCTTTTGTATGCGTTTCTATCAGATCAATAACACTAAACCAAGAATAATCATTCAACACCCAAACCATATAAATCGAATATACACATATCTAAATTGCTAATGTCTTAACATTATATAAACACAAAAAAACAAATTAAACTTTTGCATCTAACCCCACCACGGCGAACTAAGACCATGATTATCCAGGGTTTCTTAAGGTGAGGTTCTTAGCGGAAGTTAAGAAATAGTTTCTTAACTTTCGCTAAGAACCCCACCTTAAGAAACCCCGGATAATCATGCTCTAAGGCCCCCATCCAAAATCTCATGACCTTTATTTGTCAGGTCTATTTAGTCTTTATCTCACTGTTCATCGAACCTTATATCACTTATTAGTGATCTTTCTGCACGTTAACATTTGAAGACAAAACAAATCTATAAAATGTAAAAACCAAAGGAGAGGAAAGCTCAATGATATTTAAATATTATTTTCTTCAACTCGGTTCCATCATCTGCCTTGCTAGTCAAAGAACACTGTTGTCTTAGTTTGTGTGTTTTGTACTTTATCACACAGAAAAAAAGACCTTTCTTTCTTCTTCTTCTTCTCATCGCTCTTTGGTTGCCTCTCGTATCTCATCAACACCCATCATCTCTCTCTCTCTCTCTCTCTTATATTCTTCTTCTTCACTCTGTTTCTTAATATCTCTGTTCAACACGAACACAGTTAAAGAAGCAACTTATTACCAGAAAAGGCAAAACAACCTTTTGCTTCCATTATCTACTAATGGGTTCTTGCCTCAGCTCTCGTGTCAATAGTACGTTCTCTGCAACTTCAAAAAAGTTCCCATTTCTTTGTAAATTTTTCCTGGGGAAAAAGTTGAAAATTTTCATTCAGATTCGATCTTTTATGAGTTTACCAATGATGGGTTTTAAGAAAAGGAATGAACTTTGCGAGAAACTTCACGTGATCTAACTAAAAAGATTCACACTTTTTTCTTTCTCCTCGATTTTGACTTTGGTCAACGCTTTGTTGTTGCAGATAAGAGCAGTGGTCTCTACGACCTTCACCTCTCGAGTGTTCAATCATCATCCTCGGCTGCTCATAAGAGAGAAGGAGAGATACTTAGCAAGGCGAACGTGAAAAGCTTCGCCTTTAACGAACTTAAACTCGCTACCAGAAACTTCAGATCGGACTCTGTTGTCGGAGAAGGCGGATTTGGTTCTGTCTATAGAGGTTGGATCGATGAGACAACTCTCACTCCAACTAAATCTAGCTCCGGTCTTGTAATTGCTGTCAAGCGGCTTAACCCTGATGGTTTCCAAGGTCACAGAGAATGGCTGGTATGGTACATACACACAACATTGTTCTTGTCATGTCTCTTCAATCTATCAAACTTTCATTGTTTGATCTGTTTGTGTGTGTTTTTGTTGTGAATTCAGACAGAGATTAACTACTTGGGGCAGCTAAGTCACCCGAACTTAGTTAAACTGATTGGTTATTGCTTGGAAGATGAGCAAAGGCTTCTTGTGTACGAGTTTATGCACAAGGGTAGTCTTGAGGATCATCTCTTCACAAGTGAGCCATAGTTTCAAAATGTTTTGTTGAAACTCTTTGTAGGAGATTGTTTGTTCTTATGTTTTTGAATGGTTTTGGAGCAGCAGCTGGTGTGAAGTGTAAGCCGCTCTCTTGGACTTTACGAGTTAAGGTTGCGCTTGATGCAGCTAAAGGTCTAGCGTTTCTTCATAGTGACCCTGTCAAAGTCATATACCGAGACATCAAGGCTTCCAACATCTTGCTCGACTCGGTATTTAACGCTCTTTCGAAATAAAAGTAAAACTCATTGTTCTCTTTGATCAAAGATTTTAACTTGGTTTCTATTGTATTGACAACAGGACTTCAATGGAAAACTTTCAGACTTTGGGTTAGCGAGGGACGGTCCAATGGGAGAAACAAGTTATGTTAGTACAAGAGTGATGGGTACATTTGGCTATGCTGCACCTGAGTATGTATCCACAGGTACATGGACCTATCAGTTCTCATATACAAACTGTTACATGATTGATTCTTGTTTCCATAATCTTATATTTTCTATCTTTTTCAGGTCACTTGAATGCTAGAAGCGACGTGTATAGTTTCGGAGTTGTGCTTCTGGAAATACTATCTGGAAGGCGAGCATTGGACCATAACCGACCAGCCAGGGAGCACAACCTTGTGGATTGGGCTAGGCCATACCTCACAAGCAGGAGAAAGGTTCTACTGATTGTGGACTCTCGCATTGAGTCACAGTACAAACCTGAAGAGGCAGTGAGATTAGCAAGCATTGCTGTGCAGTGCATCTCGTCTGAACCTAAGTCAAGGCCGACCATGGACCAAGTGGTCCGAGCCTTGATACAACTGCAACAAAGCATGGCTAAACCGGCTAAATTTGAACCGGGTAAAGATACCAAGAAGGTTGTGGGATTGAAAACGGAAGACAAGTACCAGCAAAAGGGTTTTAACAAAAAGACTGTTGGTTTGTAGTAGGTATAGATAAGGTATGTGGTTACTTACTGTGGGTTAGGTCTCGTGTCTACTTGTGTGTTGTAATATTTTGGGTGTAGTGATTTTGTAACACTGGGTGTAGTTTTGCTCCTGAAATACTGATTTGGAGATTGTTTTATTTTTCTTGTTTTCTCTGTCTATTTGATTAGATACATAGAGTTTCATTGTGATTTACTGTCATCTCATACAAGTTTTTGTTATTGTACTTTTGTCAAACTCTTCTTGCATCTAATCAGCAAGCATATATGTGACTCTTTATTATTAGAGAAACGCTAAACAATTTGAGTGAACAACATTTATTAACTCATCTCATTATGCATTATGGTCTTTTCCTTTTTTTCTAAAAAAAAGTGAATAACAACAAATGGTAGAGAATCATTTTCGGTAGGTACGGTGATCTTCATTGAGACGTTCTTTTTAAGATATGGAATATGCTGGGGATATGGTGGAGCTTTCTTCAGCTCCGAAATGATGATCAGATTTAATGTTTTTTTTTGCAACCTTTGTGGTTTGTAGAAGACATCTAAAAAAACGTTTGGTGTGGTACATGATGTGTTTTACTTTATTACTCTATCCGTCCTATTCGTTCCAAAATAGATGATATTTTGAAGAGTTTTGGATGTTTCAAAATATATGATGTTTGATATTTTTATACTACTAGTTTTAGTTTTGTTGAAAACTATATGACCAATAATGTTTTATAATTTTTTTTGATGATTGGTTGAAATAATTCTAATTTATTTTTTGTAATGCTACTTTTTAAGAAAAAATGTATTTCTTAATTGTTGTGCATTCAATTAAAACATGGTCATGTTGTAATATTTTGCGTGTAGTGATTTTGTAACACTGGGTGATATCTCCTAATATTTTTTTTTGAAATCTTTACTATATATAGTGCTTATAGTTTGGTTTTCAGAAATTTTTATGAGCCAAGTGGTTAAAATTTCATCACTACAATATGTTCAATCCGATTTTGATTCACTCCCCGAGAAAATATATAAAAGTGATGTACTATAACAGATTCGTCGACAGAAACATTTTTTCATTGTTTATACAAGGGCTTATATAATGTAACGAAATATTAAATTCACATTCAAACACCAGAAAACGTTCACATGAATCACACCAATGAATAAGAATGCAGTGTTTTTTTTCTTTCTTTCTCAAAATAAAATTTTTTATTTTAAAATTAAAAAGGCCATTACTGTAGAAGAGCAAGCCCATTATAAAGATGGGCCAATTCTCCCAGCCACCAAGTTCCCAACTGTCTATTTCTTTCTCAAGACAAGAAGAGCTTAGGGGTCACTTCAGATCTGTCTTCTCTGCTTTCTACTTTCAAGCTCCGTCGCAGGTAAATTCTCCGATTGTAAAACCTTAATTTATTACTTTCTTCCAGTAAATTATGCGTTGAAATCGTTTCTTGTAGTAGTTGTGGTGATGAGGAGATACAGTCCGCCTTATTACAGTCCTCCAAGGAGAGGATACGGTGGTCGAGGAAGAAGCCCTCCTCCTCCTCCTCCTCCTCGACGTGGTTATGGTGGTGGTGGACGCAAGGGATCTAGCTCTGGAAGTCTCTTGGTTCGAAACATTCCTCTAGATTGCAGGTGTGAATATGAGTTCAGCTCACTTGCTCAGACGGACAGACCTTTACGGTTGTTTTGCTGATTTTGTTGTTTTGATATTTTTTTTTGTAGAGCAGAAGAGCTTCGTGTGCCCTTTGAGAGGTTTGGACCCGTGAGGGATGTCTATATCCCTAGAGATTATTACTCAGGGTGAGCTTCGTTCCTTACTCTTATGTCCTGATGCAATGAGTCTGATAGACGAGTTATGACTTATGTGCTGATTAGATATGATTCTTATTTAGTGATTTGAGTCATTTTGATTTTGGATGATGAACAATGTTATGACAAAAGAGAGAGTGTTCGTATGTCAAGGAATTGTGCAAAAACTGCGTTTAAATTCTTACTTATTGATGGAGATAAGTTCTCGAGGTGTGACGAGACCCTTTTGGTTTGAGGTCTTGATTTTTCAGAGCTTTCTATTTTTGGGTTGCTTTTTCCAGAGTAAAATTAAATGTTGGAATGGTTTCCCCAGGGGGTATGTTGGCTTGAAGTTAAAACAAGACCAAGCCCCACATTTGATGAAGCCCTCGTGAATATAATGCTTTAGCTTATTGATCCGAAAGGATATTAAGAGTCAAGTAGTGAAGAATGTTTTTGTTTGGAAGTGAAGAATGTTCTGTGGAAGCTATATTAAATGAAGCATGTTCGAAGAATGTTCTATGGAAGATATAATAAGTGAAGCATGTTCGTTATGAAGCTAGACAATTTATTACTCCAACCTATAGAAGTTTATTGGCGGATGTGACTTGAAGATAACTTTGGGATCAAGTACTTAGTCTTACAAGATATCTATTGCTTCTTTTCGTGTTACTGTTCTTGAAGTGTTAAAAAAGATCAGCTCTTGAGTAAGTAAAGCTCTGCTTTTCATAAAAGATTTCAGAAGCTGAGGTATTTGAGCAAGGTATACAGTTTAGTGGTTGAGCATAGAGTAATTTTGCTGGTAAATCTAGCTTTTGTTCTTGTGTTATGTGCTTCGGCTATCATCCATAACCACCTGGAACGATAAGCTTCCAATGAATCATGCAGGGAACCACGGGGGTTTGCTTTTGTGGAGTTTGTTGATGCATATGATGCTGGGGAGGCTCAAAGAAGCATGAACAGGAGAGTTTTTGCTGGGAGAGAGATAACTGTGGTTGTTGCTTCAGAGTCTAGGAAAAGGCCTGAGGAGATGCGTGTGAAGACTAGGACTCGTAGCAGGTATCAAATCAAGTCGCTCTTCATCAGTAACGTTATTGTCTATACAATGAAATAGTCACAATGATTCGTCTCAACTTTTCAGGGAACCTTCTGGCTCTAGAGGTCGTTCTCACGGTTAGTGATTTTCTCTTTGAAAATGATCATTTAGATTGTGTTGCACTTGTTGATGTGAGTATGTCTGTGTTTGTTTGGTCTCAGGACGGTCTCGTTCACGTTCAATCTCTAGATCACGCTCTCCCCGTCGTCCATCAGACTCTAGAGGCAGACGCCGATCAAGGTAACAACACGTTTTCATAACTTTTACCTTTTTAGATCATTCTCTAGACTAATATGATTTACAATTATGGTATAACAGGTCTTATTCTCCTGCACCAAGACGAAGAGGAGCAGACTATTCAGCATCTCCAAGGAGAAGACATGAGGAACCTCCACGGTCACCAACAAGAGGTCCTCCTCGAGGAGAAGAAGATGGAAAATACAGTCGCAGGTCCTATTCCCCTGGCTATGAAGGTGGTGCTGCTCCAGGCCAGGACAGAAATGGAGAGGATGAGATTAGAGAGTAAGTGAGGCATCACTGTGTCTGATTAGATACTAAGTGAAAGTTAGTGTTTGGACATTGATTATTCTTTTTTTAATAGGAAACCTGGGTATGAACCAGAGGAAAAGCGTCGTGGGAGAAGAGCGGTTTCAAGGTCGCCATCTGGATCCAGGTCAAGATCTGTGGAGGTATCTCCAAGATGAAGCTTATGTTAGAAAAGCCTCTTCTTATCTCTCAGACCAAAACTTTGTGCAACTCTCTATGGGCTTTGTTTCTCTAGTCGTGGTCTCTCGTGTCCTCAAAAAACTCCTAGCTTCTTAAAGGATATTTGTGTCGTAATTTTGTGAGTTTTTATATTTTAATATTCGTATGAAGTTAGTTTTAAAAAAAAATATTTGTATAAAGTTAGTTTAAAAAAAAAATATTTGTATGAAGTTAGTTTTAAAAAAAATATTTTTATGAAGTTAGTTTAAAAAAAAATATTTTTATGAAGTTTGGTTAAGCTTTTATTTAAGGCACTCGTATAGTAAGTAGAAGACTTTATGATGTTTCTTAGGTTTATTTTGGACAAAAGTCCAAGACTTCGGTTTTTCTTTTGGTTGGTTAGTATTCAATTTTCAAGGAGCCAATCATGATACGTCAAACCGGTGCTCGAAATAGGGGTTAATATGGTTATTTAGTTTGGTTGAGCAGACCTGATAACACAGGTTAGGCGCCTCTCTACATAATGTTTTGGTTCGGTTTGATTTAAGTCTTTGGAACCACGACGCTGTGTTTGAAATTGGAAAATAAATAAAGAATAGTAATAAATAATGTGAAACCAGTTCTATATTTAAGGACTTTTCTCTGACACAACCACTTGTTCATTATGTCTTCCAAGATTTCATCTTCTTCTTTTTTGGTTTAGAAAGCTTCAAACAAACCTCAGAATTTTTTTTTATAAAAACAAACTCTTCAGAGACAGATGGCTGTGGGAATCCTAGAGGTTGATCTAATCAGTGGGAAAGGTCTCAAAAGATCTGAATTTTTTGGTAAAATTTTAATTTATCTCTTCTCTCATTCAGATTTGTTTATCTCTTTATTTTGTTTTGTTCTTGGCTTTTAATTTGACATAATTTGATGTCAATTCTTTGAAGGTAAGATAGATCCTTATGTTGAGATCCATTACAAAGGGCAAACCCGCAAAAGCAGCGTTGATAAAGGTATAAAAAATTAACTTACGTATTACATTTTCTCCATATCCTCCAGATCTCAGCTTTTTAGATTGAATTCTCTCGTTTCATTCGCCAGACTAGTTCTCCATCATTATCATTATTGTCATTATTTTAGTATTAGAAATAGTATTACTATTATTTTTTTAAATCACTAGGACTTCAGAAATAAACAAATTGCTAATATCTTATCTTGGAGGAAACAAATTGTCACATATAATGGTTGTAGTTTTTGTGTTAATAAGAGTAAATATGTAATGGTTGTAGTTTTTATGTTAATAAGAGTTAATATGTAATGGTTGTAGTTTTTGTGTTAATAAGAGTAAATATGTAATGGTTGTAGTTCCTTTAGAAGGTGGTGGTATTTGATTTTGAACCAGCATGTATAAGAGCTAATTGTTAAGCAAAAAAAAAAAATGTATAAGAGCTAATTAACACGTGTTAACAAAATATAACTTGATCAAATGAAGTCATTAGTTAATCACTTAATCTACAAAACTAGTTTATTAATTGTGACACGTCCATCACTTGTGAGGTTGTCTGTCCAACCTCATATTTAACTTATATAATATACCAAACTTCGTATTAAAACTTATTAATTATAACTTACATAACAATGTTTACTAGATACTATAATTTCCTTCTGAAATAAGATAAAAAGTCAATACAATATAATGATCACATAGACCTTCATACTAGATTTCTAATGATATTTGTGTTATTTAATTGGAAAAGATGGAGGTAGAAATCCTACATGGAATGAGAAACTGAAATGGAGAGCAGAGTTTCCTGGCTCCGGCGGCGACTACAAACTCATCGTCAAAGTCATGGACCATGATACTTTCTCCGCGGACGATCCCATCGGCGAAGCTACGTAAGTATCATGTATATATATACACTAAACTTTGCTTATGCACTTGACTGTAATAAAAGCAAAATACTATGTGCGAATAAAAATGAATAAACAGAATATATGTGAAAGAGTTATTGGAAATGGGAGTGGAGAAAGGAACGGCTGAGCTAAGGCCGACCAAGTATAACGTTGTTGACACCGATCTCTCATTTGTCGGCGAGATTCTCCTTGGAGTTTCTTACTCTGTTATGGTTATTACTCTTTCTTTTTTCTACTTTTTTGACTTAATTTTTATTTTCCATCTTATTGAAGCTCTTTTTCATTTATTTTTAATTGGGAATGTTCAGCAAGACAGAGGAATTGATGGAGAAGAGTTTGGTGGATGGAAGCATAGTCAGTTTGATTAGTTTCTTCTTTAAATTGCTCGATTCTGCTTCCCAGGTTACATTTAGTGTGAACACATTAAGTTTTTCATAATTTCAACAAAAAACTTTTAACACATTGTATGGAGTCATTTGTGTGTTGTGGTGAATCTCATTGTATTAATTTCAATATTCAAGGAAGTGTGAAACGGTAACCCAAAAATGACTATTCGACTACCCCATAAAATACTTTCATTAGCCTTTTTAGTTTCACTTCTTTCATTTCACGCATCATCATTATTATTGTGATTAGGCATAACATTAATAATAGTAGTATTGTTTTTAAAATAAGAGAAAAAAAGAAGAATAAATTGTAAATACAATATATAGAAGGTTTTATTGATATTTGTGTTATTTTAATGGAAAATATGGAGGTGGTAATCCGACATGGTCTGATAAACTGAAATGGAGAGCACAGTTTCATGGCTCTGGTACCGACTACAAACTCATCGTCAAAGTCATGGACCATGATACGTTCTGCGTAAGCTTCATATACACTTAGCTTTGCTTACGCACTTGACTGAAATCAAAAACAATAAATATGTAATGAATAAAATTTACAGACATGTATCAAAATTAAAAATATTATGAAAAAAAGTTTTGTAACGTATTACATTCATCACATGGTGGTGACATAGCATATTGAAAAAAAAAGTAAAACGCATTATTTTTTTGCTGATCAGCTGGGCGAAGAAGACGGCTCAACCATGAAATTAGCAATCCTGTTCAACAGGTTTAAACCGAAAACCGTTTCTTCGCAATTGATCTTGACTGTTAAGTTCAGATCTTCATTGCATTTACCTTGCACTGTGATGGTAATCAAAAGAGGGATCTCACTGC
Source organism: Sinapis alba (assembly GCA_012274485.2). Lineage (NCBI taxonomy): Eukaryota > Viridiplantae > Streptophyta > Magnoliopsida > Brassicales > Brassicaceae > Sinapis > Sinapis alba. The sequence goes on from MU105751.1 coordinate 1,145,874, forward strand.
TCAAGATTTTGCTGCTGAATCTTAAACGCAGCCCAGTTGCATCTTCAAGTGTGTTTGCAACTGGCAAATCCACAGACACAAGGTGTAGATTTGAATTGCTAAGCACTTTTAGCGTTATAGATTCGCAGATGCTAAGAAACTTGTCTTTTCCATTCTCCATTCTCGAGTCTTTGACATGATCTGTGAATGTACACCTACATAAAAAGCCAAGAGAGGTTAAGGAGAATCAGTATTTGCGAAAAGAGATTGGTCAAAGTTATAATTTAAGTAGAGATAACCTTCGAGTATACTCGAACATTCCAGGTAACCGAGATTCTGTGGCTAAGAACTCCTCGATGGTTATTGAATATGGTTTGACAAGGTAACCGAGATCAGGTCGTAACTTGACAGGAACCTTCTTGTCATTGTAGTGTAAGCTTAACCTCATTGGAAGCAGGTGGTGATGGAACCTAACCTGGATAAGCCTCTTTGCGCTCTGACCTGGTTCAAGGCAACTGAGCTCCTCCATTGGGATTAGTGTTGGCACATTGTCGTAAGATGCACTGCAAAAATGAGATAATCAGAAAAAATTAACATGAGAACTTGTCTTTTCATTTCAGCTCAGAAAGCATGTTTTGTAAATTTATTGGATTTGGGCATAATGAAAGTGAAACTCACTTTGCTTTTCCCAATAAAGTCTGTTCAGCTGAGTCTGATACATTCATTGCTTCTTCATCCTCCAAGTTAACCTCCACGATAGGATCTGTAGAACTGTTCTCAAACAGAACTTCTACACAAACGTGTAACGGAGATGCAGTGGAGACTTCAGATAAAAAGGTATAGTCTATCTTCAAGCCATTGCCATGTCCAGGGTCTAGGAGAGTATAGCTTTTAGGCTTTACTCGGCTTCCTATATCACCAATGGATATTTTGGCATAAGAGTTCTGATTCCTATCAAGGGCAGATGGTGATCGATTTGATGTGCTAGACTCCTCGTCTAACCACATATCAAGGGCCCTTTTTGACCTTAGTTCTTCCTGGTCAGTGGAAACAGCAATATCTGAGATTTGAATTAAAGGATCAGCTGCATCGTTGGCATTGTTTCTTTCATCACCATCACTGCTGAAATCTGAACCGTTATATGATTCAGAATTATATTCAGAAGAGCCATCCTCATCCACTGTTTCAGAAGATTCATGAGAACCATTTAAATCATCTCTGGCCTCTCTTTGTCTATCAGAATCTGACAGCTGATCGTATTCTTCAAAGAAAAAACTACAGGGCTTTGGAAGGGGTTCATATCCAGGAGCCGCATGAAGAACTATCTGCGACAGAGATCCAGGAAGATAGAAACGATTGTGCAGGGCTGAAGGTGAAAAAGGCTTCAGCTTTCTTCCAAAGACATGGTCCACAACATGCTCAGCAATATTTTCTTGTGATGCCACACTGCCTTCCGCTGGCTCATGACAAGCTAATTTGTATGACAGCATTTTCTTGAGGAAACGAGTTCGATCACGAACATCATAGTTTAAGTCACATTCTCCCAATTCAAGCACATAAAGCACAATCATTTTCAACATCTGAAAATCTTCGACTTCAGCACTTATTAGAACCTGCAAATATGAAGGTAATACGAAACCTACTTGAACAATATCTTCTGAGAAAGTAAAAAGTACATATTAGCACGAGCAGTTAATATTTTGCAATATACCTAAATGATTTCAAACAGGATAGAAAAGCCATTTGATGTTAAACTCTTATACTATTAATTCAAAAACGGATCTGATTTTTTTCTGAGAGAAAAAGTAATTATTCAAATAGCACAACAAATGTGGATGGCCTTTCTCATAAATCATTATTCTTTCAAATGGTAAATGTATATATATAATACTGATCATACTATGTTTTTCTCAAAAAAATAACTGAACTCAGAATAAGAGGTTTTGAGGCAACGCCCTAGCTATACCTTAGCAGTCGTATTAAGAATCTGTAGTTTTGTCTCTGATGCCTCTGATTTAAAGCTCCATGCAAGGTACTTGGTTATTGTGGTCAGCATCTTTGGAATGATATGACCCAAAGAGCAGTAGACACCTACCATCCAAATAATAGTTGCACGAGCAGCAGCTACCTTGACTGAATCCAGACTACGAAACAGTTGAATTATCACCTTCAAACAAAAAATAATTTACAAAACTGTCAACAAAATATTTGAGATCATTGCAATAGCTTCTAAGCATGTGCTCTGAAAGTATCTGAGAAGCTTAATAAAGTGAATGAGACGTACATACTTTCTCATGACTGAGGGGATCCCGCTCTATGATAGTCTGAATTGACATCACGGCTTGCACCAACACCCCAGCTTCTCCATCCACTGACTCGAGATCGCCAGTAAAAGATTCTGCAACATTGAAAGAGCTAATTTAACTTAACTGCCAAATAGTTTAACTTATGGGTGCAATTGAAATAAAGCATAGCATACCCTGTCTGACTAGTGTTAACAATCCATTAAGGCATGTAGTTGGAATTTCTGGCAGTCTTTTTGCGCACAAGCCAATTGCTGCAACTGTATCAGCTGCAAAGCTCCTGTCTGGATCTTTGATATAATCCTGGAAAAAGCTCACGATTATAAATTTCAGTCATGCACACAAATACTTCTGCTAGAAAAGAGGAGAAAGATGAAGATGCAGAAGTTCTTATCATATTGGAAAGCCAAATGTTCACGCAAACTTTCCATAAAGAACAAAAAAGTTCTATAATCTATTAAGGGTTACCTCAAACTCTCTCAAAATCGAGGAGATAGATGAAGTGGTAGCAATGAGAGAGAGCATCTCCAGCTTATGTGCTTTTACTTGATATGCATCGGATGAACAAATAAAGAAATCTTCAAAGTGTGGAGCAAAGAGAGAAGGGACTGCTTTGGCAAAAACAAGGATATTGCAGAGGACCTGCCACAAATTATGAATAAAACAACGCTCAGAGACATATTTTATCACGCCTACACAGACGTATGTGGAGTGGATGGACTAGAGAACCATAGGCGGGAAAGATAAAATAATGGTTACCACATATTTAGAGGCAGTGGATGATCTAAGCAAAAATAAGAGCGGTTTAACAATCTTTTTAACATCCTCCAGAGGTGCCATTATCCACTGAACACCAGCTGCTGCTAGTACAACTGCACTGTTGTTACTCCATAACAACGGGGATGTACACTGAAGCAGGATCTTAACATCTTCATTATCTGCAACAGATGTGGTCTCTTTCGTATCGAATGAAGATGGCACCGTATCCGCGCAGTTAGACCGTGATAGATACTCGTCTGGACCTTCAATGTAACATTTAGACACAAGGCTGACAAGATTAGCATCGAACGAATCACTCTTATCACCATCTCCTTTATCCCTGACTAAACCATCATTCTCACAGAAGCCGTTACTTTCCAAACCATGTAAAGACAGCATCAAAGATTCCCGTACAAGGCCATGCCTTGCAACAACGTAGCGCAAAAGGGTTCCTATGAGTAGTATCTGACCCCACTCCTCTACGTCGGGAAGAATCTGGCACAACTTCTTATAGTTCTTCCCGATCACTTTGAAGTTATTTGGACAGATGGAGGTAAATGCTGCTGCCGCTGCTCCAACCACTCCTGGAGAATGGTCATTTAACAATATCCCCACTAGCTGCAAACAAGACCAACCACACTTAAATGAAAATCCACCATTCACAGATAAAATCCGTAAACTCAAGAACATAAGAAAACACAAAGCCCACACTGATGTTCAAACACTAGACGATGATGCATAACACAGAAACTTAACATGATATACATATCCTAGTGACAATCTACACAAAGAAAGAAAGTAATTTTTCACGGGGACTCATGAGTTTATAAAACAACGGAGAGGACAGACCTCTTCGATTGCAGGAGCATGTTCTTCAAGGCGCAAATCATGCAACTTTGGAAGAGCATTTGCAGCACATTTTCGAACATAAACAGCTGGATCCCTCGCACATTTACTGACAGCTGCAAGTGCAAGAGGCGCAATAACGTGTAAACGAATCCCAGCCATTGTACGAAGCGCCCAAGCTCTAACCAAGGGGTTTGGATCTCCCAAGTCTTTCTGGAAGTAGTTGATCGATAGCAATGCTTCATTTGGACGCCTAAAGAAACCAAATGAAAGAAAAATAAGTAAAGCTAAATCCACAATACACATGTATATAGATGCACAAACAAATAACGCAAAAAATAGAATGAAGAAGCATACTTTTCTGCATAGTGTAGCAGATACAAGTAAACCAGCTTCTTCACTTCCGATGACTGCGACGCCACATTCTTGACCACCTGCGAATCGAGGTTTCATAATCTGAGCTCTACGATATTTCTAGGATTGTAATTTTAGATCACACAGGTCAGGGATGATTCGAGTGATATGGAATTCTATTGAATCAAAGGGGGTCAAATCAAATAGAAGACGCACCTGAGGGAAGAAGTTGGAGACGTCAAAGCCCTGGGCGATGAGAGCAAGGAGACGCTTGAGAGCTTCGCATTTCTCGGATTCGAACTTGCTATCGAGAAGTGGAGCGATGCTGACGTCTTCCGGATCGTCATAGAGGTGAGCGTCGGTGCCGATCCGGAGCACCGCAGCTGAGGCCTTGCTCAGAGTCTCCGCCGTCGAACCAAACTGGTTGAACATCGGATCAAATCCACCTCCGGAAAATTCAGAAAAAGAAAAAAAAATGAACTTCAGCAACTAACCGAGAGAGAGAGAGCGCGATGAATGATGATTACTGTGCAGATCCTAACCCGGTTTGATTACCCAAACTAAGCCCATTAAATAGTGGGCTATTTTAAAACATGAAGCTCATTAAGAATTGGCTGTATATAAAACCCTAGGCCCATCTTGTTATAAGTATTATTTATTTGACCAATGCATGAGTGATTACGTGAGTAAACCATGCATTGACCCAATGCATGCATAATGGTGTAGGTAATTAATTTACGGCGTGGAGTCGTGGACGAAGCTCGGTAGTTCCGATGCTCATTATCTTCTGATAATTTAACCCCTTCATCTTCCTTCTCGACGATTCATTACTCTGTATATATATGTTGTTTCCTTCTCAAGCAAACCGTATCATTATATAGTATCAACAAGAAGTTTTTATTGTTATCTCTCCACATTTTCTAAGGTTTTTGTCACGTTTCTCGCTTTTTATCTTTAGTTTCGCTTGTTACTCATTCTTTTGGTTAGTCTTGAAGATGTTTTTATTGTGTGTTTTTGTCTCCTTTTTCTCAGTACTGTAGGAAGATATGGACATAATCAATGGGTTGTCTGATCATTTGCTTGTTAAGATATTATTGTTGGTTCCGACAAAAGTTGCTGTATCAACTAGCATTTTGTCTAAAAGGTGGGAGTATCTTTGGATGTGGTTGCCTAAACTAGAGTACGATGACTTACATTTTTCAGAGTCTGAATACGAGAGGCTACAGAGTTTTCTTGACAGAAACCTACCATTACATAGAGCTCCCGTTATGGAAAGCTTCCGTCTTTACTTATTAAATTCATTTATTAAACCTGAGAACATCAATATGTGGGTTTCAACAGCAGTTTCTCAGTGCATACGTGAGCTGGATATATCTTACGAAACTGGAAGTTTCGATCCGACTAAACCAGTCATGTTGCCGAGTAACCTTTATACTTGCAAATCGCTTGTGGTCTTGAAACTGGAAGTTGGGATCCTCTTGGATGTTCCTCGAATGGTTTCTCTTCCCTCGCTGAAAACTTTGAAACTTTTATGGGTGAGATATTTCAATGAAGATACTCTTAGACGGCTTCTATCTAACTGCCCAATTCTTGAAGATCTAGTGGTGGATTTACGTGAATTTGGCTCTACAGCAACCTTGATTGTTGCTGTTCCATCTCTGAAGAGTTTGTCCCTCAGTATACCCTTTTATCATGATATAGATGGGATTGTGATAGAAACTCCATCTTTGAAGTATTTCAAACTTACGGATCATTATAGTAAAAGCCACTACTGTTTGATTGAGCATATGCCTAATCTGATGGAGGCACATATATATGTTGAATTCCCTGATATCAATAGTCTTATTGGATCAATCACATCTGTCACGCGTCTTGCCATTTGTTCAAAGGTGATCATTTTCATTTATAAACTCATTTGTGTATTAGATTTTCAGTAATTTTGATATTTTGTGTGCAGGCTAGCTGTGATGAAAGTTTTTTCTTCAACAAGCTTGAACATCTGGAGGTATGTACATGCAAAGAGCATTCTTCCTATGAACTTGTCCGTGCTATTGAACTTATCTTCATGAAGGATGTAAGTTTATTTTGATAATCATTCTTAGAGTGTGATTCACTATCTTGTTTTAGTCTAATTCTGTTGTTTGATCTCAGGATCGTGATCAGGTTCATGATCCTGAAGAAATGGTTAATTGGTCGAGTTACACAGGAGAACCACAAGAGAGTGATATTCTGGTTTATATTTTGAAACGTGCTGTTCACTTAAAGACTGCAACAATCAAGTCATTGAGATCAGATGTTCGAAAACTTGAGATGTTAAAGAAGTTGGCACTTTCTTCTAGAGCTTCAGCTACCTGCCAACTCATGTTCGAATGAGTATTTTGATCAAGAAAAATGGTCTTGTTCTTCTATTCCTTTTATTTGCTCAAACTCGTTTCCTTTATCCTCAACTCTCAAAACTTGTTTTCTACAATAAATTTTCTTTTTATATACTATGAGCTAAGTTATATGATCTTTTTCATTAGTTTACTGTTTAAACACAGACCGGAGAAACCTTTTAGCTAAAGAAAATAGAATAAAAAAGCACATATGTAACTTATTCGTATCTCGACGTCTACTAGAATGTTTATGAATTTTTTTATTTTTTTTTCTAGGGGAGTTTGGGTCTTGGGCCTTAATCTCTCCTAGGCTCGGAGCCAGTCTTTGCTAATACCATTTCTGGCGTAAAACACTTTTTCCACGGTGGATCGAACCTAAGAGCATAACATCACCAACGCATGCGCTTAAACCAACTGGGATGCCACATCCGTGGTGGAATGTTTATGATAATATTCAGAATTCCATATCTTTATGACAAGTAGGCAGGCTGTGTTATAAATTTGTAGATCAAGTTGTCATATTAAATTTACAGTTTATAAGTCAATATTGTATATGGAATTCTCACATTGGAAAATGAAATCAGAACAAGTTTATTTCTATATAGTATATAATTAAATTCGACAATACAAGCAAACTTATACGTAATTTAAGCGCTGCGGGCTGTTTACATTTTTCTCCAACAGCCACTTCAGATCACAATACAAAAACATAACAGAAAATACAAAGTTAAAGATCTCAAATTTGGTAGAGGAGCTTCTTCGATTTTCCCCAAATTCACTTTAGACCCTGAAATTCTTTCCGACAAAGGTTTGTCCAAACTGCCAGTTCGAAGGTACAATGTTCCATGAAGTGGAGGTTCTACGGTCACTGGCTGTGACACGGAAGGAAAGTGACTGACCAACGAGAACAGTATTAGACTGCCAGTTCTGTCCCCAGTTCCTAGTCAAACCCATCCAACCAGTCTTTGATCCTTTCACGCTCGTCCTCACGATGTCTCCTGCTCCAGCCACGTTCGTGATCAGCACCAAATTGAAGTAACGGTGACCGTTGATCGTAAACCTTATCCCTCCACTCTTCCTACATGCCACTCTATAGAAAAATCCCACATTTCTCAAGCTTAGCATTTTGAATCATTTCATTTTTAGAACATTACATTTCTCAAGTGTAGATGTAAAGGTTTATATACCTGCGGTATGAAATAGGGACAATGCCGGCTCGATACTCGGCGATCTTGAGGAAAACTGGCATGGCTAAGTCGAAATGAGCGCGTGGGGGGTTGCACCATCCACCATTGTCGCTAGGCTGAGCTAAGTTGGGAGGACAAAAGTTGGTTGCGGTTACAAAGACAGAAGGACTGCCTGAATGACACCATTTAGGATCATTGACACATTTGATTTCAAAGCATGCGCCACAGGTTAATCCACTGTTGAAAAGGGCCGTGCTCAGAGCCGCCGTGTTCGTGCCGTATCCTTGGCTGTATAAATTCCCGTAACCGCATGCCCCACCTACAAGAGAGAAAAAACAGAGTGCTCTGTTTTTAGAATGTTTGTATAATGAACGATTGATTAAGTGTGGTTTGTGATGTTAGTGTTTTGAGAAGATGGAGTTACCCATGGTTCCTGAAGCGTCGTCGCCACCGTAGAAAGTGGCGTGTGCGGTTTGCCAAGAGCCACCGGAGTAGACGCCGGGGATCGCAGCGTTGGTAAGGCTCGAGAGGAGAAAGAGAGGGAACATTGTTAAGAGAATGGATTGGTTGATTGCCATTCTTGTAGATAATTGTTATTGCTTTATATGATTCAAGTGGAGAATCTCGAAGAAGAAGAAGACTGTTGGCTAAAAGACTGAGAGAGTTGATGATGGTGGAAATATCACTTATGAAGATCGCTATTTATATAGGCGGAGAGAAGCTCTAAGATTAGACAAATTGATATTAGCCGAGTTTAGAGTAGATTACAACGTATGGTGAAAGCTAGGTTTGTAATCTTATTTTTATTGCAATAAGATGAGAGATCATTGAAGACTGTTCTATCCTCTTCATTTAGGGATCTATTAATAATATAATGTGAGACAAAACTCTAAATTAAAGAGATAAATCACAAATGTCAAGTGTCTAATGAAGTATATGAAAGTATCTACTGCTAATATATTCATAAACAAGTCACTCATGCCACGACATAAACTAGCAAACAATTGGTATGTTTTGAAAGCAAAGATAATTATTGTTATGTCAAGTATCTACTGCTAATATATTCATAAAACCATTAACGTTAAGTAAAAGCTTATAAAACAATTAACTGTAGATTAACATCGTTTATGTATTTTAACTGTATTTCTCTCGTTGACAAGAAAAAACTGTATTTCTGTATTGTGTGCATTATATATCAAAAAAAATTACCACACAAAAAACTATACTAATGTTATGAATCATTGCTAAATTATATATATACATATATATATATATATATATATATATAATGGTGTTTCTACGGTTACAAAATCACATTTTCAACATCAAACATTGCCAATATGATATATTATTATTAATCGGATGTTAAAATGTATTAAAACCAAACAACTTCTTAGAGCATCTTCATCCTAAAATTCCTATGGGGATTTCTTATTTTTTTATTTTTTTTTTGTTTTTTCGGAATTAAAAAAAAAATCTGAACCAACCGGGAGTCGCCACGTGTCAGAAAAAAAATTAACCAATCGCAGACCGACACGTGTCACTGGGGTCCGCGAACAGTGCAAGAGACAGTTCTTATTTAAGAGTTTTAAGAACCATCTCTTGCATTGTTCACCGTTAGTGGGGCCCGCAAACAGTGCAAGAGACCCCCTTAAGAAACCCGGATAATCATGCCTTTAGAGCATCATTAACCTAGAGACCAATTTTGGGTCTCTTATTTTTTTTTTATTATTTTTTTTTTTTGCTTTTTCTGATTTATAAAAAAAAAAAAAAAAAAAAATTTAACCAATCACGGGCCGACACGTGTCAGTGGGGCCCGCGAACAGTGCAAGAGACTGTTCTTATTTAGGGGTTTTAGGAGTCGTCTCTTGCACTGTTCACGGGCCCCACATGTTAGTGGGGCCTGCAAATAGTGCAAGAGACCCCCCTTAAGAGACAGGGTTAATGATGCTCTTAGAACTCATTTTCTTCTCGGTTCCCGCATTTCGTGGAGGTCACACCTTTAAAAACCCGTTAAGAGACCATGGATGAAGGTACTCTTACTTACAATTAATGCAACTGTGCTTTTAAACTGTTTTGATCAAAGTTTGATGAGACTGTCCGAAAGATTCAACACTGTTTGGTCATTTGACTAAGTTATTTCTTTTAGGAGACCCACAAATTGAATCCCTCTTCGTATTTATGATATACTTATTTATCATCAAAACAATTTGTAAAATCAAAATCAAAAGTAACCTGATTATGTACAAGTTGTTGGTTATGTAGACGTACCGCTGACGGCGTACGTACCTAAGTTATCAATGTTATTAATCTGAAAAGTGGGAAATATAAATATTGATTCAGTCATCGCGGAGTGTATGTATACATCCATGCATATTTTCCGTGGAACTTTTGAATTATTATATGAATACTAAAAAGCAAACTCAACAACACACTATATGATGTGAAATCTAGTAAAGCTCATCATCATTTTTAGTTCAAATATTATTAGGTTGTCATATATGTAAATGTTTGTTTGTCAAAAAAATGTAAATGTTTATATTTTAAAATGTAGAAGGCCAATGACCAATTAATTCGTTGAGTTACATTTCATCATAATAAGAAGAAAATAGTTGGGAAAATACAAGTGAGTGAAGCATGAGATGAGAATAAATAACAAAAGAGAAAAACAGTTAGGGGCGGTGAGGGTGGAAGAGCATTAAGGACATTTGGTGATGACAATGCATATCTAAGCACCAACCAGATCTTGTTGTAGCTGCCAAGTCACACGCCAACAAAAATATACATACATGCATACGTGTTATTATGTTAATTAATTAGTCAAAGTTTATACATTCTCGTGGATGTAGATTTCCTTTTTTTGAGGTAGATATGATATTGTTAGACTTTGTATTTCATGTGTCATGTTTAATTTAGATTAGAAGGAATTACAACGTAACTAAGATCCCATAGATAAAGAAAAATAGTGTATACTTGGACTGGTTACGTGTATATATATTTCCAGAATGCACATGAACGCTTAGGAAATAAGGAGCTGCTTTATCATGAGAACACATACCCACTTGCATGTGAATTTATTATCTACCTCTCCTCTCACGATAATTTCACGTCTTTTCATTTATTTTCGTTCCAATACAACAAATCTTACTCTCTTTTTGTTGTATATATATGTTGGTATAATTTTTTCTTGTTTTTTTTATAAATATAGATGCCAACTCTCAAATTTCACTCCCCCAAAAAATCACATTACTACAGAACATATTGTAGCTTTGATTTGACTATTTTATATAACATAGTCTTATTTGTATTTATTTAGATCTAAAATAATATATATGATCCATTGATATCCTGCTCAGACAACTTGACATTGTTACGCCTGCCCGTGTGTATTGAATGGGGTCACAGTGTTATGGAAGTTACATTAAAGTGAGAAAGAAAGCATGTCAAAGCAAACAACAAATATACTAAAAACAGGTCTGACACACTGATCCGAAGGACAGGCCATGTACGACATATCGTACGAACCCTCATATCATCTGGCAGTGAAAACACGTTGTGCTTTAGTTTAGAGGCATTTGACTGAACATGATAGCCTGCAGCACCTGATAACTCTGGATACATGGTATAACTCAACATATGTCTCTGTACTATAATATATAATTTTATGTTTACGTTACGTAAAAAATAGCATCGTCGATTCAAGTTTTACAAAATGTGTCTTTAAAGGATTAACCATTAGACGATTTACATTAAACATGATACATTCATGATTGCTAGCATGCTATCATAAGAGCATCATTAACGGTAGATACCCTTTAAATTTTTTATTTATTTTTTTTTATTTTTTTTTACTTTTTTTAATTTTGTTTTTAAAAAAAAAAATCAAACCAATCGCGGGCCGACACGTGTCAGTGGGACCCGCGAACAGTGCAAGAGACAGTTCTTATTTAAGAGTTTTAGGAACCGTCTCTTGCACTGTTCACGGGCCCCACATGTCAGTGGGACCCGCAAACAGTGCAAGAGACTCACTTAAGAGCCCCCAATAATGGTGCTCTAAGAGCATGATTAACCCCGGGTTCTTAAATGGGGTTCTTAGCGTAATTTAAGAACCGGTTCTTAAATTACGCTAAAAACCCCACTTAAGAACCCAGGGTTAATCATGCTCTTATGACTTACGAAAACTTAAATAAGAACCTTTCTAATTGGTTTCGAGAACAAATCATGTCTGTGATTGAAAATGAAGTTATGTGCGTTTAGATTATTAATTTGAGTTTACATCAAATAACACGAATAAGTTACATGTTCATTAAATAAACTAAGCGTAAAATACAAGTACGTATAGATTGTCAATTGATAACTGCGAATGAAGCAACAGATGAAATCATGCAGAATGATTAAGAAGGGTTTAAATTAAACATTATAACTTATTTCTTAACCTGTCCGTCTAAGTCGAAGGTTTAGTATGACTAAACCTGTAAATCCGTAGGGAGTAGCAACCAAACACACATTTAACATTTTGAGTAATAACAAGATTTTCCAAGTCCATAAATTACAAGCTCGGCGATTGTCAAACTATGAAACAAGCGCCTCAAATGGGCTTTTTGGACTTACAAGGTTGGGCTTAAAGAGTGAAATTGTGAAAAATATTAAACCGATCTAGACCGAACCAACCCAACCCAACCCGTCCCAATTGACAACAACAAACGCATTTTAAATGGTAGACGCTATTTTCTTTTTCTAAAACGCATAACGCTTTAAACGTTTTTAGAATAAAAAAATAGAAGAAAAAAAAACTCACCTAAAACCCTAAACCTCTGCGCCGCATTATCACTCTCAACATTCTCTCCTTGTCTCCTCTCTCAGACCAAACCTTTCTGAAGCATCCCCTCGCGTGCTTTCGTCTCTAAACGGTAAAGTCTCTTCCTCTACTTCTCCAAGTTCGTTAAAACCTAGTTGTATATTTTAAAGTCAGAAACTTTATCTTAGATTCGTAACTGAATCGTTGTGTCTTTTGTGTTCGCATAGTTAGCTTTCAAATGGGTAAGCTTGGGAAGAAAGCTAGAAAATTTGCCAAGAAGAATCTTCAGTCTGTTGAGAAGCGTTATAGGAAGCAAAAGCCCTTTCTCAAACGCAAATTCGCTAAAAGTAAGTTCCTTTTTTCCGTTTCTGTATCTCCTTTGTAGTTTGTTCGGTGTTTTGTTTATGATCTTAGAGTCTACTTACTTATCTATGGTAGTGAAAAGTCAATGGTGCTTGCAACAGTTGACAAAGTTTTCTGCTTAGGAACTTGATTGTATCTGATGATAGCTGATTGTTTGGAGTCAATGTTATTATCTTCTGTGGTTCAAGATCTTGATAATACCTGATAGCTGATTGTTTGGAGTCAATGTTATTAACTTCTGTGGTTTAGGAGATGGACGTCGTGCCGCAGGAGATGAAGAGGAGAAGATGATAGAACAGCCACTTAAGAAGAGGTAAAAGTTCAATACTTTTCACTCAGTAATCTGTCTAGAGTTTCTTATCTTTGCGATTTCGCTTATGTGTTTTCAGATGTCTTGAAGAAAATCCTCAGGATATAGTCATTGATGCGGTGTTCGACAAAGATGAAGGTGCGGCTCTCGACGGTGGTGATTCAGATATTGATGGTTATCTGGCTGAGGTATTCTTTATCTTTGGCGTCTGTTGAAGTTTCTCTTTGATGGTATATATTCACATTATTTTCTTGTGTTCAGGACTTTGACTTGACAAATGCAGTTGTGAATGGAACAGAAGGTAATTGGCTTTATTCTATATTGCTTGTCTTGGTTTCCTTTCCTTTACTGTAGTGACTCAATAGTTAAGTTTCCAGGTAAAATCAGTGAAACGGAGCTTAGAAAACAGGCGAGGAAGCTTGCTAGATTGAATAAAAAGGTACAGCTACATTAAACTGCTGATACATTTATTATACTATGTCAGATTTTGTAACATGTTCGTCTTTGTTTATTTTAGCAAAGTGAATCAGATACAATGAAGCGTAAAGTACTCACAGGATCTGTTTTAAGCTCTTGCTGTAACCTAGTTGATGAGGAACAATCTGTTCAAGCAGTAACCAGTTTGTTAAACTGGTATCGAGCTGCATGTCATTACGGACACGAGCCATCAGGAATCACTAGCCCTGAGATTTGCTATGACATAGAAGACAGCGAGACATTCGCCAATGTCATGATTTTTGTACTCCAGAAAGCTGATCACACTTTCAGAAGCATTCTGGGATTATCAGGCTCTGCTAACAAGGAGAAGATTCTGAAGTTGAAGAATAACCCAAAATGGGATAGTGTGAAACCACTCATCAAATCTTTCTTTACAAGTACAATGCATCTTGTCAAGCAGGCTGCAGATTTGGAGATTACAGTCTTTGCCCTTACCCAACTTAGAGTTTCTATTGTGTTCTTGGCCGCATTTCCAGAATTGTTGAACAAACTGATCAAGGTACACTATATATACACCGGTTTTTAGTAGCAAGGTTACATATATTGGACTAGTCTCATAATCTTTTTGGCGTTAATATATCATTAGTATCTAGCAGTGTTCTAAAAATCGGTTTAGACGGCTCTTTTTTACCTGCTTAGTTGGCAAATCGGACTAAACGAAACAATTTCTTAAAAGATCGGTCTCCTATTAGTAATAATTTTATATAAAGCGCCTTTCGATTTCGTGAACATTGGTATCTAGAGAGATTCATTGACAGTTCTTTATTTACACTCTTAAAACCTTATTTTATCTAAGGGAAGTCATGTTTAAACTGTTATTACTTGGTGCAGATTTCTATTGATCTGTGGGCAACCGGTGAGGAGACTCTATCTCAGCAGGCTTTTCTAATCTTGAAAGACATCAGTAAGGTGTTTAACTCAGAATGCTTCAACGCCTGCTTCATCAACATGTACAAAGCCTTTCTACATGACTGTGATATTCCAAAGGCAAATCCAGAACAACATCTACCTCTCCTCAGAGATTCTCTTGTCGAGCTCTCCTCTCAAGATATGCAGAATACTTATACCAAAGCCTCTGTTTCTATCACACAACTTGCCAAGTTATTGAAGATGGCTCTCACTACAAAGAACAAGGTGCTGCTTAGTATCTGCATGTTCTTTCTTCTTACTTAAGAGTTTTCTTATTTGTCTTCTTAGTTTCTTTCAATTTTTTGTAAGCAGGAAGCTGTTGAGAAGATACATAGCGGACACTACACAAGTTGTCTTGATCTCTGGGTGAGTTTTATAGCCGCCAATGTTCAGGATTGTGATCTCCAGTCTCTGCTTTATAGTGTAATCCAAGTTATCAATGGAGTTGCTACACTGTTTATTGGACCACGGTACTTGCTCCTAAGGGTTAAATGTATTCAATGGCTCAATCATCTCTCTCGTTCGAGCGGTATATTCATTCCTATAGCTTCACTGGTGTTGGATATGTTGGAATATAAAAGCACAAATGACGGTGAAAAACAAAAAAAGAAGCTTGAAGCTGTCTCAACAGTAAAGGTTCGAGAGTTGTTCCATTGTAGATTACATATCATCTTTGGGTAAAGCTTAATAGATTCTTTGTTTTTGCAGCTGCCTAAGAATTGGTTAAAGTCACAAAACTTCCAAGAACAGTGTATCTTCTCTGTGATTGATCTCCTTGCTACACACTTTGCTCAATGGAGCTTCCACATATCGTTTCCAGAGCTTGCTACTATCTCCATTATGAGGCTGAAGAAGTTTAACGAGAGAAGCAATATGGAAGGGTTGAAGCGTGTGGTGAAACGCTTTATCGAACAGGTAAAGCAACCAAAACCAACCAACCTTGGCTTTGAGATCATTGCTGTTCTGAGAAATGGTTTCTTGTTTTGTTTAAGGTGGAGTTGAATATTGAGTTTGTGCAAATGAAGAGAGATGAAGCTGCTTTCTCTCCAAACGATCAACAAGCGATAGAAACGTTTCTTCAGCTTGAGAAGCGAAACAAGACTGCTCCGTATACACAATACTATCAAAGCATCATAGACAAAGGTCTTGGAACAAAAGTGAAGAAGTGAGGTTTACGTGTGGGAATAATTATAATACAGTTTGTGGTTTTGCAACTCAGATTGTTATGGTCAGAGGAGAACATTTTTGTTGTCATTTAGATTTTGGATTTTTATGAACTATTTTCAGAAACATACAAAACATTTATGCAATTAGTTTATTCAGATTAAAGTTATACATTTGTTCTTTCTTTTTCTTTAGAAAATCTCCAATCTTTTCTCAGTCTATAATGTAGTGAAGTCTACTTTATTCCATCTGTCTTAATGCGACAAGATTTCACATATACACGATAGCTGATTAATGAATAAAAATAGCTTTGTAACAAAAATCCAAGGTCTAGTGTGGCGTGAGTACTTCTTTACTGTATATATAGAATAATTATCATGATATAAGTACCTAACTTTATTTTATTTTATTTATAAGTACCTAACTTCAGAGGACTTAAATAAAACGCAGTCTGACGAGATTCTTCTGCAAATTTTAAAGCACAACGGGTTTCTCACAGTCTCCACGACGAGATAAGATCAGTACAATAACTCCTCAAAAAAATTTACGTGTAAGAGACGACTTAATCAGAAAATATTTAAACTACCGCAATCATAAATTTCTATACAATATTTATTTATTAGAATAGCATGTACTTCTTTTACTTGGTCTTGTAAATGAAGATGTTTTCTTTTTGTCCGCTTAAATAAAGATGGTATTGGTACATATAAGTGCACGTTCTGTTTTCCTTAGTTTATTACATAGTAAAATTGAGTTCTATACAGTATAAAATAGTGAGATATATGGTTACTTAACACCAATCAGTTTTAATGTGTCTCACAATTTAAGAAAAAGTTTTGCAAATACACATCTTGACAGTGAGATTAAGAAATCAATTTGGGAAGGAAAGCTTAAAAAATCACTAATATTTATAACTTATTTATAGATATTTTGGTTTCACCAAGTGACAAAATCCTTAATTTCTTGAAAGAAAGTATATCGAGTAGAGAGAAAAGTTTCATATGGTCCATTTACATATACATACTATTATATTTTACATACTATTATTTTATATTGATAATTTTGATTTTGATTTTAATTTTAACATATTTATATTATATATATATCAGATATATTTAAGTAATATATAATTAAAAGGATTTAAATGACACAAAAATTAATATTAGTAGAATTATAGGATTGAGAAGTTTGTTAGAGAGTCAAAAGAGTAAAGTAATTTACAAAAGAGATCAAGAAATAATTACAATTATTCTACAAATCTACCTGCAGATAGAAAAGTAACAGAGAAGAGTGAGACCTTGTTTTGAATTTGACACTAATATTTATAACATTCTTGTTGTAAATGCAGAACTAGAATAAGCCAAAGTGTTTATAACTTCTTACATAAATAAATCGAAACTTAGATTTGTCTTCACACTAAGAGTTTTGATGTATTACTAATTCTGTTCCTTAAAGATATATTTTCTAATGTTTTCACAAAGAAAAACAAATTAAATCACTATTAAAAATGTATTATTTTGTAATTATTAATTTCAATAGTTTTTAACCAATGATAATTCAATAAACTCAATTCATTTTCTTAAAATTTACACTTTTGCATAAAAAACATAAAACATCTATCTTTATGAAACAAACTTTTTTCTAAAACATGTTTCTTAGTGGAAAGGATGGAGTATCTCTTAAGCAATGTGAATAATTGATTGTCAATGTCAATAGGCTTCTTCCATTATGAGATATAACTAACATTATCCAAGTCAACGACCACATAACGATCATCCAGTTGAATCAACTCAGAGGCCCTTTCCATCCTAGCTATAAGTCCCCAAACAGTATATGGAGAGGATCTAATCGTTAAAAGGATTCCTAACAACAACAATTAAGAAGAAAAGATGAAAAAGAACTCTAGCAAAATTGGAGATAAAAGTACGGGTAAGATGTTGAAGCAAGCAGCAAGTAAAAATAGAAGATAAGATAATTAAGTTATGTGGTTCATATATCGGTTTCTTATAATGTATCTCATCTTGTATTTCTAAAATTGAAAATTTCTAAGAGAATTAACATACTTTCATTGTTTTCACTATTTTTAAGAAGACGACGGTATGGTAATTGGAACAAAAAAAAACTACTAATATGGATTATGGACATAGTATGTCATCTAATCATGTAATTAATTGACATTGGTAAGAAATTTAAAGCAGTTGGCAGTAGGAGCTGGAGAGGAGGGGAAAAGAGGTATACGAGGAGACAGACGCAGAGGGTGAGAGCCCTAAAGCGTTTTCCAAATGAAGAAAGCTAATAAGAATAGGCCATATATATTCAGAGTAATAATAAACTCTCACTTTTGTTTGTTCTGTAAATTGTCAGCTAAATTTAAGGGCTACACAAACCTACGAAGTACCATCTTACACTGAAAGCATTTAATGTGTCATGACCCACTTCCTATACGTATTTTAGAGACGAGCTTATAGATCAATCTCATATTATACGAAAATATCATCTATATATATATTTGTCGGCAACAGATATTCCAAAGTATTCCTATGTAATACATAGGAAAAAGCCATTTGCATCAAAGAAATTGATTATGGTTATGTGGGTTATCCTCAACTTTTCTTTGATCATCAGTTATATAGGCTCCTATCACTTTATATATTTAAAATTTTATAAACTAAGATTCCTAAGGATATGCGAGGACATTAGCAAGTGGAACTGATACATTCGACCATGATATTGTTAACAAAGATTATATATATATGTGTTGGAAAGTTTTCATTGTTGTAAAGTTAACACATCAAGTATATTTAATATTTTTGTTGCATAACGTTAGATAATTTAAATCTCTCCAAGAACATTGTAAATAATTTGAAATGGTCCTACTTATTAGTTATAGAAAATAATAATGGAAGTATTGGTGTACACATGACAAAAAAACATAAAATGATATGAAGAGATGGATGTGACGATAAAAAATTAAAAAGAAATAAAAAGGGTCCCGTACGAGGAGGAGGATTAGCCTCTTTGGCTCCACTTCTCATGACTCCGTACCAGTGGGCAACTGCAACCACGTCAATGTCCCATCTTCTCTATCTTCGTGTTACCCTCTCTTTTTTTATTCTTCAACTTGGTACGTCCCATTTTATTATACGCACGCACTTATGTTTTCTTATAAATATCTGCGTAATTATAAAGTTTTTATCTGCCTACGGGCAGCAATAGGGTTTTGTGCCATAGCAACCTTAGAGCATGATTAAAGGGGGTTCTTAGAGGGGTTCTTAGGGGGATGGGTCCCATGAATAGTGTAAGAACCGGTTCTTAAAACTCTTAAATAAGAGCACCATTATCCTAGAACCCCCAATTGGGGTTCTTATTTCTTTCTTTTTTTGCTTTTGTGTAATTTTTAAAAAAAAAAAAAAAAAAAGAAGGGAACCAATTGCGGGCCGCCACGTGTCAGTGGGGCCCGCAAATAGTACAAGAAACAAAGAGAGAGGGTATCTTATTATGCATACATAAGAGCCCTTGTTTTGTGATTTTGGTGGGTCCCACCACTTAAGAGACCCACTAAACCAAGGGATAATGGTGCTCTAAGAACCGGTTCTTAAGAGTTTCTTGCACTATTCACGGGTCCCACAGACACGTGGCGACCCACGATTGGTTAAGTTTTTTTTTTTTTTTTTTTTTTAGAAAAAAAGAAAAAAAAAAACCTAAGAACCCCAATTGGGGTTCTTAGGGTTAATCATGGTCTTAGTTTCTCCCCCACATGTTTCTGACACTAAATCTTTAGTATTGACAAGAAATAATCTGGACTTTTGTATAACCGGAACTCTAAGACGAGTCCATATCTCAGGAACCATGTGTACTATTCAATAAAGATTAGTTATTCCTATAGACCCAACAACAGTGTAGGCAAGGCAACTTTATATTTGTCTCGTTATAGGTCTTTTCGTGAATCATCATAGAGATTGAACCATGAGGTCTTTTATAATACTCAACACACGTGAGAAGTTGTATGAACAATTTCTAACTAAGGGATCCCTCTTAATTAAACATAAGATCATGTCCATCTTTTAGATACCCATAGAGTATCTTAAACAAAACAAATATTAAAATGTAATTTGATTGTTTGATTAATTTTTAGTACATAAAGAAAAATAAAATCAAACAAAGATGGACATGTGTGCAGTATTTTTTAAAAGTTCTCAAATAATATACTCTTGACATTCTCCTCTCTCTTGTCTTTGTAATTTTTGATCAAAAGATTATTGTAAAAGCCCCATTAAGATACTCCTAATGAAATGGCTCCAAGGGGTCCACACATTTTAACAAAACTTTAAATTGGCAAATANCCCCCCCCCCCCCCCCCCCCACTAGTTTGTAGCGAATTAATGAAACGTTTAGTCATATTTTTCAAGCAGAACACTTTCGAACTCGAATTCATTAATTCTAAACAATGAAACCTTAACCGAGTGTATAAATTTAATTAGACTCTTACTAATTGTGTAGTAGTTACTGCTGAACTGATTGATGGTGCCTCCCGTAGTCTATTCAAAAAAGTGATAACTTTTTGCAATTCTCCTAAATCAGCAAGCCCCCCAAAATTAAGTAGGGAGGATTAGTTTCACATGTGAAATAATAGGTCCTTGCAAGCTTTTAGCTCAACAGCAAGCCTAATCAAGGCATCATAAGATCTAACGATATCGATTGTTTTTAAAAAGGAAGTCTACTGGTCAAAACAAAAACAAAATTTAATATGTTAGGGTTATTTGAAGATAGGATCTACAAAACACCACAAAAAGCTGGGACATTTATTTTGAAGAAGACGTCCGTGTATATTCAGAGGAAAATATTTATAATATTAATTGAACACATTAAATTATATTTATTGGTGCATATTTTGCATACGAAAAAAGTATTGAGGTCTAATAAAGATGGCAGCAACAGAGCTGTGACAAGGGTTTTGTATGTCATAGGCTAATTTCTTTAAAAAGTTCTACTAAATTGTTTTTCAATGATTAATACAAAAAATTGTTAGATAAAACTTTCATAGAAAAATTTACTCAAAAAAATCTTACTATTTTATTTTAACTTGTAAAAATATAATAAATCAAAATACATTTTCAATAGCAGTAACATTTACTAATATTTTTTCAATCACAAAAATCATTTACATTTTTTAAATAAATAATAATATATAAAAAGTTATCTAAAGCTATTTTATCATAACATTCCATAACATATAAACAATAACATATTCAGAAGAAGTAAAATAATAAAAGTAAATATCTTTGTAAATGTACACATAATTGTAGTTAATCAGTTTTTTGAATCAAATTGTGGTTTTAGAAAAGAACCTTTAAAATATTAGTAGTAATTTTGATTTAAATTTGAATAAAAACTACAGTTTTCAAGCGACCATACAAAATAAAAATCCTATAAATATGCCTATATATTCTTGCATTAAATGGTACGCTAAACCAATGATCTCCTATGTTAACTCAGGGGAGCAAAACTATCTTTATGTTAACTATAAATACTTTTAAGAAGTTATAATTTTAGAAGGAGGTTTTAATTTTATGGAGTTATGTTACAGATCTACTAGGTTATTATAATATTCATAAACTGATATGCAAACATTAAAATTTACAAAAAAAACTAGAATTATAATTATCCGTTGACACAAATTAAGTTTCATGAATATTTTGTATATAGCCAGACTACTAGTCTTTAGTCTACATCAGATATGGGGTACAATCCATGATCTCCTATGCTATAAAATAGAATGAAGATGTCTCTGCATGTCTAGTTAATAGATCTCTTTTGCTGAAGAAGGAGCTCAGATTTTATCCACGTTGATTTCACAGACATCATTCATTAAACCAAACAAGAACTCGTGGAATGAGTAAATAAACACTTTTTCCTTCTTTAAATATAGGTTCAGTTTTGCTTGAGACTCCAACATATATATCTAATTTATTAAATTAGAAACATTCTAAAATCTACTGTAAAATTCATTATATTAAAACATAATCAATATATTCATTTTTTGTTTTTAACTTAATATATTTGTTAATAGAAAATAACATATCTGGAATATAGCAGCGTATATCTATCCAAAAAGTTATTTGACAATTGCAACTAAATATTTGAAAGATTTTGTTATCCGGTTTTGCTAACAAACCTGAACAATCACCACAATTGTGTGAGTATTAACGATGGAGTATTTCAAAGACACATAAAAATGTCTTCTTTTTTAAACATCACATAAAAATGTCTTAGTAACAAGTTATATATTATACAGTACTAGTTTAGAATAATAACATATCAAATAACTAGATTTTCACCAAGTAAATAAATATTAGTTATATTATGTAATATGGAACGGTGAACTACAAATAAATATATTTAGAAAACATTTCTTAGAATAGAATTAATAAAAATAATTCGCGCAGGTGCGCGAGTATCATGACAAACAACATTAAACTAATTTTCAAAATAAATAAATTGGATGTTGGTTTAAGATAAGTTGCTGGTAGAGAACGCCGCTCGATGAGAACAAATAGAAAAGATGATGACATTTTTTTGTAAAACCGAAAAAGGCGTAATAAAGTTAAATATAAAAAAAAGTTTTCAAAAACGCAATAATTTAACTTGAAGAAAAGAGGGAGAGGAGAGAGAGAGAAGCAGAAATGGTAAGAGGAGGGACCAAAAGAAAGGAAACGTCTGAGAAAAACCCTAAACCCTAAATGGTGACGAAAGAGCTGTCAATTCCATCATCGATCCACAAAACTTAATGCTTGTGGGCTACGCAACACATCTCTTCTTTTCTCTCTCTTTGTTTTGAGTCTTTTTGACCTAACACTTATTACCTCTATTAATTTACTCTCTTCAATTTCTTTCCTTTTTCTATCACTCAGATTTGCCTCTTTAGTTAATTTTTGGGCACAGTGAGGGTTAATGAGCGTTGGTTTATTTAGTATCTCCGATTATGATGTGTAACTGTTCTCTATTCTCTTATCTCTCTAAATCTCTTATATGTCAATAAAATCTCGACCGTAGATTCCCTTCCTCTTTCTTCTATTTAAAGCTCTTTTGCCCTTTCCTACTTTCTTCACCAAAATCTCTTATACTTCTTCAGATCTTAGGTTTCTCTATACTCCTTACTAGGTTTCTTATTAGGGTTCCTGATGAGACTTTGAAGTAGTTGCAGTCATTTTTTGCTATTGCATCATCATCAAGATTCAGAAATCATATTCTTTGGTGGGTTCTCCCTTCGAGCCTGTCTTTTTTGGTTTGAGAATCTTGATGATGCTGCAGCGGCAATTAAATGGCTTTTTTATATGATATAATCTTCAACCGATTAAATTTCCAGAAATTCAGACCCAACACATCTTTAGATCCGTCAGATATGAGGACTTGTGGTGATCCTTTTGCTCAGGTATAGATATATACATGTATATATAATCAAGCAAACATGAATTTGTTTTTTATATAGATCTGTGTGCGTATGTGAACAACTTTGTTTTTATGAAACAAAGATGAATGGTAGAAATATATATATAGAGATTATTGGATTAGGTGAACCCTTACTTATAGTCTTGTTATACTTTTTGCTACACAATGTATGGGCTGTGACTAAAAAATCTAAGTATAGGGGTTTCTTTCTACGTACAATATATACACAGTCATTTTGTAGGTCCTTTTTTGTCAATTCAGCTACGGTATCTAAAGAATCTGTAGATTTGGTATGGGTTTTGCATATAAAACAATGAATCTCAGGGTTTGGTAGAATATGACATAATGTATGGAGGAAGCTAATTATATCTGTTGTTTAATGTTCGGTTACATATGGTTGTGTACCTTCTATTTGTCCATTGGTTAATCAAAGGATTCATCTTCATGTGAAACCTAACCCTCCTTGTTCTTCGTGTCAATGCGTCTTTTTATATTCAAGATCCTTACTTCCGGATCATGTTTCTCTAATATAATATAGTAGTATGATGATGTGATGTATTGTATTTTACTCATATTCTGTGAGGTTCACATGATTTTCTATGCTATACCAGAGTTTAGAAAACTGAATCTCGTTACTCACTTGCCAACTGCAACTATTTTTCTAAGTCTGGTATGGAACGGGATGATTATATATATGTGTGGACAGTCATAACAAATTTATGTACTGCAAAAATTCATATATTTATCTAATAATTAAGATTTGACAAGGTGTTGGCATACAATGATAATTATAAGAACACAAATGATAATTATATGGAGTCTGAGCTAAATTTCGGATTTACCTCTAAGCATCTTTATTTGTATCATTTGGAAACGATGTCTCTTTTGAAGGAGAAGACAAGATGAATAAACATAATATTCAGAAAGAAGGAAAAACAAAAAAACACAAATATTATTTGTGAGATTGAAAGACAATTACTGTATTCATGTAAAACTCCATATTTAGATAAAGCAAATGTAATTAAAACAAATATTTGTTCTACAATATTAGATTAAATGTTTGATCGCATTTCTAGCCTTTTTCTCTAACATATGTACACATTAGAAAGATTTAAGTCAAGGATTCCTTTTCACTGTTCCAAACAATTGAGTTTATTGGGGCTACTAGGAAGCCTAATAGTGTGTATAGAATCATACTGGAAGATAAAAGTATATATAAAAGACAAATTCAGATAGACTATAACTTCTAGTTTTGCTAGGAAACACATTTGTGTTTGGTAGTTGACCAAAACTTAAGTCGTTTCTCCATCATCTATAACTTTTAATTATCAGAGTATGTGAGTTTTGCAAATTATTGTGGATATAAGGTTTATGAAGTTTAAGCATGTAATTATAGGTTAAACTGTCTTATCGCGATTTCGTATAATGCGAGTAAATTGTGAGTTGAGCTGGGAACCATAGTTTGTTGTCGTTCATGTCCATTACGCTTTGTGAACTGTATATGAAGTCAATGGTAAGATGTCTATATTTTTCTAATTTTAATGATGGTATAATTGACGAGGTAAAAACAAAAACTGAAAAAATATATTACGAACTAAGTATATCGGTTAAATTTGGAAAATTATTGTATTTAATTAGATGGTCGATCAATTCAACAAAAATAGACAGTTTGTTTCAACTTTCAACATAAGAAACGCTGGGCAGTTGTGGTGTCTTCTAACTTTCGGCCTTAAAATTTGGGCCTCGGATATGGGTCCTAAGAAACGTGACACTTCTGCTAATCCAAAATATATTTTTGAGATCATTTCGAACATCGTTTCTGATATGAAAATTCACTTGTTAGTTGTAACAAATTATATAGTTTTCATTCTAAGAAATTTTTATTCTAGAGTCAGTTTTTTAAAGAATTTTCTTTCTAGAATCAGTTTATTCTAGAGCCTAAATTCATAACCAACGAGATTATAGTTTTAGTCTACATTCTGGGTGTTAAAAAAGGTTATAGTCTACATTCTTCCTAATTCGAGAAAATACGCATAACGAAAGGACAAAACTATACAAGGGACAAAATGAAATGCTTAGCTAGTACGAGTTGTATCCAATCATAGGTTATATAGTGACCCTTCTAAACTGGAGACTTAGTATATACTATATGCAAATTAGTTTAATAGTTAATAGTCAGAAAAGTATATGTAGTAAGATATTCGAATTACTGTTATTGGCGATTGTGATTCTAATCACAATGATTAGTACAAGATTTGGTGTTTGACTGATATTGATTTTGTTAGATGTCTTTGCTTTTATTCTCGTTGTAACTGTTAAGCGACAGAGACTCTTGTATATTATAACAATATTGCTTCACTTGAACTCATTTTATAAGGGGTGTGACGGTATTACTGATTTATTTGAAGTTTAATTGATTCTAAATTATTGGAATGCTATCATGTTATAAGTTTTGAAAGATTCACTGGATAGTTATCACTTATCAGAAGACTCTCCAAAATTGTTACATACTCTTTTTTTTTTTCTTTTTGTAACTACTCTTTTTTTTTTAAAGAGATGGCTTTCAATAAATTGGCTTTTTAGTTATAGACGATCAAAAATGTTTTTATTAAATTGATAAATATTTATATGTTTCTTTATTTCTTTATTTTTATTTATTTAATTTGGGTAAATGCTAGTGATTAAATATATATAGTTTTTCTCTTCTAAAATATCTATTTCTTAAGTATAGTGTTGGAATTTTTTTTACATCCCATAATGACACACAATTTCCTTAATAATTTTGTTAAACTGACACATAATCTATTGTAATGGATATTGCGATTATTTTGTTTTAAAATGAATGTACTAAATCGCTCTTGCTAGAGTTTTTCCTACCCGGTAATATAATACTTTGTTTTCTTTTTCATTTTTATATATCAGTGGGTTAGTAAGATTTCATTGTCAGCTGCTCCCTTAAAGTAAGAAGCCATATTGCTTTGGAAAAGGGTGGATATACAATCCATTCAACTCATTACTGATTATTAACTCATATGTAAACCCCAAGATCACCAAAATGAATACGTATAACTTCATACTTGGTATTTAACTCCAGTCTAGATCCAAGTTGGTAGAAGTCTCTCTTACAGAATAACGTAACATATTTATCAAAAATTTGTTTAAATTATTTTAAGATGAATATTTATTATAGTACCTACTATATAATTACAAGTACGTTTGGTTTTTAATTCAATCAATATTTAAGTGAATTTTTACTTGAACAATGAGTTTACAGTAGCTTACAGGGGTGGAAGCAGTGAAGGAAGAGAGGGGTGAGCTGACTCCACTATTTTTTAAAAAAAATTGTTTTTGATTAATAAAAAAATATAATGACTCCATTTGAAAATAAAATTTGGCCCCACAAAAATATGCCATCACTAAATCATTACAAAACACTAAAAAAACATTTATTGAGTAAAGTGAAAGGAAAAAAGGAGTTTTTTTTTTTTTTTTTTTCTCGTCAAGCTGCTTTTAAGTGTTCAACGATCAATATTTATTTGTAACACCACTATAAATGCGTAAGTAGACGCTAAACTCTCCTCCTCATGAACTCTTCTACTCTCTCTTTAACTCTGCTGAATCTCCCATCTTCGAGATAATAGATTCCAAAATCCAACAAGAGAATCTTCCAAAGCCAAATCAGAAACACCAGAAATCTTCAGTTAAATGACTCAATCATCAGCACACACGCCGCGGTTTCAGCTGAACGAGAGATGGAAACTATCGTGTAATAAAGAAATATTAGGAGACAGTGGAGGCGCGTCGAGAGTGACGAGCTCGTTGAGACAGAAGAAGCAGAGGAGACACGGTTTCACGAGGAAGTGTGGGAGACTGGTGAGAGAACAAAGAGCTCGCTTTTACATAATTGGAAGATGCGTTGTTATGCTTCTTTGCTGGACCGATAATAGTAATAGTAACTGCGACCAGTTCTAAGATCAAACATACAATGTTCCTTTTTTTTCTTTTGCGTCGGTATTTGATCTTCTTTGAAGTAGATAGAGCTACAAATGTATGTACAAAGATTCTCCTTTCTGGTTAATCTATACGTACTCTTTTTAGTTATAGATTCTTGTGTTTTGCTTTTGTTCATCAATATCAATGTATGCTATTGAACAATAGAGAATCCAAAGCATGTTAGTGTTAAATACTAATCCGTTTTTTTTTAAGTTTTTCACACAACCTTAAAAAAACTAATTGAATGTTCAATTTTGCTCTTATTTTACTGTTAAAATTTCATAACATTTCTATTTTTATATAAAAGAGATAAATTAATTAAAATAATATATTAAAATCATTTAAACAATATATTAGAATTTGCCGTTATGAGTTATTACATCAAATGATCGAATAACTTATTAGAATTTAATTGTGTTAGGAAAGAGACATGGAAAACGGTAATGGGTTAAACACTTAAATATGATTAAGATTTGCGAATATCCTTGAAGTCAAAAGGAACTTTAAAATGTTCTGGACAAAAATAATGTTGTTACTATAGTTGATTGAATGTGCGAAATGTAAATCTTTTTATCTAGTTAAAGTAATAATTGTTTTCCCCATGCTGCCAAAAGTAAAGATGATATATAGCGAAAAATAGAAAGCTTACACAAATATGAAAACAGCTATTTTACGCAATGGATTATGTATTGTGAGGACAACACTTAACATCTTACGTAGTCCACGACTTCATGAAATAGCTGCCACTTAAATACAATAATACGAAATGTTACAAACGAGGGCTAATATTCAGATTTATAAACCCACAACATAGTTGGTCCTATAGCTTCCACTCTTTTTTATAATTATGTCCACATAAATTAAACTTCATAATAGCTCAAATGAATAAGAATATAGCACTTTTCTTGTAGTGCTTAATTAGGCCTAGGGGATTAATTAAACAAAGGTTAGGCTACAAAGATAGAGTCAGACACTACTGCTACTCATTGCCATCGAGCTACTAGTGAAGAAGTGATGATATTTTAATGGATACTATGTTTCTATATAGTTTTCATCAACGTAAAATGCATATACTAGAGTACCAGTAATACTATTACAAGTTCAAAGGCCAATACCGGATTCAATGATTTATTTCCCAATAGCCCAATATAATACTGAAATTCCCACTTGAGAGTTAGGAGTGGACACGATTCAGACCCTGTCAATGATTGTTTTTATTTTGTTAGGATATTTGGTTATTTTAATCTTAATTTTCATTTTTTTTAACGAAAGGTTTCAGGTCTATATCCACAGTCTTTTTAGAACTATTAACCGTAGCATGTTAGATTAAACTCTTTTTTAGCAATGGGTTTCAGACATAGATTCTTTTTTTTGTAACACAACATATTTCCAGACCTAGATCCATAATGTTTTTGAATCATAAACCATAGCATGAGTTCCTTTCGCTTTGTATACTATTGTTGATTTTAGTTGATAAACTTTTCACAATACAAGCGGTAAACTGATAAAGTTAATATAAAAGAAGATAGACATGTGTGTGCGCGTTGGATCCTTTCTCGTTGTTTCTCTTGCTGAATATTTTCGTGTTAATATCAATCAAACTATCAAAACCTAGGTAATTAAGGGAAAAATGGAGAACGATAACAAGATATGGAATACCATCGTTAATTTTTATTTTTATTTTTATTTTCTGCTACCTCACTATAGTCTATATAGATCAAAACTATTTTGTAATTTCATATACGTACACCTCACCAAAGTCATCAACGTTTAAACCATGAAACTAAAGAGCTCGATAATATGTTTCCTTTTATATTCATGTAGTTATTGATCATATCTACGAATTTATGGATTACCCTATAATTTTTCCAAGTAAAATGGGACCGGTTTGATTGTTCAATAGAAAAATTCCAATATATGGAGGGATGTTTGATCATTACAACGTTGAATTAATAACACATTACTATAAGAGATATCTTAATTCCATTATAACGAGAAAATGATTATAGTGTAATTACTGGTGGTATGCTTACTTTATCAGCCATCCCAACAAATGAATAAGTTTTTTTTTCTAAAATGATTATAAAACGTTAATTATTCATTAGCATGCTTGATTTGGATTGTTGTGACCTGATAATCTATCAGACAACATGCGGGACAAATATTCCGTTTTGACTTTCACAGTTTTTTTTTCCACTTTGTTGAATCTTTTGTACTTTATTTTGCTCGTATTTATTGGGATTATAATTTTTCTAGCTAATTTTTCTGGTTAGATGATAAGATCATACTTTTCTTCTTATGCTTAAAAAGTGAAAATGGAAGTTCATACTTTTCTTCTTATGTTTTAAAAAGTGAAAATGGAAGTTCATATTTTTTTTTTTTTTTAACAACTATTTTATTTATATAAAATGTAACATTACACATGAAATAATAAAAGTACAACCAAATGCAAATTTAAAATAAAATACAATAGAATTAAACTTGAAGAAGCTTTTTCTGAATCTTCTTAATGCAATTTTTATGTTTGAATATCGGCCACGCGATGAAACTTCAAACTCCAGATTTTTTTGTTTCCTTTGTTGTATAACATTAGTCAACTTCCAACTTGGATCTATAGATGTCAATTGAGATTGAATCCAATATAATGATTCTCTCAAAAGAAATAAAAATTGAAACCACCAATCTTCAACGATTCTAAGAACATCGCCATACAACAAAGAAAATTCTAATTCCATATTTCCAGTATACTCATTCCATGGTGGTTTCTATGGCAATTGTTTCCAAAGTAAAGCGGTAAGAATAAGTTCCTTACCACTTAAATTCAACTTGTCATCGGTCATAGCCATGCATGAAATCCATGCCGGAAATTGTAACAACAAAATTGGAGAAGAAAAAATCAACATCCAATTTGTTGTGAGTAAAATTGATTTTGTTCCCCATTAGAACGAAGAACAAAACACATGGGAATTTTTTTGATAAAAGAACCGAAGATACCATTACGTAGAGTGTGTATATGCAATACACAAACGAAACTCACCGTAACGAATCTGCGGTGAAATGAAATTGTATGAAACAAAACTTTTTGTGAATTTTTCTAAAAAGAGAATTGTTTAGGTTGTGGAAACCATGACATAACAAATTAAATAGAAAGGAATATGGTAAATGGTGAAAGTGATAATTACAGAAGAAAAAAATAGAGAAGACATTTAATTCTTAAATCACCTATTTTCACAAGTATATGGGCTAACGTCCGTTGTAGTAGATAGGCCTCTTGAAATCTTAATGGGCCGAATGGGCCACCGAATATGACACAATAAAAAAAAGCATCTGGAGGATCAGACAAGAACCGATTCTAGATAGTCTATGGCCACCGATCTCTTTCCGGTTATAACTTCGCCGCTTCTCAGTCGCTTCTTCCGTTTTAGAATCGTATCGGAGACTATCCATCTTTCCTGAAATCGGGTGAGTACGATGATAGTCGTGCGCAAGAATCTTTCTTACCTAATTCTTCTGATAAGTTCATCAAATTCATATCTAAAATCGCTTTCACCTGATTGATTTCGAAGAATATTTGTTTGTTTGTGAGCTGAGAGAATGATAGATTATTCACTATGGAAATGATTCTGTCTAGTCGATGTATTTAAGTTCATCTTCGTGTGAAGTAGGTTTCTTTGAAGCAATGGGGGATGAGGTTGATTTGAGTGGAGATGGTGGCGTCTTGAAGCAGATTGTAAGGAGAGCTAAACCGGATGCTATTGCACCTTCTGATGATTTTCCTGTAGTTGATGGTATTAATTGTTGAAAGCTTTACATCCTCATCACAGTTTATTTGTCCTTTGAAGGATCATGACTCTCTATATGTTTGATTATCTTAGTTCACTATGAGGGTATATTGGCTGAAGATGGAAAGGTTTTTGACACTACACGTGAAGACAATCTGGTTTTCTCCTTTGAGTTGGGTTCAGGCAGTGTTATCAGGTCATGGGACATTGCTCTTAAGACCATGAAGGTTCTGTAATTTCACTCTTTCATTCAGTCTTTGAATCTGAGCTTTTTAGTTTTATATTAGGCAGTTGATTGGGCAAAATCTTTTTCAGGTTGGTGAAGTTGCGAAAATCACTTGTAAGCCAGAATATGCTTACGGAAGTGGAGGATCTCCTCCAGACATCCCACCAAAGTATGTTGTGTTCCTCGCTTGGAGCATCTCGTTTTAAGATTATTAGAAAGTTTTCAGGTTTGAGTATGAGAATTTTTGGTTATTGACACGTTTGATGTAATTGCAGTGCAACTTTGATTTTCGAAGTAGAATTAGTTGCTTGTAGACCGAGGAAAGGTGCTAGTGTTGGAAGTGTTTCTGAGGACAGAGCCAGGCTTGAGTAAGCATTGTAACACCTTTTGGACCTCACTAACTCTTGAGTTAGGCATATAATAAATAAACTCCTTTGGGCGTATGATTATGGTTTTTACCTTAATGATTGCAGAGATCTGAAGAAGCAGAGAGAGATTGCTGCGGCTGCTAAAGAGGATGATAAGAAAAAGAGAGAAGAGGCAAAAGCCGCTGCAGCTGCTAGGATTCAAGCTAAGCTAGACGCTAAGAAGGGTCAAGGCAAGGGAAAAGGCAAAGGAAAATCTAAATAAGTCGCAAACGAAGAGACCAACGTTGTTGTAAACTCTTAAGATTATACAATTTCATGATTTTTAAGCTTGAATGTTAAGTGGCAGTTATCAATTATCATAATGACCATTGCATGGTTTGTTTTGGGTCTAAGATTTGCTGATTTCGATTCGCACAAATTGAATGACATAACAGCTGTCCAAGGCATGGATTGATACACACTGCATGAAACTGAGCAAACAGACGTATACTACAGCGGCATAAGATAAAAGCTACTTAATCAACTTGTTCAGTAAAATTTCCAGAATCTAATCAAACAGTTACCATAGTGTGTATTCCTTAGATACCATTTCATATTTTAGCTTGAATCTAGTAACTGTTAAAAACTCATCATCAACATCACCAACCATTACATGATTTGTTTTGGGGTCTCCATTTCTGTTGATTTCAATACACACATTAATAACATAACAGGTCTCCAAAAACCAAACTCTCAAACCATGACGGAGGCTTCATCATCATCATCATCATCTGTCCCGTCGTCTTGTTCTTGCCATCCTGAGTGAGCCTTGAATTTACAGACAGGACATGTTCCCTGCTGTCTAAGCCATGGATCGATACAGACTGCATGAAACTGAGCAAACAGACAATATACACGAGTCGGTGAGATACTATAAAATGAATTAGATGAACTTAGTTTAAGATAATATGGAAACCTGATGCAAACAAGGTAGCGTGCGAACAACTTCCCCTATGGTAACTTGTTCGAGGCAAACACTGCAAGTGAGCTCGTCTTCTGTTCCTTTTTTACTCACACTGACAGAATCTTGCTTCTTCTGCTTCGAACAAGAGGAAAACACCATATCAAAAGTTAAGATTTTCTCCGCCACTTGACCAATAAATAAATTGAAGTGAAGACCAACTCTAATACGATTTCTGTATATTGCTATTTTGAGAAAATGTAATACCTCCGCTGAGGATGAGGTTGATGCCTGCCTTGTCAAAGAGGAACCACTGTCAACAAAAGGACAACACAATCCGAAAACCATTAATACAAAAAACTTAAGGGCCTTGAGCCAACAATACTGAGGAAACTGACGCTTCATTTTAGAATTTGTGCCTATATACATGTTATGATACTCAAAATCTCTAGGAAAACATCAAATTTAGATAGATATTCATAGAGTAAATGGGCTAGTTATAGAAGTTTTAAGTCTATAAGAGTTGCTAGCAACTTTTTTACCCTATTCTAAAACTTTTCACTTTTGATAGCAATATAAACAAAAGTGTTAAAAGAGAGAAAATGGGTACAAGAAGATTTACTCACTTTTCAGGATCCAACACCTTGTACTTGTGTACTGGAAGTGCATTTATCTCTTCCTCGCTCATAGAATTTGTGGGAACATTATCAGAATCAAGTGCTCTTAGAGTTTCATAATCTGCAGCAGAACAATATTTGAGTATACTATTAAACTGGAAAAAGAAAAAAAAGGAAACTTAACCAAGAAATCGAATTACAACTGACCTAAGTCATCAAACTCCCGATCAAGAAGAGCCAGCTGGAGCCTAAGTCCTTGAAGACGCCCTCTGGTAGCAAGGGCAATGGAGGGAGGCACATGCAGCCTAAGCTCAGTATGGCTGAAGAGGCCACTAGCTGCTGCAACATGAGCCTGAGCCTGAGCTTGAAGTTGTTGGCAAGTCGCATACATCCTAAGAGTCGTTGCCATCAAAAACACCCCAAGCACAAGCCAGAGCTACAAATTTGATCGAACAATCAAAATCATATTCTAAACAATAACTAACTAAAAAGAAAAAGATCTTCTCATGTAGTATATGATACATACCAGGAAGTTAGGAGGCATCTGATGGGAGTTAAGAATCATAAACAGCAAAAGAACTGCAATACACAAACCCAAGCAATGCATCAAAGCTCCTGATTAAGAAAATGAATGAAAAAGAGGAATATAAATTACCGGTGACAAGAAAAGCAAGGGAATTAGAGTTAACAGGTCGAGCTCCATGAACACGCTGCCAAAAGAAAACTTTCCACTTAGTAAACATCCTAACAAAACGGCACCGTAAAGCAAAGAATTTAATCGTCTTCAAGTCGCTAGCTAGGGGCAGCGACTAAACTGGTGTTGTTTTTGTTTACTTGTCACAGTATATGAACGATCAAACGAAGCGATTACTGCGACCAGAATTTTTAGTTGTCGTGTTTTCTAGCTTTTTCCGAATTAAATAATTAAAAATGACAAACACAACAGTTAACAAATTTGCCCCGCAACGATCACTAACTACAACATAGCGCTACTAATTGCTAACGGCAGGGACATTTAAAACAAACAATAGTAGCCACTCGTGGCTGGCAGACTTGCAAACATAACAAATGACAAATTTACCCTCACTAACCGCATGAGCAATCAATCACTAACCGAACAACATAGCCACTATTTGCTAGCCTATGAATCCTGCAGATTCTGAGAAAGTAGGAAGAAGAAGAAGAAGGCATACCATAGCTGCTCGTCTCTCGGGTATGAATCCTGAGAAACCGCTTTCTAAATCTCCTCTACTTCCCCTGAATACGAAACTCATCTTCTTCTTCCTTCTTCTTTCCAAAACGCACAAGAGCCTGCAAAAGAGATTTGCTCAACCCAATTAGTGTATTGAACATGCAAATACAAATGCTGCAGCAGGGATCGAATCTAAGTTGGTTCCATTGAAATCAATTCGAAAAACACTAACTAGATGCTAACTCGAGAAAAAACATGTCGATCATAACATTTAACCCTACGATATGAGACGAATCTTTCATAAAAATCGAACGACGAGAGGTTTATTCGATTCAGTAATCGAATGGAAACGAGAGATCGGAGGAGAAACTGACCTCCTTGATGTGGAGAATCTACAGAAGAATCACGGATTTACTCTGTTTTATGAAAAGCTAGCATCGGAGCGAGTCGACTCGGGGGGGAGTTATCGCTCGCTATAAAAGTATATTTGTCGATTTAGTTTTTGTCTTCCGATCAGAACCTTGACATGGTTTAAGAGTTGGTTTAATTGATGGGTTGAAAACGTCGCCGTTTCGTTTCCAATTCTCTTCTTATTGGGCTCCTACTCAGTTCCGCTAGTGTCACTGTCATAGTGTCATGTCATGACACTTGTTCATAACTCATACAAGTTTCTGTGAATTAATGAAATTGTGTAAAGATACTCATAAATATATAAAAAGCTCTAAACAATCTGAAATATCAAAAAATCATGTTGGAAGCTGACCCACTGGCCCATTGGACTTATATTTTTTAAATAGAAATTCAGTTGACAAAAAAATAAATATCTATATAAAAAAAGCAGTAATCAAGTGAAACACAAGAAATCTCACAGAAAATGGCTATAAGAGTTTATCTAACAACCAATCATGTTAAATATAATAAGAGTTGTTAACCAATGATTAATTTTTAAGAGGTTCTTCATATTGAATTTTTTTTGATTTTTTAATATACAATGAAAGAGGTAAAAAGAAAAAGAAAGTAAATAAAGCGTAAACCCAAAAACTCTTATTAAAACCAGTGATACTGATTAATTGGAAACAAACCCTCAGAGAAATAAAAAAACAATACTGAAACAACATATATATATTATGTGTGCTCATAGTTTATGTGACCAAAAAAAGCTATTTGGAAAACAAAAGTTTTCAAAGTCTTGATCCAAGAAGTTGACTTGCTTGATTACATTTGACGTCATTAGCAAATCCAACCTTTGCATGTGCAATATCATACTCCATCCACACGTTTTGCTGATGATAATTCCCAACTATAAACATCTCTAAGCCCGCGAGTTCCGAGTTTCCGAACGTGAAACAATACTTCTGGTCGGAACCGGGTCCTGGTACATGGTACAGCAGCTTCTGACCCGACACGGTAAGCTCCGCTCCTGTGAACATCATGCTCACCGTTGGTAGTTTCGAAAAATCAGGCTTTGTTGACCTGACACGGAAACATAGATCAAGTGCGGTTTGGTACACCAAACTCGAGTCAACAGTGAGAACCGATTTGGTTTGTTTTATAAACTCGGTTTTCAAGACGTTGTAAACCGGAGCTAGTAGAAATGTGAACTGTGTACCCGAATCCAAAATCGTTTGACCCGCTCCAGAACGATCAGGAAGAAAAGCAGAGCTAGGGATGGGTAACAATTTCGACCCGACCCGGATTCCTTGGAATTGGACCGTGTACGCGAACCGGTCCCAATAAGGTAGCCGGTCCAGTTTAGTTACCAAAGGCGTGTATTTAAGAGGTGGAAGCAAAGGTAGACGCGCGTCACCGAGAACCAAAACACCGGTAGAGTCAGAACCGGATATACAATAAGAGAATTTTGATAAACCCATCTGGTTAACAAACGATAACCGACCCCGGTTCATTCCCATTAAACCGGTTGTCTTAGCGTCTTCCTCTGGTGTAGTGCTGGAGCTCGAGTCCATGCATCCAAACGCCGTGGCGGGTCTCCTCGTAGAACCGATACCAAACGTATCTAGAGCCAGGTTCCCATCCAAGGAGGAACCGTCTGCGTAGGAGACAGCCACGTGGCAGAGGTTAGCTTTTTTGTCACAGATGGCAGGAACGGTTAAGTCTTGGGTTTGGATGGTGCAAACCGGTGAAGAACATGGTAGAGCAGTGTAAGAAGAGGATTTTGCATGGTCGAAAATGGACGTTGAGGTTGAAGTTTTTTTGCAGTGGAGCCATGAGAGCTCGCTTCCGGTGTCAAGAACCATCTTGATGGTCTGTGGAGGAGAACCGGCGGTGAGAGAGACGGTGAGTGTGACATCGTGCGTGAAAGGAATCTTTATTGGTGGAGAAGAAGAGAGACGACGTTGTTGGAGATATATTGTTGAAGAAGCGTTATGGTCCTTATGTATGTTTTGGGTAGTGAGAGGGAAGATGAGTGTTTGGTTTGTATAAATTATTCTGGAGAAGGCAAGAGGGGATATTATTAAAATGCAAACTGTGATTTGGAGATAAATCGATGACGAAATCATCATGTTAGTTATTCTTTCTCTCTTCGATAATGAGTTGTGATGACTTCAAGCATCCTTTATATTTAATATTTATACATGCATGTGTGTTAGTGTTTAAGCACCTAAGGAAACAAATCACGAAGATGAAAACGCATTAAAACGGTTAAAGAAAATGAAACTAATAACAAAATTTTTGGCACTACTACTTATAGAATAAATGAACCAGATACGTAAAAGATATGCCATAAAAATATTGTTTGAATTTATAGTTGATAAATAACCAAAAATCTCTTGAAAACATTGCAACCTTTTGAATTATGTTACATTTCACTAAAATGATTCTTAAAATCTAAAAAAACTAGATTGGTTCATCTAAACATATACTATAATTATAGAATCAATTATAATGTATAAAATACTCTTTTATCTTTAATAAAAATATGGGATTACATAATGTGATTAAAATATAGAATAATTAATGATTTTGAATAATAAAGATTTGATAACAATTTGTGTATCCTCTACCATTTATGTTTAGTTTTGTATTATTAAAATAAACTAAACAATCACATTAACTATATAATAAAAGTTTAGACTTTTTGTAAATGTTATATTTTGAACTTTTTAAAATAACATAAACTAATAAAACATATGAATATGAAACTTTATTTAATAAGTTATTATAATAGTTATTGACTTCACAACTATTTATTATATATTTATGATTTTATTTTTTATAATATATAACATAAAAATAATAATATAAAATATTATATATAATTATTCATTTTGTGCAAGATGCAGATTATAATCTAGTGTATTTAAAAGAAAATTGTATGAAGAAATTGATAAATGCACATTACCAAGACGTTTGGTAAGTCACTACATTTAGTCAAGGTATTAAAACCTTACATTCCGTTTAGGTATGCTAATGGTGAAAGTTGAAGATACTTACTTTTAACAGGATGACTTTATAGTTATAATTTTATAATATATAGTGACTAAGATCTACTGGGTGTTTTTGAAAAAATCCTTGGGTTAGTTGAATCTTAGGTATGTATATTGAAGTATTGTTGGGGATAGTTACATTTTTTTATAAGGCCTCAGTCAATGTCATTATACAGAACATTTTTGTTTCTGGATACAGATCCTAATTTCAGAATTTAGAATTGATTGGCCCCTGTAAAATTTGCTAATCACTGGGCTACTGGGAAAATAGTGATGTTAAAATATTGTATTAATTTTGAAACGAGACACTTGTTCTCTCAGCTTTTTATGAACTTTTAAATAAAATAGAAAAACGTGTACGTGTATGGGTAATCTATAGTCTTGTATTTCAGAATCGCGTGATAACGGAGTAACAAAATATTTTAGTATGCACAAGCGATAACAAACACAATAAACAACCAATTGTATAATCCATGACATTAACTGGTATCACAAAATATTTACCTAAATCACTATGAAGTAGGAAAGCAGCTATAAAGTATCATTCTTTTACTTAAAATTGCTAGGGAATTTAGTTATGATGGGACCAAATCATCCGTACATTTTTATTTGCTTCTATTGCAAGTGTTACGTAAAAAGAATTTATAAGACCAATAAAGTCTTATGTAATACACAGTATATCTAGAAAAGATAATTTCTTAGATCTTTGGCAACTCTTCACCGTTATTATCACAAGCTCAAAAAGAACAAAGCAGCAAAGCAAAACACCCAAACTAAACTGACTAATCAGCATCAATGAGTATGAGTTTAAGAGGAAAAATCTAGAAATGGTTTAAACAATGCTTCAAAATATATAGAAGGGTTTAAGAAGCGCGAAAGATCAATAAGAATGATACCAACATTTCATTCAAAGTAGAAGCCACAGACCATTTCACTTTAAGACAAAATGCTCAGTTTTTTCCACATCTTAATGAAAGAAGAAACACATCAAAACTCAAATGCGATTCTACCATCAGTTTAACATTCATAAAAAAAACTATCCGCCGATCAAAATAACTAGTAAGAAAAAACCAGTAATCACCGCCACAAAACAAACAAACACTAACTAAATGTCATTACCCGCACAAGAGGAAAATTTTAAGAGCTTAAACATGTAATCATTCCAGTTAAAATAACCACGTCCAGCCACCACCGCCTATCTAACTATCAATACGAAGGAGGACCACGAGGCGGAGGAGCACCCCAAAACACGTCTTGTTGAGCCATTTGATGACCATTTGGCACAAAACTAGGAGCCATACTATACATCTGCTGCGCTTGCATCGACCCTTCGTTTCCATCATTCCCACTCTCGTTATCATCAGTCTCCTTCTTAGCTTCTTCTACTTGTGGTTGCTGCTGCTCTCCTTGCTGCTCATCTTCTATCGGTAGCCTCTCATAAGTAGCATTTGAAAACGTAGCAGCGATTACAATAACCGGTCCAGAGGCAATAAGCGGTCCAGCTACTCCACCTCCCACGACTTGACCCTGAGCTCCAGCTAAGTAAATGGTTAAACCAGCGGCTGCAGCAGGAGAACCAGAAGTGGGAAGAAAAGCACCGCACATAGACAAGATCTCAAACTGACCACGAAGAGACACAACTCCTCCGGACGAAGCAGGCTGACGAAGAGTAACATTAGTGACCAAACCGCTACCGCTCAGAACAGAAACGCCTCTCCCGCGTCTACGAGCAAAGGCGTTTAAGCTTTCCGCCACGTCAGCACCAGTGGCTATCTCCAGGACATGGCTTTGCAGGGAGTTAGGGCTTTCTTTGGTGACAACCACTGGGTTCTTGGGTTTGTTCTTGGAACCAGGAGGTCTGCCTCTAGGACGTCGACCCGTAGACCCGGATCCGGATCCGGGCTCCACCGCGGGTAGCTCGTCTCGGCTGGTCTGTTCCTCTTGGCTGGTCTGAGTCTGAGTGTTAGGGCTTCCACTGTTGTTGGTGAAGTCATGGTCCAATCTTGGATCCGACAGGGTCATAGTCTGGTTATTGCTTCTATGGTGCAAAGAAGGAGCTGATGACGTCACTGGACTCTCTACCCACCAAGGATTCGCCATTGTTTTACCTTTTTTTCTTCTCTAAAGTGAAAATAAAATAAAATAAAAACTTATAATTTTTTTTCCTGATACTATCCGACAAGAAACTATTACTAGAGAGGGAGAAAATCCGAAAACCTTATCCTAAACTCTAGATTACATATTTTGTAACCAAATCAAAACCAACATGTTGCATGAAGCAGACACAGAAGACATGGAACATCATTTGTTTTTTTCTATCATATACCTGAAGAAAATAAAAGGACAAAGAAAATAATCAGATCTAAACTTTTATTTTCCAAACATAAAAAAATCTAAACTTTTATTTACCAATCAAAAAAAAAAAAAACTTTTTGTGTGATAGATTTAAAGAAAGACCGTACCCAGAGAGAGAGAGGCAAAGATTTGTTTCAGGGGGGCAAAGCTTCGTACTTGTAAGAACACTCTCCTACGGTCTCTTTCTATTTCGTACTTTGGAAAAATATGCGTACGTTAAAAGGACTTATGGTAAGAGAGGCGTACGATAAGGGTATGGAGGTGGATGAGATGAATATGTGATTTGATCTTTCTTTGATCACGCTCTCTGAAGCGGTCCTCTCTATCTATCTCGCCACTAGAGCCGTCCTTTTGGACCATTGAACTTTTAGGTGTTCGTGCAAAAGTTTGAGCGAGCTTCTCTAGACACGCCTTGTCTCTTCTCTTCTCTCTCTACACACTAGCCCTGGTTGTGGACCCAATGAACAATTACTAAATTACCCTTGTCCTCAATTGTCAATTTAAAGATCCATATTTGGTAACGAGTCTTCTGGTCTGATAGTGAAACTTCATCTGTAGAAAAGGAGAAAAAGTTGACTTGACCTTGAACTATACTATATTTTAAGTTTTTGATGATTTTTATTTGATTTTCCTCTTTTTGTCGATTTTTTCCTCTGTCTAAAAGGTAAGCTACAAAATTAGTTTAGAGCCGAAATATTCACTTGCTATTGTAGTTTATTCTCTATTAATTTGGGGTCCTTATCTTTCATCAGTTAAAACTTAGAAGTTTGGAATAAGAACTAAGTTCCAGTCATGTCTATTTTATTCATTAGAATTGAGATTTATATATTATAAGTTTTTTGTTATAGATCACAAGTTTGGTGTGATATATGAGACTGTTGCAAAGTCTAAATGTGTAATGAGAAAATAAAAAATATCGTAAGATGCAACATCCACGTGAGGTCTGATATATTTATATTAACTTTGGTTTAAGAACGTTTCTAACTCCACTCTATAATTTACTCTAAAATATAGTAGAAAATAAAGTAATGAATAAACAAAAAAATTATTATTTTATTTATGCTCTAAATTCGGATAGAATGCAAACGAGGTGTGTTCTGTATTTGACTCTGTATATTAAATGCTGAAGGATAAACCAGTTACTAGGAAAATAATGTAAATGCTCAAGGATTTGGAGACATTGAATCTGAGAAAGGATGGCGACTATTTATTTGAAATTCGTAGTTCAGGAATTGGGATTTTAATTCCTTGAATATTTTGTTTGACCCAAACATACGAGTCTATATCCAACAATAAATTAGGTCTGATGTCGAAAAGAAAATAAAAGTAAAAAGAATAATACTAGAAGTCTAGAATTAGTGAATTTGGTCCAATGGCCACTACTCACTAGAACGCAGAACGCATCGTTACATCAAACTAATGTACCTACCATAACATTTTTCAAACTACCGTTACGTATTGCTGGTCTCCGTAATTAGTGCAAAACTGTAGATATATATAAGATCAATCCTAAGGCTATTTCCAATGAGATACCAAAATATCAAATTCATTGTCATTTCATTTTTAATGAGATATTAAAAATAATATCATTCTACTAAATTTGGTATAACACTATTTATCACATCAAATATTAAGATAGTATATTTTATTATTATTTTTTTTAACATGGATTAGTTTTATCTATTAATTTTAACCTATAACTAAAAAGTATATTAATATTGTATTTTTCATTTGTATTTTTACATTACTAAAAGACTAAATTATCATTGTACAATTTTTTTAATTTAGACTAATATTACATAAAATAATTAAACAAGTATATAAATAAATAAAAATAACATATATAAATAAACAGAAAAATAAAAATACTTAAATTTTAATAAACAAATATAAAAACTAAATATGATAAATATAATTAGTCAATTTGGTGTGATGGTTGGAGATGAAAAATAAAATTTAATACCAAAACACTAAATTGGATATTTATTTTTATTTTATTTTTGAAAATTTGATATAATTTCAATACCAAATTTGGTTTTATAGTTTGAGATGCCCTAAATTTTCCAACACCAGGTACCTTAATTTCATTAAAAAATCTTAATTTATGGAATGTTAATTATAAAACCAAAAAAATATTAATGTATTAGTTTTTTCAATTTATCGAGTATTAGTTTATATGAATTCTATTGTGTATATATTTTGTAAAGAGATTTTAGAATCTAAAACATAAATGGATACATATCAAATTTGACCAGAAACATTATATAATACTAGTTATGTTAATTATATTGGTATTTATAGAGGATAACATATAGTTCACTACCTTTTAACGCCTCTCAGTTCAAGCATCTTATGTATTTATAAATTTGCTTCCGCTTGTCTTCATTGTAGACAATTAACCTCCCCTCCACAAACAAACAAAATGATGGCGAAGACAAGCTTGTTTCTAGTTGCAATAGTTTTGAGCTTCATGGTCATTAGATCTCTTGCACGGCCAGACCCGTCTCTTGACGCACAGGTTTTAATTTTACGGTGGAGTTATTTTAATAGACTTGGAAAAATGATATAGCCTACCAAATTAGATCATTTTACATATCTGTCTCTGCATAAGAAAACTATATAACTTAATAGAATCTACTTATGCATTTATATTCTATCTTTTTATTAAAATTACTAATTTATTTTAATTTTCAAATGTTCTTAAAGGGATTGGAAATGAAGGGTAAATGTGAAACAGCTGAATGTATAGTAAATGCTTTGTGGTCTGCTCATCTGGATTACACTGATCCACACGACAGGCCGCCAGTTCACTGGGAGACTCCACCACCAGTGCTAGTAGATGACATTGATACTCATGCGACTGGGCCAAATTATTGAAAATCAATTTGCTTCTAATCTTATAATGTGATATGTAACGTCTTATATAATAAATTAAATTTGAAAAAGTCATAATATTCATTTCTTAGAACTAATACTAATTCATGCATAACAACTATTAATAATGGTTTCATAAGGATGGTACAATATGATTTCAAATATTCAATCTTAAAATTTAAGAACCAAGAGCTGTAACTGTGTTGTTCAAAGAATAATACTCCCTCCGTTTCATATTACTTGTCGTTCTAGGTTTATTCACACATATTAAGAAAACATATGATTTTGTATATTTTCAAAATAAAAACACAATTACCTATACACCTAACCATATTTCAACCAATAGAAAAATAAAAACACAATTACCTATAAATTTTATTAATGAATTTTGCATTGAAACTCTAAAACGACACTTATTTTGAAACGAAAATTTTTCCCTACAACGATAAGTAATATGAAACGGAGGGAGTATATAACATAGGCCCAAAACTATGAGTATCGGCTCTATTTCGTAAAAACACAATTACCTCAGGTTCGTGTGTGCCCTACACGATGAGTCACTTTGTCTCATGGCTTGCAACGTGTAATTATATATCATTGAAGCAACCCTACTGGCTAATTTGGCCGACGTACCTGTGGACCATAACTACACTTCTTCTGCTTCCAGAAACTTCTTCGCAAACTCTTGGCTTAGATTTCGTCAGAAAACTAGCGGTACATATTGCGCCACGTATACGGCTACCACATGTGATTTAT
Source organism: Sinapis alba (assembly GCA_012274485.2). Lineage (NCBI taxonomy): Eukaryota > Viridiplantae > Streptophyta > Magnoliopsida > Brassicales > Brassicaceae > Sinapis > Sinapis alba. The sequence goes on from MU105751.1 coordinate 1,189,717, forward strand.
CCTACGTGGCTACTCTCTGTTTCCAAATAATGATACGTTTCCGCGTTTTTTGGAATATTTCTTAATAACCCCAAACTTATTGCTACTTTTGTAACGCGCCCATATTATTTCATCCACGTATAAACTCTCCTTGCTAATCATTCGTCAGTATAAACAAGGTCGTGTCTAAAAACACTTTCTAAAGGGAGAACCTATATAGGGAAACAAAAAAAGAAACGTTATTACAAAACTGCATTTCAAATTAAAGTTTTGGTCCACAGTCTCAAAAAGAAATGTTTACTTGGCTATCATATCTCTACCAATATATATTCTCAAGAGATATTTACTTGGCTCACATATTTCTCAAGATATTCCATATTTTTCTCTACCAAAACCCAACAACTCTGTGATAATTGCCTTAAAAGTAATCAAGATAGACAAATCTTTTTTTTCTTTTTTTGGTAAATCTTACCTTTCATTTTAATTGTTGCTCATGAACAAAAGTAACCATCACCAACAAGAGACAAATCTTAACTTTTATTTTAATTGTTACTCATAAACAAAAGTAACCATCATACCTAATCTTATGATTGTTATGCGTAAACCCCAATTTTATTCTTTATTTGTCGTTGAACTTCATCAGTTTTATAGTTCATATCTATTTAGAGCGTGAACTAATTTTTTTGTTTCCAAATCATCGGTTATATATAATATATTGTTACACCAATTACCTTTCAATCTAACCAATGAAACATAAATAACCCGTATTAAAATTAATATCATTAGATTTATAATTAATAAACAGATATGTTTATGAAGTTATAACTTACGACATTAGTTTTTTTTTGTCAATTTTTTTTTTATATACCTTCGACTGATTTAACCTAGCTTTTGAAAAAAACACTTATGCTACAAACTAGTTTGTGGTTGAATGTTTTTCTAAAATGATAACCATATCGTCTGTTAATGTACTCTGTTAACGTACTATTTTGTAAACTGGTTGGACCGAATCTCAAACTGACCAAAAAATATCAAGTTGATAATCTAATACAAAGCAGCGACCTAGTGTATGTTAATGCTAATGAAACTCATTTAGACATAATGAGTAACTATCAAGAGTTTTCTATATATAAAAAATAGAAGATGACATGATAGTTAGTTATCTCCGATTACATGTATAATGTTATTGTTTCGCTGTGTATATCAGCTAATGATTAGGAGTTACGACCTGCAATATCGAATTTTTACTGACGGAGGGGCCATTATTTAACAAAAGAAGTGTAGGGGTTAAATCAGAAGATTCTCAAATTATAAAGGTTTTATTTTAAAAAGAAAGCCTTTTTCTCTCTCACATAAAAAAGCCCATCAACTTCTCCGTCTATACATACATTACATACACGTCAACCTCTCTGAAAACTCCGTTTAATTTTTTCAATTCCTTTCTTTCTTCCTCAAACTGAAATGAATGGCGACGGAAAACCGGAGACTGGACCTAGCACCGCCGCAACGGAGGTAGAAGACGAGGAGCTAGTAGCAACTCAGAAAACGGTGTATATGTGGGGTTACTTGCCCGGAGCTTCGCCGCAACGCTCGCCGCTGTTATCACCGGTCGTGGTGAAGATTCCGCCGGCAGTCGAAAGCTCCTGGAAAGACGTCTCCGGCGGAGGCTGCGGTTTCGCAATGGCTACCACAGGTTCGCTCGCTCTCGATCAGTTTGCAATTATGCTTCGAATAGTTCAATCGGAATAATCATAGTGAGATGGTTTTTGTATTTGATTACTTCACTTGTTTTGTTTTGGTTTTGTGTTAAATGTTAATCAGAATCAGGGAAGCTGATAACATGGGGTTCAACAGATGATCTAGGTCAAAGCTATGTCACATCAGGGAAGCACGGGGTAACCTTTCTCTTCTATTCATTGTGTTTGAATTTGATTGTTTCTATGAGACAGTGTAGTAAATGGAGTTACTTTATGAGTTTTAGGAGACTCCGGAGCCTTTTCCTCTACCTCCTGAGGTTTGTGTACAGAAAGCTGAGGCTGGATGGGCTCATTGTGTGGCAGTTACAGGTGACTTTCTTGATGTTAGTTAGCTTAGCTTGACCACGTCTGCGTATAACTTTATTGTTTACTTTGGATATAAGGGAGACATGAAGTTTATACATGGGGATGGAAGGAATGTATACCCACAGGAAGAGTGTTTGGACAAGTAGAAGGAGATTCATGTGAAATGAACATCTCCTTCTCTGGAGAGCAAGGTGAATCTATATCCATTGCCTGTTTTCTTTTCTTTTTTCAATATTGAATGAATGTGAAGGATGGTGTTTCTTTCTTTTACAGTGAGCCCTAGTTCTCATGGAAAGAAATCTAGCGGTGGAACTTCTTCCCAAACTGAGGCTAGAGGTAGACCGGAGTCCACCAAGAAAAGGCGGATTTCACCGGCAAAGCAAGCTGCTGAAAATTCATCACAGTCTGAGAACAACGACCTCTCGGCATTGCCTTGTCTTGTATCGTTGGCTCCAGGAGTTAGGATTGTCAGTGTTGCTGCTGGTGGACGTCATACGTTAGCATTATCAGGTGACTTTTTCTAGCTTCTCATGACAGTTTGTTACAGTATCTATCTCCAGTAAGATGTAAGAGCTTACATCTGTGTATCCTAATTTTTCTGTGAAGTCTAGATATTGGACAGGTGTGGGGTTGGGGTTATGGAGGAGAAGGACAGCTTGGATCGGGCTCCCGTGTACGCCTAGTCTCCTCTCCTCATCCTATTCCATGCATTGAGCCTTCTTCTTACGGACAAGGCAGCTCATCTATGAGTTCAGAAGTACAATGCGGCCGAGTTCTTGGAAGTTATGTTAAAAGAATTGCATGTGGAGGGCGACACAGTGCTGTGATCACAGGTATTCTTCTCACTTTTTTTTCTTTTGGCTAGCCATGTATTTGATAAGTGAATATAAATGTTTAAATCCATAACTGAAAACAACGTGTTTCAACCTTAGTAACCAGGATTTTAAATTTGTTCTCCTTTCTGCACTATGACTTGGTAAAGGTTCACTTGTTGCGAGGCTTTTTGAGTCCTTCATAAGATATGAAGAGACCCGAGAATTCGCGACCCTTAAATCTGTAAAACATTGACATGTGTTAAACAATAACTATCTCGCTCAAAACGTGAATGAGTTTTTAGCTAATCTTTTTTGGACAGATACTGGAGCGCTCCTTACCTTTGGTTGGGGGCTTTATGGACAGGTGACCACGACAGATCCTTGGCTTTCTGTACTAAACATATTATGCTTGAAATTTTGAACAAGTTGAGATTCTTGCTTTCAGCTCTGTATTGTGCCTATATGGCTTTGGCAAGTAATAGTTAAGGAAAGCTAATCATCGTTGTGTTGAACTAGTCAAGAAAGATATAAAACTATGAAAACATTGATTCGTACAAGATTTAGGTTTTGATAATTCATTTAGTTTGAAAAATGGCACTGCATTGAAGATAAGGCTGCAAAAGATAACCGACAATATCTCTTGCTTGACTTTTGCACTTTGTTTTTGTCATATTTGTCTGTGGAAGTAATTGAATATGCATTCTTTTGCTCTGTGAAGTGTGGTCAAGGGAGCACAGATGATGAACTAAGTCCTACATGCGTATCATCTTTGTTGGGAATCCGGATAGAAGGAGTGGCTGCAGGTCTATGGCACACAGTCTGCGTTTCATCTGATGGTGATGTGTATTCGTTTGGTGGAAACCAATTTGGCCAGTTAGGTACTGGTTGTGATCAAGCTGAGGTATTATTAATCTTCTTATCCTCAGCTCTAGTAACGCTACTTTTTGGATTGTTTGTGAAGACGGTCTTCCATTAAACTTGAAAACCATTTGATATTATCAGACTCTTCCAAAACTATTGGAAGCTCCAAATTTGGAAAATGTTAACGTCAAAACCATCTCATGCGGCGCTCGTCACACTGCTGTAATCGCAGGTATTCATTTTAAGATAACCCAAGTAAACCTTTTAGCTGAGAAAAGACATTCATCTTAGCACTAAGAACTGCTCTGCGTTTCTGTTTGGTTGCAGATGAAGGGAAAGTATTCTGCTGGGGATGGAACAAATACGGTCAGGTAAAGAAAAAGCAAAGTGTTGTTTCTAACCAATTTCTGTACATTTTTTTAACTTATGAAACATAGTTTTGTTGTTGTGTGTGCTGAAACAGTTGGGACTAGGAGATGTGATTGATAGGAATGCACCTTCAGAGGTGAGAATCAAAGATTGCGTCCCCAAGAACATTGCTTGTGGTTGGTGGCATACACTGCTTCTAGGCCAGTCCTCTCTCTGAATGTGTCCACACAAGATCAAAAACACACACATCCCCAATTTTGTTAGGGTTTAGAGCAAAGTTCTGAGTTCATAGTATCTGTACATACACGAGTAGCATTTTATATACAATGTAATGTTGTGTTTCTTCTCATTGCCTTTAACTTTCATACATAACCTTAGTTTTCAAGTGGAGTTCCTTCGTTTTTTTATACTTGTGCTAATAAATCAAAGCTTTTTCATCTTCAATCCATACATAGAGACAAAACTGATTCTTGATTTAACATGATTACTTGGTTGAACTGGGAGAATATAACTTAAGCTAATAATTAAACGAAAAAAATGTTTTCTCAATTATCATCGTTCAATTTTTTGGTTGAAATAAAACATCAATCTTTTCATTTTTTCGTTAACTAAAAAAAAATCAATTTTTGTTGAGAAATCATACACATGAGTATGTTTCTGGGTTTTCACTTTCTAGTCTCTGTTCTTGCCACATGTGGTTTGGATTATTTAACTAGGACATAGCCAGCGGTTTAGGCGATGGTTTAGGCGATTGGTTAGACTTAGCGATTGGTTTGAATCAGACGAAACCAAAAGCCAATAACCGAATGAATATATGTTAAGACGTTGTTTTACTCGATCGAATCCGTTCAGTTGATCGGTGTTTCACGACGAAACATTCATTAAAAAAAAAAAAAATCCTTTCTTCTCCGATCTGAACAAAGCAAAGGTCAGACTGAGCTCATCCTTTTTCTTGAGATTTCGTGAAATCAGATAACTGGATTCGATTGATTGGATACCAAACGAATGTGTGCAGGTATCATTCTGATTCTGAATCTGATGATGGGAATGAGCAAAACAGAGATCAATCTGCGGAGATTGCTTTCCGCTGCACCTAATCAGCAAAATCAATCCAAGCTTATGCATGTTCGTCTCTCTCTCTCTCTCTCTCTCTCTCTTTTCGATATTTTTTTGTTTGGTATGATAACCTCTCGTCGTAGAAGAAGGTAATGAAGGTTGAGTGTAATGTTATATAGTATGTTGCTACTCTGAGGGAACAATTGGAACAACTCTCTGAAGAGAAGACCCCTGATGGTCTTCCCAGGTTTGATTCAAGTCTTTCACAAAGATTGGTTTAGTTGCTGATTCAATTCAAGTTTTTTTTTTCTGTTCAAAAGATTTCTTTGGAACTAGAATGTTGTTAAGAAGAAGAAGAGGTATCTCTTTGGTTGTTTATATTAGTTTCCAAGTACATGTTTCTTGACTAAAGGCTGAAGCTTTTTTTTTTTAATGAAATATGCTCAATTGGGTTTGGTTTCCTGAGTTTTGTTGTTTTTCCAGAGTTACAAAGGCTAAGGTGAATGAGTATTATGAGAAGATTGAAGCTGTTGCTTCTAAGATAGCTGCTCATGTGGTAATTCACCTTAAACTAGATAGAGAGACTCTTCTTTTTTTACTTTATTTATAATAGTCCTCCTAGCTAGATGCCTTCATGTTTACTTCTCTTATCTCTTTATTGTTTGGACTTTCTTTCTTTTCTTACTCCCTTCCCCATGGATTTAGTTTCCGGAATCCACATTTTAACATGTTATGTCATCTGCCGGTAGAACCCATTCGTGGTTAAAAAGATTTCAAAGCTTTACTTGTGTAACAATACCAAATTATTAAACTTCTTTTGCCAATTTACAGCCTGAGACAGAGGTATCTGATGAAACTTTTCCAAAGGATTCAACCAGCGGAAACTCTCCTAAAATAGAGGACGAGCCTCGAAGCCCCAGTTCTCCACAGCTGAGAAGAAGAATTGTGTAACTAGAATGTTTGATTAGCATGCATGCTTCTCAACTTGTACTTTTTTGTTCTTACAAGCTTCCTTGACTGTGAGATACAGGTCTACAAGCTCCAAGGAGCAAAGTGTTGATGCTGGTCCTTCAAAGGCAATAAAACTAGATACCGCAGCTCAAGAACACATTGATAAGCACAGGTACTTTCATACCAACTCACTGCGAAGAACCTAGGAAACTCATCTGATTATCTGCGTTCTATAATTAAAAACAAAACTTTATAGCACTGAGTAAAGCTTGTATTCTCTTAAACTTGAGTTGAATATTTCGATTTCGATGACAGAAAGCTTCAGGAGGATCTCACTGATGAAATGGTGGGACTTGCGAGACAACTCAAGGAGCGTAGTCTAATGATAAGCCAATCTGTGGAAAATACAGAGAAGGTTAGATGCTATTTTTCCCCCCCATAACTTAACCCTTCCATTGTTATTGCTATTATCATTAACAAGGGGGATAAGAGAAGAATCTATGCTACTTCTGTCATATATTGATTTTCATGGCTTCACTGGTCTTAAACAATTTTCTTTACATTTGTTGTGGGACTCATCAACTAAAAGATACTAGACTCTACTGAGGAGGCCATTGAGCAGAGCTTAGCGAGCACGGGACACGCAAATGTAAGGGCGTCAAAGATATATTCAGAGAGTTCAAAGACGAGTTGCTTCCAGTGGCTATTGATCTTGGCCATGATCTGTGTCTTCATTATGGTTGTCTTGTTGATCCGTGTCACATAGAACATATGCTTCCGAGTGTAAACCAAGATTTTAAAGAACGCATTTTCAGTCTCTTTTATTATAATATATATACAGTTAAGTTGAAAGAACCGTACGTCAATTTAAAATCAAACCCTAAGGCCTTGAAGCATAAATTAATGAACAAAAACATAATGTTATGGAAAGTTAAAATAAAGATCATTCTCTAACATTGACTAAAGATTACAATCGGGGGCATGTTAGTGTAAAAGCATTCCACTTGTTGTCACTGTGACCAAGAAGAGTGGACTTGGCTTAGAGTTTAGCTGCACTGCTTTCCCTGATGAGACTGTCACTGATGGTTTGTATGTGAACCATCCAGAGAGTTCTTCACAAAAGCAGTTGGCAAATGATGGGCATGATTTTCAGTAAAGCTAAAAGATTTCATCTCAAACTGTTTTCAGAATGAATGAAGATGGAAGACACACCAAGAAGAGTAGTTTTTATTGTTGTAGTAACATCTTGTATGGAGCATGATAGAAATGGGAATGTTACATTGGCTTATAATGAGTGTTTTGACATGAAGAGAAGCTAATACACACTTTACTATTATCAAAAGACCACCAAGGTAGAGGGGACCTTCTTATGTTATTGCAAATCCACAACACTATATCCTAAAAAAAAAAAACTTCAATCATAAGAAGAGTAAAATACATTAGCAGAGAACTAATGCCCGTTCTCCACTGCCTTTGTCCTTTCTAAGACAGGAAGGTCCTTATGGGTGTAAGCGACTTCATTGTCTCCATCCACGACTTGTCCTTTTCCTCTCATTATCCTGTCATTCGACACCACAGCCAATTCAAAACCTCACAGATGTTTTAACGAATCAATGACCAGAGTAAGGGTAAAATAAATTGAATAGTACCATCTCGTAGTCAATAATCCTTCTACTCCAACTGGACCACGGGCATGGATCCTGCTTGTACTTATTCCAACCTATACACAGGAACAAGCTCCACATTAACCAATTCATTCAAACAATGACACTTTTCTATTCATAAATGTCTCTCTCTCTCGTACCTCAGCACCAAGTCCAAATCGAAAACCATCACAGAATCTTGTGCTTGCATTGTGGAAAACAGCAGCACTGTCGTCAAAATGTTAAAGAGTTTAGTTTCCAAGACATTCAACCTCAAAATTCTGTGGACTGTTGAATTCAACACCACAAAATGCTTAAGTACGTGGATTATTATCACCTGTCCACTTGGCGGAGGAAGATCTCTGCGACTTCTTTATCTTCTGTCACTATGCAATCAGTGTGTGCACTGCTCTCACAAGACAAGACAAGACAAAAAAAAAAGTAAGTGACCAGACATTTTTTACAGCACATGCAAAGAATACAGAGGACATAGAGGTAGGCCCTTTGAAGAGTTTGTGATGTTATAAGTTGTTTTCAGCAATAATTTTACCTCCCATGTTGGTGTATATGATCTATAGCACCATGTACGTCTTCCACAATTTCAACGGTGCAGGCCTTGGAACTATACTCGTGATGAAATAATTTTGTTTCCGGAATGTTCAGTTTACCACTTGCTATTGGCCCACCATACAAAGTGACACCTGCCAGTTTGATGCGTACACTTTAAAGTTAAAATAAACTTCTCTAACGACGCTAGTCAATATTGAAACATTCATAGTTCATTATTATAGACAAGAGGGAAAAAAAAAGAAAACAGTTGAATGGATATGAAACATCCAGATTGTAACACATGATTTTGATAAATCCAAGTGAACATACCTACTTTATGACGTATTCACAAACTACAATTCTTACCATTGGCTTGCAGGGCATATATAAGCTCGTTGAGCACACCATTCTGCTCCAGATCCTTATGTACAAGAAGGGTTTCCTGTTAAGACAAGAGTAACAGAGAAGATGAAGTGAGACAAGACGTACTTCATTATATGCATAAGTGAACATTATAGTTAATAGTCTCTAACCATGGCGTTACAGGCTGCTGGATAGTCTAACTTTGCATCTGAAACTACACGCTTTGCCATGTCCACTTTGCAAGACTTGTCAGCATACACGTGGCAGATACCATCTGGAAACACCGAAAAAGTAAGCTGTAATCTCTCTAGGGCCAATCTACGAACTCAATGGAACTGAACGTCTAAACTTACCAGCATGCCCTAGCACTGGGATTTTCGTTGAGTTTTTTATCTGAGAAACAAGCTTGTTGCTGCCTCTTGGGATCACAAGATCGATAACATCATCAAGCTGTAGCAGAAATGCAAATGGTGGGTGGGTTCCAGTTTAAGTAAAAGAAGATCTAATCACTTCTTGTGAGTTCCCATTCATATATCTACTCTACTTACCTTGAGCAAATCAGGAATCTCCTCTCTCGAAGTCACAAGTCCTATGAGTTTACTTCCAACAGTCTTCGGAATTGCATCAGTGATCACCTATATTTTTGGGAAACAAGATGATGATTACAATGGAGTTCCACTCCAATCTATGAAATATGAGGTCGATGTACCTTGTGTAAGATAGCATTTGATCGACGAGCCTCTTTTCCACCCTTCAGCAGAAGACCATTACCACTCCGGATTGCAAGTGAAGCTATCTGTTTGATTCATTGATAGAGCACATGGTGTTCAGCGATCAGAAAATACATTTAAAGAGCATAAAGGACAATGACTGGTGACATACCTGAACAAGTGCATCAGGACGGGACTCAAAAACAATCAGAAGAACACCTAATGGTGATGATGTCTTCTCTAAAACAAGATCATCTGCAACCTGTTACATAAGCAATTTATCGTCAAATTAGGCAAATTTTACATGTTAATAGCATATTGTCCTGAGATTACCTCAGTTTTCTTTAAAACACGGCCAATTGGATCTTCCATTTCAGCTAGCTGACGAATGGAAGCTGCAAGGCTTGAGATCTGTCAAGCACAAACAAAAAGTGTAAGAGCAGAAATAAACATCACACAGTGAATAATGTCTTACCTTCCCAGGCTTCATAACTAAGCGAGCTACCAAAGACTCTTCATATCCAGCTTCTTGTGCTGCAGCAACATCTACATCATTCTCAGCTTTTATTATTTTCTCATTTGCTTCAAGGGCGTTGGCTATATCGAGTAGAATGTTTTTCCTATCTTCAGAAGACAAAGCCTGTAAGCAAATTGCAGACAAGTTAAGTACATCTTCAAAACGAGAAACAATCTGAGTACACTTTGCATTAAAGCCTAACATTACCTGAAGCTTTCTAGAACTTTCCCTTGCAGCAACTGCCATGTCACGAGAAGTAGTATCTACGACTGGAGCCCATAAATGAGCATCTTGGTGGAACAGAGTACCAACACGCAGTCCTCTAAGAACTTTAGCTATGTTCTCAGCTGCATAACCACTTCAAAGAAGAAATAGCAAAAAAAAGTGTCAGCTTACTGATCACCTTCTAGATTCTGATATTCAGAGAACAAAATTGAAGACATGGTACAAGAGAGCATAGGAACTTTTACCTAGTTATGATAACAGGAATGCCACCATAAGCAGCATTAACAGCAGCTTTAACTTTTGCAGTCATACCACCTCGTCCTAATCTGGACTTCTCGCCAAACGTGATCTCCTCCTGGTGTTTTTCTTTAATGTATGTGTGGATTAACTTTGACTTAGGATCGCTTGGAGGACCAGTATAAAGACCCTCAACGTCACTAAGAAGAATCAAAAGATCAGCTTTCAGCTCCAGCGACAGTAGAGCAGCTAAGCTGTCATTATCCCAAAATATACCGGTAGAATCCTGCATGGGTTGAGTGCGGTATAGTTTATAAGGAGGCTTTAGAAGAATCTACGAAAGCAACGAGAAAGAAAGAAAGAAAGGCAATGAACAAACCTTGTAGGGGGCTTTTCGAGTGCTTATAGCATCATTCTCGTTGAAAACAGGAATAACCCTCATTTTCAGCATCGCTTTGACTGTCTCACTAAGTTGCTTCCTGAAATCTTTATCTCTAAAACTGCTATCAGTCACCAGCATTTGAGCCACCGTCACATCCAACTACCAAACAAACAAAAAACAAGGAAACGACACGTAAGTACTTCAAATAAACCTACCAATAATCAAGAAAGAGTTTAAAGAAAAGGAAAGCCGCATCACCTGGTCAAACATAGTCTCATAGTAAGCCATGAGACTGCTCTGTCCAACACCAGCACAAGCCTTCCCATCAAGTTCAGTTTGTGGCTTCTGGAGGTCTGCAAAGCTGAAGAATAACAAAAAAAAGGCATACGTTATTCCCAATGCCCCTGAGACACAACACATGAAGGAAACTGTTTCCATCACACAAAAAAAAACCTGCTGTTGACTAGTTGTCTGTAACGAAGCCTTTGACGACCAAGACCAACCGCACCAGAAGACACCAAAATGACTTCAAATCCATCCGAGTTCAATTCCGCAAGCTGCCATTTAAAGAGACAAAATAAAACGTCCATAAGAAAACACAAATCCTTTTTTTTCCTTGTTTCATAACAGAAGAGAGAGCTTATTATTAATCAAAAACCTGCTCGCAGATAGCTCCTAAGCGGCCAAGAGCCAATCTTCCACCTTTCCCAGTTACAACAGCTGTCCCAACCTGTCAATAATCAAACTCAGAGAATGAGTTAACCAGAAACTTATCAAAGAAAGTCTATTCAAAGTATAAAATTTTGCAGATTTAGGAAAAAAAGTTTCAGTTTTTATTAATAAAAAAAGGGAACAAATTTGTTAATGTTTTTCCACATTTTCCCAGATTTCTCCGCCGCCATTAACATCAAAGCAGACTTGGAAAATATTGAAGTCAAATGATCAGAAGAACTGGAACCTTGACAACGATACGCTTAACGTCCTTGGCGAAAGCGCGGGAACGATCCATCTCCTCCTCCATAGCTGCTTATCAAAAACCCAGAGAGAGAGAGAGAGAGAGAGAGAGAGAGAGAGAGTCAACTCGGTCGGACTCAGTCACCACCCACCACCACGAAGACGAGAACGTGAGAAGAGAAGATAATCCGGTGATGGAGATATCAAGTGGGAAGAAGCGAGTAGGGGTTTTATAATAAAGAGCGTTTACGAAGTTCTAAAATTTGCACAACGAACCCTTGTTTTCTCACTTATTAACTAATAGCACTTAAATGTTTTGTGATTAAATTTTTAAGCCAGTTTTGTATTTTTATAGTCACTACTCTTCATTATTTTCATAATTTTTTATTGGGCAATTCTCTTAAATAGCCCTTTTTAAGTTTTTGTCACAAAAATAGCACTCAAAAATTAAAATGACCAAAATAGACTTTTTTTTTTTTTGAAATTTTGATTTTTTTTTTTTTTTTGAAATTTGAAACCCTAACCCCAAACCCACCCCTTAACTCTAAACCCTAAAGTCCAAATTAGTTACCCCTAGGGGTATAAATGCATATAAATAAATTTTTTAGCTTCTAAAAAAAACATTTTGGTCATTTTCTTTCTTAAAAGCTATTTTTGTGACAAACAAACTAAAAGAGGCTATCTAAGGGAATTTCTCTTTTTTATTTAGTCAATTTGAAATTTTAGATGTTTGATATTAAAAATTGATGAATGATTAGTGTGTTGTTGTGGATTCTTGATAGCAGTTGATAACTAACCACCATGCAATTGGTTCAATCACTCGTATATAAAACAAAGGATCATATACATTTTTCTAAGTTATGCTATATGTCACATATTTGTTGTGATTATTTATTTGAGAAATCTTTGGTCGTAAATAGTTTTAGTTCTATGCGCTGATCATATAAATTTTTTGTGATGTAAATGGCAACTATGGTTCGCATTTTGTGAACAAATTACTACAAAATTCCTTCTTGGAAATAAATATTTAAAATTTAAAATACTTAAAAGTTTGCTATTTGTGACAAAATTCTATTGCCATATTGTAAAATATACTCCATCCGTTTCATATTACTTATCGTTTTAGGTTTATTCACACATATTAAGAAAACATATGATTTTGTATATTTCTAAAATAAAAACACAATTACCTATACACCTAACAATATTTCAACCAATAGAAAAATAAAAATACAATTACATATGAATCTTATTAATGAATTTTGCAATGAAACTCTAAAACGACACTTATTTTGAAACAAAATTTTTTCCCTACAACGACAAGTAATATGAAACGGAGGAAGTACTTAATAATAATCATAATATTAATTTTGTCTTTTCCTGAAGTTACGGTTTCTGCAACATCATTCATGTTTGTTAGCTAAATTCCCAACCACATGGCGCCACGTGATGAGTAAGAGGGTTCCCACATCCAGATCCTGATTGATGACGTGGTGGTCTTGCAGGGTAGAAGAGATAGGGTGTGGCGCAGTGGATCAGCTCTCGTGTGGTGGGGGTATTATAGGTAATTTAAAATTTACCGGCTGAGAGAGCACCGTGAACGTGAACAACACAAAGAGAGGACAGCAAAGCAGGTTCGCTTTGGCAATATCTCATAAAACAATTCAAAAACTCATAATCCATACGCGGCGCCACAACGTTCTTTATCATAATTATATGCTTTTGTTATCGTTTAAGTCCAAAACTCAAGTGATTTTGACATAGTATGTGACACTTTATATCATTCTTCAAGGGAAATAAAAATAATAAATCATAACAATTAATCATTCGTTCCAATAATTAAAAAGAAAACAGTATAACAAGGTCTTAAGCAAACCGTGGTGAAATGAATAGTAAGTTAAACATCTGGGGACATGGTTGCTGGATCCGCCCCTGGGATCAAGTATCCCTATCCCTCACGCATGCATGCAGTGCTTGCACACATCGAATACAACCCGGAACTATTACAGAGATTATGCACGTCTTTAATTAGTCCTGAATCCATTACTGTTGTGAATTTGTGATACCACATGCACACGGTGGAGATATATATGTATACTTAACTTTTGCTTAATATAGTAATTTTTCGTTGAGTTCGTGCGCACTGACCATCTCTAGATACTATATCAGTGACGTTAGTAATGATTTTACGTGTAGTAGAACACTACACATTTATGTTATTTTAGACATGTGTATTTGAAGAGATATATCCTCGACACATGAGAAAAATGTGTAACGCAATGTCTTCCTCTATGAGTGTTGACCCCTATAATGTTTAAAAGGGTTTAGCTAGAAAAACTGTATAAACAAAAACAACATCTATGTTGTATATATGTAGAAGTTTCTTTTTGGGTAAAAGATATATATGTAGAAGTTCGTTTTCTCTTTCTGTTTCTAAGATATTTTATAACTATCTATGCAAAATTAAATTTATATTTGATTAGAGGTCGGAGAGGGTAGTGTCGTAGTCTGGCACGTATGTTCTAGATTTGGATCATGCATCATAATTCCGCCGACGCGTTAAAGAAAAGAAAACGAACGATTATATATGTACTATAGTATTTGTGAAACTTAACGTTATCGTAGATGTTCATTTGTGGGGTCAATCTGTGTCGCGTTCTACAGTTCGATGAGTTTATGATATTAATGAATTTAGTAGAATGGCCGACATCATCGTATTGTAGCCTGACAGCATCTTATTAGGGGTTCGGATGATTTTCTGTATATGACAATATTAATATGAAAGACTACGATTCACAAAAGTTAATGTTCTCGTAAGAAATTAAGCTTAGAGGGAAGAGAGAAAATCGATCTCCTTTCTCTTTACAAAACAATAGTTCACCCTATATAGGTCATCGCCACCTCTATATCTTCATGCTTCTCTGGTGTCCGGCCTTTGCCGGTGATGTGAAAGGCCCCCGTCCTCATTTTTGTTACTTGCGACGCTTCATCCGTGGTTAAAGACATTGCTCACTATACTTTAGTGGAAAACAAAAATATTGCTCACCATAATTGAATGAGACATTGCTCATTATACTTTAGTGGAAAAAAAAAAGACATTGCTCACCATAGATTCCATATGTATATTGCAATCGAGAAGTTTTCTGACGTTCTAAGAAAATCGAATATATAGTTTACCCATTAAAAAAAAATCGAATGTATATGGGCTTGGCTTCTCTCTTTCCTCAGTAATAACGGGCTTAGAGCATCCGCAATGAGGGATCCTTAAGAGGAATTCTTAGCAGAAAAATAATTAAATAATCAGTTGATCTTACTAAAACCTAAGGATTCGATCCTTAAAATCTCTAAATAAAGATCGATTCTTACACTATTTGCGATATGTGACGACACACGATTGGTTGATTTTTTTTTTTTAATCTGAAAAAAAATTAAAAAAAAAAAATAGTGTCTAAGACCATGATTAACCGTGGATTCTTAAGTGGGGTTCTTAGCGTTATTTAAGAACCGGTTCTTAAACTACGCTAAGAACCTCACTTAAGAACCCGGGGTTAATCATGCTCTAAGGATTCTTACACTGTGGATGCTCTTAGATTTTCAACATGTATTATTTTTTTGTAAGTCAATTTGCTCAAGTTTGTGGTCAGATTTTCAACTTTACGTTTCCTCCAAGGACTTGAAAAATAAAATGATTTTAATATTATAATTTTCTTTAATAATAATTGGAGCCTCCTTTAAACCTCTGCTTCGCCGCTTTTGTCTCTGCGTCTCCTTCTCGATTCATTCCTCCTCGTAAGCTTCTTCGGATTTGTAAACCTAATTTTGTAAGCAGATTTCAAATCGAAATAGTACTTTTGTAAACCCTAATTTTCATCGGTTTTATTACATCTCGTTTCGTTTTAATCTTCTTCTTGATGATAGCTAAAGCTTTCACCTTTGCTTTTGTTAACACAGTTGTAAAGTTAGCAAAGCTCGTAGCTTTTCTCTTCCTCATGGCCACTCGTAAGTTTTTCTGCAAAGTCCTCTGCTTATTACTAATTGTGTTTTTTTTTTCTCTCTCTCTGGGGATTGATTGGCTTTAATTAAGGTAATAAAAATATGTGGCAGGTCTTCAGTTTGAGAACAACTGTGAAGTTGGAGTCTTTTCAAAGCTCACTAATGCCTATTGCTTAGTCGCTATTGGAGGCTCTGAGAACTTTTACAGGTTTGTTTAGTTTTGCTTCTGTATCTCTAATAACAGTTTTTTTTTAAACTGTTAGTGGTTGTGTTTGGATAGTGCTTTTGAGTCGGAGTTAGCTGATGTTATCCCTATCGTTAAGACCTCTATTGGAGGAACACGAATCATTGGTCGTCTTTGTGCTGGTTTGCTTTCTCTTCTTCACCTTTGTTTTTTCTGATCTTCTTTGATATTTTTTTTTCAATTAAAGATGGGTTCTTCGGTGTATATAGGAAACAAGAATGGCCTTCTTGTGCCTCATACAACTACTGACCAAGGTAATATATCTTGTTGACTATTCTTACACCACCTTGTTTTGTTAAGAACTGCTCTTGAGATTCCTGATAAAACACGACGCTTTTAGTTTTGCTGAATGTATTTAATGCAACTTGTCTGAAGCATTGGCATTGCCTATCCCTGTTTAAATTGATGAGTGGTTTCTTATATCTAACTAATATTTTGGTGAAGATGATATTTTCTCGTCCATTTACTATTTCATTGAGGAATCTGTAACGTTGTATTATATGAGTGTCTTTGGTTCTGTGGTCTGTAGTATGGTTGCATCTCCTGAACTTCACTCATCGTTTTTTTTCTTCTGATAGAGCTTCAACACTTGAGGAACAGTCTGCCTGATGCAGTTGTTGTCCAGCGAATTGAGGAACGTCTGTCTGCTCTTGGAAATTGCATTGCCTGCAATGACCATGTTGCTCTTGCTCACACCGATCTTGACAAGGTAGAGAGTTATGTCCTGCTGAATTACTCTTGTGAAACTGCTTGACAATATACATATCTGCTGTTTCACAAATGACTGCTAATAAATGATGAAAAACTAATTACTTATGCCAGTTGGTTTGATTACCTGGTTCTTGTGTTGATTTGATAGGAAACTGAGGAAATAATAGCGGATGTTCTTGGTGTTGAAGTTTTCCGTCAGACAATTGCAGGCAACATTCTTGTGGGAAGTTATTGTGCCTTGTCCAACAGGGGTGGAATTGTAAGAGAAACACAATACAGAGCATCCCTTTAGAACACCAACGAAATTAACATTCGTATCTCACTACAAATGTCTTTTTTTCAAATAGGTCCATCCTCACACCTCAGTGGAAGACTTGGACGAACTGTCAACACTTCTTCAAGTCCCTCTAGTTGCAGGAACCGTGAATCGAGGTAGTGAAGTTATAGCTGCTGGTATGACAGTTAATGACTGGACTGCTTTCTGTGGGTCAGACACAACCGCTACAGAGCTCTCTGTTATAGACAGCATCTTCAAGCTAAGGGAAGCTCAACCCAGCTCCATTGTCGATGAGATGAGGAAGTCTTTGATCGATACCTACGTTTAAATTTTGCTTTGTTTGGATGCCACATCCCATGAATGTCACTATGTCAGAAAATTTTCATCTTTTGTGGTCTTTTAAGCTCTGAATGAATATCTCTTTTTCGCTTTGTTGAATCTTATCCATGAAGAAAAATCAAACTATCTTTTAATTGGGGTCCACATTTGCTTCATATTTTTTTAGTGGAAATGGAACCATTGAGTAATGGATAACGGTTTTTGTTCGGTATATATATAAAAGGCAAACACTTTTTTATCGCTTAGATTGAATTGAAAGTTGAGACCTTTCATTACCATTCCCAATAAGATCCCAAATCTCTTTTGGATTTGTTCTATGGCAACTGGTAAGTTCTGTAATAAGATCTTTTCTTACTTTATATGTTCATGTGTGTTCTGTTTTGCTGAAGAAGATGAAGGTGAATTATCAGCTCGTTACCAGAACGCATTAGATGCATTGTCGTCTCTAATCACAAAACGCAGCCTCTTTGTTAACAACAACCAATCTCACCGGTTTCATCTACTCTTCCATTACCTCAAGGTTTTTCCCAAAATCATTCACTTTTAATGTGTTAAATGAGGTTCTTTTAATGGTGGTCACATGAATTCTCTTAAGGTTCTTGAGCTGGAAGACGCAGTCTCACAGTTGAAAATCATTCACGTGGCTGGAACTAAAGGAAAGGTAACAACAGACTTTGAAACGCTCATCATCAGTTCCTTGAGATTATTATTATTATACAATGAAGGTTTTGTGTGTTTGTTTGAAGGGATCAACATGCACATTTTCAGAATCTATACTTCGTGGTTACGGTCTTCGAACTGGTCTCTTCACATCTCCTCACTTGATTGATGTCCGAGAGAGGTTCCGTCTGAACGGGTGAGTTTCTGAAAACATACACATAACCATGGTTTTATCGAAGTGAAATGTTCGATTTGCTTTGCATTCAGCATTGAGATAAGCCAGGAGAAGTTTGTGGACTACTTCTGGTGTTGCTTTCATAAACTCAAGGTGGTGCTTTTTTAGAACAGATCCATTCATATATTATATATAGAGAGGCTTTTTAAGGCTTATTATGTGTGTTTTATCTCTCTAAAGCGCAGGAGAAAAGCAGCAATGAGATTCCAATGCCTACTTACTTCTGCTTCCTCGCTTTGTTAGCTTTCAAGATTTTTGCAATGGAACAGGTTCTGTCTTACAAATCTCTTGTCTTAATTAATATAGTTTAGTCGTATAATGTTCGTTTTATGTTACACGCAGGTGGATGTTGTGATACTAGAGGTTGGCTTAGGTGGGAGATACGATGCGACTAATGTGGTAGGAACAAAGCATTATTAAGATTCTATTCATTATAGGTTTTCATCTCTAACAAAGCATATGTTGATCTATAGATTCAGAAGCCTGTCGTCTGTGGTATTACTTCTCTTGGTTATGATCATATGGAGATTCTTGGTTAGTCTCTTTTCACACCATTGCTCTGGAAACAAATGCACTTTTTTCTTATCAGTTGGTTTTATCACCAGGACACACGCTTGCTGAAATCGCTGCAGAGAAAGCTGGTATCTTCAAGGTAATAAATAGCAAGAAGCTTCTGCGTTTTAGTTTCAGTTTCATTCTTAGTGATCTTCTCTCTCTCTCTTTATTGGCAGAGTGGAGTTCCTGCTTTCACAGTGCCTCAACCTAATGAAGCAATGCGTGTACTTAATGAAAAAGCTTCAAAACTAGATGTAAAGGGCTATACAAAAACAACCAAATCACTAGATATAATAATGTTATTAATTAGTACTTGTTTCAGGTGAATCTTAAAGTGGTGAAACCATTGGACTCTAGTCAAAGACTAGGGCTACAAGGAGAACATCAATACCTAAACGCTAGTCTTGCGGCTGCGTTGTGTTCTACATTTCTTAAGAAGATTGGTATTGAGGACAAGAATGATACAGTAAGTTTTGAAACAATTAATTTTTTAAAAAAACATTCTGGAGTAAGAGTGAGACTAACTATTACTTGTTGAATACAGAACGGTTTACCTGAGAGATTCATCTCTGGGTTATCAAATGCTTATTTAATGGGACGAGCTATGATAGTGCCTGACTCAGAACTACCTGAAGAGATTGTGTTTTATCTTGATGGAGCTCATAGTCCTGAAAGCATGGAAGCTTGCGCTACTTGGTTTTCACAACAGGTCAAAGAAAGAAACCAGAAAAGATCAGAACAGGTAAAAGTTTGTCTTAGATTACAAAAAAACTTGTGAAAGTTTGATATAATAATTAATGTTGGTGTTACAACATATGCAGATACTCTTGTTCAATTGCATGACTGTTCGTGATCCGAGTTTGCTTCTTCCAAGATTGAGGAGTAAATGCATTGATCAAGGTTTGTTTTATGTTATGAGATTGATTAGGCTTTTACAAAGAAATTTCATATAAATATGTTTTTCTTTTGTTAAATGATCTGTAGGAGTTGAATTCAAGAAAGCTGTTTTTGTGCCAAACATGTCTGTATACAACCAAGTGGGATCTTGGTCAAAGGTTGAGCAACGTGTTGATGAGTCCACAACGTGGCAGTTGGGTCTTAAGAGGCTTTGGGAGAGTTTGGGTCCTGGTGACGCAAAAACTAAGTCAAGAAGTGGTTCCAAGGGCGAGGAAGAAGAAGAGGAGAAGAGTTTGGTTTTTCCTTCACTTCCTTTGGCGGTTGACTGGCTCCGGGACAGTGCTCGCCGGAAAAGTAAACAAGTTCGTTTTCAGGTAAACATGTTTCGTATAATGCATTTTTTTCCTTGGTCTAATTGGGATTTTTCTTATGTATTTTTTTTTCTTTGGCGTGTGGTTAGGTGTTGGTGACAGGTTCATTACATCTGGTGGGTGATCTCTTGAGACTAGTTAAGAAATGAATGTGGAAACCTTTTTCTTTTAAAAAAAAAAAAAAACTTGATGATTTGTACTCTTAAGAAGATCATTGATTCTATGTTTAGAGGGAAAACTCATAACCACAAATTGAGCAAAAATCAAAACAAAAGAAGACACAAATCGTGTCTCTCTCTGTGTAAGAAGAAAGATATTTGGACATGTTTTATATAAACAAAAAAACACGTGCTCCGCTAGTAGGAGGTCTCACAACCATATCTTCTTACAAATGACCACGTTTTCAAATTTGTACCACCGACCGGCCAAGCTCTCAAACACTCAAAGTGCGTTGATGCAAAGAAAACAACTGTAAATGATTATTTAGAGTGATATGTTTAAGTAAGTTTTCGTTTTAAAATAAATGATGTTTTCGTAATTGAATGTAATTTTTTAATTTTATCAAAAACTGTATAAATAATATTCCTTCCGTTTTATTTTAATTATTGTTTTAGATTTATGCACACATATTAATAAAATACTCTCTCTTCAAACCCTTCGTTCTTTGGAGAGATATGTTTTGGTGTTTTCACACATATTAAGAAAACATATTAATCATACATCGTTTTTAGAAATTATCAAATTCCAACTCATTTTAACCAATAATCTAGAAACCGAAGGAGCTATATTTTACAGTCTATTTTAAAATTGGTTTATTAATTTTTAGTTTATTTTTTAATTATTTTTCTTAAACCTAAAACTTCAAATACTTTGGAAAGGAAAGAGTACAGAAGAAAAGAAGAAGTATATTCCGGCAAAGGAGAGAAAGGTAAAAGTAAAGAAAAAACATTAAAGAGAGAGGTTAACGATCACGTGGCGGCAAAACGCTCGTTGAAGCAAAAACGGAGTCGTTTAAGTCTTGCCGTGTTGGTGTGGCGTTGAAAACAAGCGTACAAGCTGGGTAAAGGAACCGAATAGAAAATCAAAACAAAGACGAGACAGAGGCCTACAAAAAGAAGAGATTACAGAGACCAAACTTTCAAGCAAAAAAAAAAAACATCTCTCGACAGATTCTTCTTCTTCTTCATCAAAGTTTGAATCTTTTTCGTGTCTATTGAAGTGGGTATTGTATATAATAATCTTCTCCGGCGGTGAGATTTGAGAAATTTCAAGCGGTGAAAAATGGTGATGCAGACGGAAGCTAGGGTTAGTGTAAGCTCAGGTCAAAGCGTCGTCGGGAACAAAGCCTCCTCTCATCGTCTAACGCAGGATCAGAGATCTCACATCGAATCGGCTTCTCAGCTTTTAGCCGGAGGAATCGCCGGGGCTTTTAGCAAAACTTGCACTGCCCCTCTCTCTCGCCTCACCATCCTCTTCCAGGTTTGTTTTCATCTCAGAAAGAGAGCTTCTTGACCCAATTGTTATGTAAAGTTTACATCTTTGAAATGCAAAAAAAAGGAGTTTTTTTTTTTTTTTTTGGTTTGGACAGCTTATTGATTTAAGACACTACTGTGCTGTGTGTGTTATAGGTGCAAGGGATGCACACAAATGCTGCTGCTTTAAGAAAGCCGAGCATATTACACGAGGCTTCACGGATATTGAATGAAGAAGGTCTCAAGGCTTTCTGGAAAGGGAACCTTGTCACCATTGCTCATCGTCTTCCTTATTCTTCTGTCAATTTCTACACTTATGAACACTACAAGAAGGTTCTGTGAATTGTGTTTTTTTTTATCCTGTTTCTGATTCAATCTTGTTTTTTTAACTTATGTGTGTTGTTGTATTGTTTTTTCAGTTCTTGTATATGGTTACTGGGATGGAAAATCACAGGGAGAGTATAAGCTCAAACGTTTGTGTGCATTTTGTAGCCGGTGGTTTGGCTGGTATCACTGCTGCTTCTGCTACTTATCCTCTTGATCTTGTTAGAACCCGTCTTGCTGCTCAGGTTTCAGTTTTTCTTTTTTGTGATATGATCATTGTTGATTTCGTCATTCAAGCTGGTTAATGACATTTATCTTTGAATGAATGGCAGACAAAAGTAATCTACTACACAGGTATCTGGCATACTCTGCGCACTATCTGCACAGACGAAGGTATCTTGGGCCTCTACAAGGGACTTGGAACAACGCTTGTGGTACAAATGATGCACATATGATCATTAACGTTGTATCCTTCCTTTTTTTCCTGACTAAGGTCTCATTTTGTTTTGATACAGGGTGTTGGACCTAGTATTGCCATTAGCTTTTCTGCGTATGAATCTTTGAGATCTTATTGGATGTCTAATAGGTAACAAGTCCATCTCGAAGTTTCAGTTCTGTATTTTTATCTATGATGTCTCTCCTAAGATTATTTGTTTGTCTTTTTTTCTTAAGGCCTCATGATTCTCCTGTAGTGGTTAGTCTAGCTTGTGGAAGTCTTTCAGGCATAGCATCTTCAACAGGTGAATTATTTCTGCTAGTCTTTAACCTTTTTCTTTCAATTTGATCGTATCAACTTGTCTATGTATGCCTTTCTCTTAAATGCTGGTTATATTGGCAGTAGCATCAATTTCATCACATCAATATTCTCAACTCAGGTTCTATGGTTTCTATATTGTTGACGCATAATAGGTGGACATGGTTAACTTCCACCGTGGCCACATAATGAAAACTATTGTCTACTTCTCATATGAATGCTTTTGTCTCTAGCAAATTGATGTGATCAACCATGAACTTCTCTAGAACCCTTCAAGTATTGTAGTTATTTCAATGTGAAGAGTTTACACCTTTGGGCATGCTTCTCGTTTAGTCTCACAGTTGCTTGATCAAACACAACTGACCTCACCTCTGTTACAGATTGTTCAGTTCACTACAGTTTTTTTTTTTTTTTTTTTTGTGTTTATCCTAATGGAACTCTGTCTCATGTTGCATTCATAAGCAATAGAACCTTTTCATAGAATTGATACATCTTTGATATAACACGTTGTGTTTCATCTTTTGATGTAAAACCAAAACCGCAGCTACGTTCCCATTGGATTTGGTGAGGAGAAGGAAGCAGCTAGAAGGAGTTGGTGGGCGAGCAGTTGTTTACAAGACGGGTTTGTTAGGGACATTGAAGCGTATCGTTAAGACAGAAGGCGTGAGAGGTTTGTACAGAGGGATTCTTCCAGAATACTATAAAGTGGTTCCTGGTGTTGGGATTTGCTTCATGACATACGAGACACTCAAGCTTTACTTCATGGATCTTTCCTCAAAGCTGTAGACTGTTTTTATGTTGTAGGATTCTTTAGGTCTATTTTTGGTGAAAGACAAAACTGTAAAAGCGAGGATGGAGGATTAATATACGAAACTGTAGTAGAAATTTTATATGTATTTTTGGTTATATCCTGTGAGTTAGATGATACGAATTTTACATTTTACAGTCCTAGTTAATAGTCCATTTCATCAACAGACACATTAGTTTAGTTGATGGACTTTTTTGCAAAGGGTATTGATGTTTTTCTAGTATCAGAAGAGAGTATATGGTAAAGAGTTGTTTGATGTTGTTGCTATGCAACTTTATCAATGGAATTTGATTAATTGTTGTTTAATGTCGTGAATATATGATGCAGATGGTCCATTTTTGATGAACATAAAAATTGCCTTTCTGCTCTGAGGCTACGTTTTGTAGATTTGGTCTTTGTTATTTTGGTTTTATATTTCTTTAGATATTTAGAAATTTTTATTCGGTTATTTTAATTTTCGGTTTAGTTCAGATAACAAAAGGGATCAACCTATTATTCGAGATAATTTTAGGTCCAACAACTTGTTGTCTTTCTTTTGATCATTTAGTGGGCTTTTACTTGTTATGAAGCCTCCTAATGAACCGAGAGTAGGACAACACCACATTTGAAACTAGGAGGGCTAGCTTGCGTTTGTTAAGAAGCGAACTGTATTTTTGAGACCAAACAACAGTTGTAACTAGAAGTTATGTTGGGAACCACCCAAAGGCAGAATCCCTCCAAAAATAGGAGTATGCCACTTAGCATGGAGAACACACGGTATTTTTAGTAAAAGGCGAAAGAATAGTTCGCTTTGTGTTCACCACATGGCTGCTTGAGTTTTGAAGAAGAGATCAAGCCTCTATTTATAATAAGATTTACACTGCCAAACTCTTTCTTCTCTCCAATGTGGGATACTCTCGACCGCATTTTCCACACTGACAACGGCCTGTTACTAACCTCTAGATAATGGCCCGTCACTTGTTTCCTTATCGATAACGGCCCATTCACTCAGATAGTTAATATATTAATCTGTAATTAAATAGTAATCCAGAAATGATCAGAAGAATATCATCCAAAATAAGTTAATATCTTTAACATTAAACACTAAAGATACTCAACTGTAATGTCAACCACGAGTAATTGATTCGTTTTGGCAGTTTGGCCCAGATCTCGAACAACAAAAGCAGAGAGGATATTCGTTTAGCTATGTGACTGTGGAAGTGTGGATATGCTTCTCTCTTTAGCATTCTCCATGTCAATATATGCATATGGTGTCCTTTCCATGAACAAGTCATCTTGTTATATAAGATATAATTTGTTTTGGATCTAGTTAGCAAATTTTTTGTATCATCACATGCTAAATTATAATCGTTTTCTTTTTGTACTGATAAGTAGTCTTCCTAACCCTGTGGTATTTTTAAAATTTCATGGTAATCTTATTAAATAAAACTACAGTCGTGCTATTATTTGTTTAGAGTTGCTCTTGTATGTATAATAGCTATATATATCGAATAGAATATTTGGTATCCTTTTCTTTTCGTGTTGTGTTGATTCTACAAACTACGGTGCAAGTTTTTGTTTTGTGTTTTTGATATGAACCACAAGTTGCAAATTGCGAAGACAACAATAGAGTCAGCCCTCAGTTACAAAACAAAAATAAAAAATAGAGTCAGCCCTTTGTTATTGATGAAAACATCACTATAGCGAATCTATCTTGACCTTATTCAATCTTCTGGTCCTTTATACTTATATTCCCCAACCATATATACAATTTTATTTTCATTTGCATTCATTAGACTATAGCATTGATCAGTAACATTAGATTGGTATACAATGTAGACCAGTTTTCTTTTCAACCTCCATATATATATAAACATTATTTTTATCGTTGCTTCTCAGTGTTTTGTTGTTCATAAACTAAAAACGTTAAAAGTTTATTTTGTTTTACATCATAATATAAAAGATACTACTTTGTTGTATATATGTATCACTCTCTTAGCAATGATTTTCAGGTCATACGATTTAAATATTATATTGAACACATGAGACATGCATGCCAGTAACGTGATAAAACATGCATGTACTGTCTAAATATAGCGGATGTAAAATTTACTATACTTGTTTTAGTAGTGATGAGAACAGAATAAACAACACATACACAACAGATAAATTATGATTTTAAAAGTATACTCTCATATTTGCAACATTCTATTCTGGTGGAACTATACTGAACTAAACATAACAAACCTCACGACGAGGAAAAGGTATTCTATACAATGTTCTAGAACGAAAAGTCATATGCAAATACTTTTGGAAAGCATTTTGCATATTATAATGCGTCGAAAATATTCATTGACTTTAAATGTGGGCACGACAATATGTCCCTCACGGGAATGATTTCGAGGATTCTACTTCGGTTGATACTATTAGTTGCCACTTTTGGCCGCGTACGTAACGCGTAACCTTTTGGAGAGTATTCTCATGTATTAGAAAAAAATAGTAATAACAAGAGACCCACACAGAAAGATAATTATATTCCCTCTTCAATGCCTGGCTACATTAAAAAAAGTCCCATCTAACAAGCAATGAAGTCCCCAAGCAGTTTTAAGCTCAGTTGGAAAGTCAAAACGTACCTCGACAACCACACTACTAGTATGGGTTCAACAATGTCACACTATCGCCTGCACGTTGGGATGCCCAACTGCTGTGAACTGCATGACTAACCCAAGAACCCCTTATAGGGTTCTTGGAAAATTATCTTTAAAAAAAAAAAAAAAAATTTAAACGAACCAATCATAGGCCGTCACGTGTCAGTAGGATCCGCGAACAGTGCAAAAAACCCATAAGAATCTTATACTATTCATGGGATCCATCACTTAAGAACCCTCCTAAGAACCCTCTTTAATCATAGTCATAACGAAATAAAATATTGACATTCAACTCTCAAATTTCTAAAAGTTAATATACACAGATACAATGAAACCTCTATAAATTAATAATGTTGGAACTACACCAAAATTGTATTTTTTTATTAATTTATTGATATACTAATTGAACTAAAAATTCAATTTGGAACTATAAAATTATATTATTTTATAGAATTTTTTAGTATATATTAATTTATAGAATATTAATTTAAAGAGCTTATACTGTATTTCTAAAATTGTAAAAATAAATTATTAATTTTTGTAGAATAAATTATCTTTAACTCCCAAATTTTAAAACCGAACCTGTTAATTTCGAATCAAAAACTTAAATATTACAAGATTTCCGATCTACGTGTCTTTTTATTCTCTAGTTAAAATTTAGTAAACTATAAATTTCAACTTATATAAAAGACAGATCACACATGTAGTCAAAGTTTTCAACTATAAATACGAAGACACGAAGGTTAATAGGAGTCGCATAAAACAACTGAAATCTTCACGTGTCTTCTCTTATGTTTCATCACATGTTCTCTCCTTTCTTCGCCTCTCTCTCAAAATCTAATCCTTTCTCTTTTTGGCATTCCTAGGCCCTTTTCGGAATTCATCTTCAATAAAACTCCCCTTTAAAACTTGTATTCATACATATCAATCTACATAACTTTAGCATGGACAAGAAGAAGATTGTTGCTGCTTCATCTTCTTCCTCATCTTCTTCTTCGTCCTTTGATCATATATTTGGTCCAAGAGTCTCTCCTCCGCCTTCTTCATCAACCACTGGATTGTTCAAATCAATCTTCCCACCACCCTCTGAGGTATTTTTTTTTTTTTTCATTTGAGGCATACGTGAATCATTCTAAACATATGCATGTTACATATACCTTTACGGGATCTATATATATACAAAATCATGCTGATCTACTCTCTTATCATTTTCTTTTGTTGTGAACTAAAAGGGGATGTCGGGGAGACCAGTGGACTTTGCAAGTCAAGGTGGACATGTGAAGTATCAATCTCCAAGTAAATTATTTTTCATAAAATATATAGTATAGCTAGGATATATTGTTCATTTCAGCTTAATAAATTTTCAGAATCCAAGTTATGGTCTCTATAACAATAAAAATTGTTTACTCTAAATGCTTAAAATTTAAAATTTTCATTTTTCTCACGAAGTTAAAAAAATCTGTATATTGGAAAAATTTATAGATGATGAGTCAGAGTTTAAAGTGTCTTTTACGTATTTTCTGATTCTAAACTAAGAGTTTAAACTTACTTTTTTTTTCTCATACCGAATACTTATATACGTTTGCGGTATTTAATATGTAGATAAACGAGGAGAAAGAAGTAACAAAAATGAGAAAAAGAGTTACCATAATGAAGAAACAGAACCACCATGCAACTTGAGCTCATCCCTTTACTATGGAGGCCAAGAGAATTATTCCTCTACAACGACTACCACCAAAGATACTGTAAATCGATTCGCATCAATCTCACACATAAAACCTACGTGCATGACATTACTTATATTCTTTACATATGTGTAGTCTCTATATATATATATTAATTTCAAGATTTTACTTTGCTCGTTTATATTTAACTTATGCAGTACAAGAAAGATGGAGATGAAGGCGATTCCAAAAGCGCATCAAGAGGAAACTGGTGGGAAGGTACGTTTTCCCCCTATCCACATCTAAATTTAATAATTATTGACATGGTTCTTTTTACATCATTTTGCACAATTTATTACTTTTATCTATAAATAGTAAAATAATTCTATTTGGTGCATGCAGGGTCGCTTTATTACTAACATGCACTGTATGTCATGCAATCCTGATTTCGAGCAACTGCTAAGGTACTCATACATATATATATATATATATATATATAAAGTGAATAGATGCTCCATAGGCATTACATAAGATCTCATGCTTCATAAGTTATACTGATATATTTCTGATCCAGTCTTTGTTACCATTTTGTAGGGAACTAAGAGACATCATAGTGTAATCTTAATATACTATTTGAAGGATCGTTATGTTATACAAAAGTAAAGAGTATATAAACTATATACAGGTTGTCACAAAATTAAAGAGTGTAGTATATTGTATTAAATAAGAATGACTTGTTCTTGACGTGTTGATTTGTTTTTGTTTACGAAAACCGCAACCCCAAGACAAGACTCTACCTGATGATATAGATAAATGTTTGATCTAATATTGTCTGTGTTGTGATGCTTTATAAATAATTGTAATGGTACTTTGTATTTCATAATTAATAAACATATTTTATTACTAGTATAAACAAGCATGATCAGCTCATTCATATTCTCAAAAGGTCTTATAATGAATTGTACATGTATACAGTATATCTATTATATACATATATACTTATCTAAATAATGCGGAACCTCTCTTTGCTAATGTATATTTTCGGCTATAAGTATAGCTAGCCTTAAACAAGCTTCAACATGGTTCTTGAAGTTTCTAATGTCCTCGCTAGACCATTGTTTCTTTTCCGATTTCAACATCTTATAAGCAATATGGGTGTCATCCTATAAGGAATATTAGAGTCTGACAATTATCTATTCTAATTAAGGTAGAATAGACCTCCAATTCAGAGAACCAAATTATGATACAAAATCCACACATAACTATAAATGTTGTATGCCTATGCAAGTTTATCTCCCATAATGTTATAGGATGGTAAAGTTGAAGACATCGCTGAAATCCATCCATGTGAAAAGTGAAAGCCGGTTATTTTGTTGGTGTAGACACTAGCTGATTAATGCCTTACCAAACTCTGTTTAAGTGTTTTAATGAAAGTGTGTTTCAAAAAAAAAAAAAAAGACACTAGCTGATAATAGTATGTCGCAAACACTAATAGAAAATCTGAAGGGTTTTCTTATACTTCATATACCAAATCATAGTTTCACATTTTGCGTGTAAAATAAAAGACTTCGATGAATATTCATTAATCCCATAATCTAACTGTCAGTGCCTTCTAAGTTGCAGAGCCATCCCTATCTTGTGAACTTATCATTTTCTTCCATTCATGTTCATTCTTTATACATCATTCTTTACGCAGGGTTCCTTGCCATTCCTCAAATTGTAAGGAGTCATAGAGGAATTTTTATATTAAATTTGGCAAATAACAATAAATAACATAATAACAACTAGCAGATTAGAAAATCAAACCAAGACAACAATATAAAGTGCATGTAGATCAAATATTCAAATATAGTGTCATACAGACATACAAGCGAATTGCTTTTATGTTTATAAAAACATCAGATAACAAGTAATCAAATATGCTAACTCAATAACATAACATAATAATAATACTAATAATAAATAAATAAAATTTTGATTGTTCAAACTTAACCCCGGAGATAATTAGCCAATGCTTTCTTTGGACCAAACCCACAACGTTCTCTAATGTTCCTCCTAGAGAGAAACGGAGCTCTTTCTCCTCCTCCACTGATGGGGCTTATCAATGGCATTGGTGAGTAAGTTGGAGTCGATGCAGAGAATGATGGAGTTCTGTAAGGAGTTGATGTGCCTGAGAATGACACAGAGAACAACGATGGAACCGAAAGTCTCTTCCTTAGTGAGCCTCCTGACCTACTTGATCCATCTTCTTTAGACAACAACCTCAACTTGTCTGAACAAGAAGAAGAATCATCATGATCTTCTTTGCTGATGTCATCCATGTACAACACCTCCTCTATGCGTACACCAATGCTATACGCTAAACTCTCTAATACCCTTGAGTAGCTCTCAAGTATAGACTTTCCTACATCCTGCAAAAAAAAGTTCAAGGTTTCAAACTTGATACTGGCAAATTGGCAATGTTCAAGAAATGCCAAACCTTGTTGAATTGGATCTTGCTTGTGTCCAAAGCTGTTTGTCTAAGTCCAGGGAAACGTTGCTTGAGGCTGATCAATAAGCTTTCAGCTCTTCCTGCAAATATCTGCCTCTTGTCACCATCGTTTTGATTCATCATCATCTCCTTCACTATCATCCCCCATGAGGGTCTTGCACCTGTGGATCTATACAAAGAGATCAGATGCCTGGAGTGAGCTCTTCTCCTCCAAATGTACATTGATGCTTCTACACGATTCACCATCTCCACAACCGCATGCTCAGATGAAAGATCGATTGACTCAAGCAAGTAATCTGCTGAGAAGTTATCAGACGTGATGTTTCTATAAAGAAAATCTCCAAGACATGATCTCCCGTTCTGCAAACAAAACAATGTGATTCAGAAACTTTGGTTATGAGATTTTAAAAAGTTTATTATTAATACCTTTGGAAGAGCTTCAAGGTATGCTTGTGGAACTTCCATTTCAGCTAAAGCAATGCTGTTGATTGACATACAAGCTTTCAAGATTTGGTTAGTGAAATCACGAGTGTGGTCTAGCTTCTTCCTGGATTCCTCAGAGAGTCCATCAGATGGTACACGTGGCAGAGGAAGCCACCATTTGTCTCCATCTTCACGGAAAGAGTTGGACCTTGCAGATTCAGAAGCTACAACTCCTTGATCAACGTACCAGAACTCTGTTCCTTCAAAGCTATCTAATATCTCCTAAACACATCAAAGAGAGAACTCTTTTAAGCTATTTGAAACCCAATGCAGTTTCAAATAATTTATAGGCTCTGTTCAAACTAATATTAACCGTATATCTAAATATGTAATGAAATAGTTTCAAAAGTTAATAATTATGTATATGTTTAACGTATTTTTTTTTAAAAATTATAACCTCTGAATTTAGCAATATATCTAAAAAATAAAATTTTGACTATAATCTATATAATAGATTTTTTTTTAAAATCTTATTTTTTAATTTTTAGACTTCTACATCTCCCATTGTACATGCTATTATTAGATGTCCCTGTTGAAACCTCATGTGGATAACAAGGAGAAAGAGATCAGGTTTCTTACAATAAGCATGTTGTCTAGCTTCCGAAGAGCGGGAAGACAAGTAGATAGATCTGATCTTGGTCTGCAGTTCATCACCTTTAAACCAACCAAATCATGAAACAGAACACAGTTGCTCAGTTTCAACTATCCACAACAAGACATGGACTTGTTATCACTAAACATACCTCAATCTTGCTTCCATTGGGGATGTTTTGAAAGGAAGGTACCAATTCAACGATATGATCACTAACGGAAAGAAGAACTTCGATTTCTCTTCTCCACATGGTTTTCTTCTCACTAGGTAATGGCTCTAGCCTCCATTGTTGCCCCAGAATCGCAGCTTTTGTATATTGAAAGTTAAAAGTCAGAATCATTGTTAACATCATATACCATCAAAAGCTAAAGTTAAGTACCATAGAGATTGGTAATAGCGTTTGAGATAGCTAAAGCAGGACAAACTCCTTCACCAGAACCTGACATGTCTTCACCAAGTAGCAGCTTCGCCATCCTCTCTTTCAACAACTCAACTTCTACACACACACAGACACAACAAAAATTTCAAAACTTTAGTTCGTTTTGCAAAACAGAGAGATTGATTCACGAACCTGAAGTCTCTGTTCCGATTCTTTTAAACCCAAAGGTGTCAACTTTTGTCGGAGTTTTAGTCTTCATCTTCTTCCCTGAACTCTTTCTCCATGAGCCTTGTCCTAACGGCCATCCAAGGAGCTGCGATTTCGTAGGAGGAGAAGACAGTGAAGATACAGATCTCCCGGAGCTTGATCCAGCACCGCAGCTAGAGCTGCTAAGACTCGAATCGGTCGTTGACTCGGTCACTGAGTCAACGATTCGTTTGCTCTCACCGTATCGTTTAGATCCTTCAAACCCAATACAGCTACTCTCCATTTCGTTACAAAGATTGAAACTTTTTTAGAAACCCAGAAAATAATAAGGAAGAAGAGATCACTAGTGGTCCATGAATTCGAGATCTCTCTGGTTATTACAATGGGATGTTAGTGTTGTTTTTTTGTTCTGTCTTAAAATGTTTTTTGAATTTTGCAAAGAGGTGGTCACATGCAAATCTCAACGTCTCTCTATGAGTTTTTATAATTTTATTTTTTAATAATATTTTTTTGTATTTGTGTGTGTCTTCAAAGTAGCCGTTATACTGCCACGTCAGATTTTTTGGACACAAAGGGTTCCGTGAGCTTCCCGCAGTCTTAAGTCCAAAACTACTCCTTTCGAATATATACAACTTTTATTGGTTTTAGGTTAATTAATTATAATTTTAGGAATGTTTCCGTTAATCATTCTTGGTTACTTAACTTTGATTTGGATTGAAATTTAAATATTTATAAATAAGATTATATGGATGTTTGCTTAGTGCTATGTGACATCGACTACCATTACTTGACTTTGACATTTTTGGAAGGGATGCTAATTCAATTTTTTGTCAGATCTATTGGTTTCAATGGTTTTATAAAGTGTAAGAATTAGTTAAGATTTTAAGTTCAGTGACCGGATAAAAACTTGTTAATGTTAATCCATGAAACTTAGTGTTGATCGTTAGTATTTTTTTTGTAACACAACTTTAGACTTAAACATACGGATTACAAGACTTGCTAATCATAACACTGCAAGCAAAAGAACCAAAAACATACAAAATACTAGTAAGGAAATCTTTAAGATAGAAAGACAATGAATTCATAAGATAGAAAGACAACGAATTCATAACAAAGCTTGAATGCGTCAAGATAGAAATCACGGTAAAACCGAAAAGTTGAGCAATAGTCACATTTGATCGTGACGTTGGTACCCGATCCGCACCTCGGATTATTTTCAAAATGAAATATGTTGTATATTCTGGTCTCAAACGAACCGCTACACAAAATAACAAATCGGTTTATCGCTAGTGTTCATTATTTTATTTTTGTACGTGAAGTTCTGTTTTCATTTTCACTAATAGTAAAATGGAAACTGTGTGTTTAAGTTGCTTTGGACCTCGTTGCTGGTTTCCTTTTAACTAGCTACCTTCTTTATATTCATATACACGTCTGAAGTCTTACTACATATATACTGATTACACAATATATACAGTCCGTATATTACGACATAACATTTTTAACGATTTTTTTCTTTCTTTCTAAACCTACAAAATAAGGCTCTAAAAGTCTTTAGTCAAGACCGTAATATATCAATTTTGATAGTTCCAAAGTTATAAATCATAATATATATGAACGACTCCGAATTACATTTCCTTATCAAAGAATTATATAATTCATATTTTTAAAGTAAGTAATTTGTACCTTTAAAGAAAAACAATAAATATTTATAAGTGGATGAACAAGTATATCAAAGTATATCAAAAGCAACTTTATTGGAAAGTTTCTCAAATAAGAGTTTTTAACTAAAAAATATCATTATTTTAATATTAATTTATTATTTAGTTAAAATTAATAACTTTTAATAAATTGAATCAATTAAAAATAGACATGTGGTGTCATAAGTTTTCAAAAGTATATAATAATATCTATTGGGTATTAATGGTTGGAGGTGCTTTAATACTAAGACTAAATACATGTATTCAATCTAAATAAATAGTTAGGCACCTCTTAAATATATTTGCATTTTTGTTAACATCTATATATACGGAACCAATATGAACTTCTCCAACAATGCCTTCCACATAAGTTACCCAACAATGGCTTTCTCTAATAAGATTCATTGCATATCGATGTTTTTGATCATCTCTTATCTTACTCTTATTCTTTTTGCATCAAAGTTACATGTCTCAAACACTGTGGCGGAAGCACCAACACCAGGATCGGACCACAACGGCCTGTTACCTCTGGCACCTAAGCATGTTGTAATCCACAACACTGTAGAGAACGGGGAAGTTCTGAATGTACATTGCAAATCTGCTGAGGATGATTTGGGGTTGATCCATATCCCTTGGGATAAGTACTGGAGTTTCAGATTTCATGTTAACATTTGGAAAACTACGAAGTATCGTTGCAATTTTACGTGGTATGGAGGCGGATCTCATTGTTTTGATATATTTACAGTAGCAAGAGATGATACTCCATCTGGAGAGACTCCAGTATGTAGAGAATGCACTTGGGAGGTGGGAAAAGAGTCCAAAGACGAGAAAACTCCTATGTGTCGTATAGATGGTGATGGACTAACTCGTTATTGTTTCGAATGGGACGATGAAAGTCTTTTGAAAAATAAAAAATAAATATTGTTATTGATATACCTCATTTAATAAATTTATCACAAAGGATTAAATAAAATAATACCTTTTTCATAATGTTTGAATTTTTTAATTTTTTTCTTTGTTAGAAGCTTTTATGTTTCCACATAAACAAACTAAGGTTCTAACTTCTAACTCATTTGCATTTTTGCACTCCAATTTAATGGAACTAATTCATAATAAGAGCTCCCATGACTATCTAAGAGCATGATTAATCCTAGAACCCCATTTGGGGTTCTAATTTTTTTTTTTTTTTTTAATTTGATTTTTTTTTGTAAAAAAAAAATTGAAAAACGAACCAATCGCGGGTCGCCACGTGTCAGTGGGACCCGCAAACAATGCAAAAAACTTTTAAGATTCGATTCTTATTTAAGAGTTTTAAGAACCGGTTCTTACACTATTCATGGGACCCATCCCCCTAAGAACTTCTCTAAGAACTCCCTTTAATCATGCTCTAAAAAACTTGATGAGCCAACAGTGTCACCCAAATTTCTCCAAAAAGATGATAGAGAACAACCACTTTCGAAGGCTATATATTAAGAGACAAAAAGTAATCTTGTTCATGACTATATATACCTGCATTGAGAGCTTCAAGACACCTCCAATGAGAGTATCTTTCCATTGAGTTTCTAAAACAATATATAAATATGTATATATATATACATATATATTAATATTAGTATTTGATTATGAGGTTATTAATTTTATGGGAAATCTAACCCAAATTTTTTTTAAAACCTATGCATATTGTTAGAGAGAAGGATAATGGATAAGGAAGAGATTGAGCAGGTAGTAAGGAGTGCAATGATGGATAAAGGAGATGGGATGAGAGATATGTGTTTGGCCTATAAAGAGATGGCTGACAACTGCTTGGGTAAAAATGGGTCTTCGTCCAACTATTTAGACAAACTTGTGACGCATGTCTTGTCTTTTAATTCATATGGTTCTACAAGTTAGAAAAATTACCAGGGAAGCAATGTTATAAGCACTCATCAAACTTTGGATGTTATGTGTTTTCTAATAATAATGTTAGTTATCTGAGTTTTATATAATCAAACCAAAGACAATTTGAGTGCCAAGCCAATTTTATCTGTTATAACTATTTCATTCTAAACTGAATCTGGTCCTAAACCAAATAAAACTGAAACTGAAGTTTGAATCCAACTTTACTTAAACCATCATCTATTATACGTCCTTTTCCTCGGCATCCACTGGCCCAAATAGTTCCACTATCGAAGTTTAAGTAGCCTCCGAAGGTGACACAGCTACTTACAATATGAAACCAAACAACCAACATTAATTACTATCTGATGTTCTTTTTCTTTTTTCAATTTTTTCTTAAACGTATGAGACTATTGGTGATTTCTGGATTATACGAAAGCGGATTTGGCGCCGAACAAACACGTGAAAAAAAAAAAAAGACAAAACCCATGTGTGGAAGAAGGCAAAACCTTGTTATTGTTATGGACAAACATGATGGGAACACGTCAGTTGCTACCTTCGTCTCAGCCTCATGAACTATCCGCAATCAGCTAGCTAACACATTAATGGTCGGAACATTGATTTTGAATTTTCATTTTTTTCTAGTAACTTTTTTTTCATACCCTATCATTTCACTCCTTTTATCTCTAAAATAAAATAATTATAAAATAAAAATATGTTTTTTTCCCAATAGATTTAGGCGCTGGAGTCTTCCTTTTAGAGCATGATTAACCCGGGTTTCTTAAGGTGGGGTTCTTAACTTCCGCTAAGAACTCCACCTTAAGAAACCCGGGTTAATTAATCATGGTCTTAGATCTGAATCTTTCAGGTCCTAAACAATTGGATTTAATTAATTTGAAAATTTTCTGTTTGGATTTAGATGGGTTCCTCTTGGGTCTGAATCTGTTCTGATCTATAATTAAAAACGTGTATATACCTGTAATATTCATAGTAATCATATTATATTAGTGTTTCGTAGTATATTAGTCTCTAGTTGTAGTGAGAGCTTACACAACAACATATCAAAAAAAATCTTCAAAACCTAAAGTTTAAGAAGAAAATATGGAAGAAAGAAAAGGGAGGAGAATAATCATGTTTCCTTTACCGTTTCCGGGACACTTCAACCCAATGATCCAACTCGCCGGTATATTCCACCACCGTGGCTTCTCCGTCACGATCCTCCACACCTCCTACAACTTCCCCGATCCTTCTAGATACCCACACTTCACTTTTAAAACCATCTCTCACAACAACAACGGAGAAGAAGGAGACCCTCTCTCTAGGTCAGAAACTTCGGGTATAGACCTCGTCTCACTCATACGTGTACTCAAACAAAAGTACGCCGAACCGTTTCGTGAAACTCTTGCGGCGGAAGTAGGTGGAGGAGACACGGTGTGTTGTTTGGTCTCTGACGCTATATGGGGGAAGAACACAGAGGATGCGGCCAAAGAGGTCGGAGTTCGTCGAGTGGTGTTGAGGACAGGTGGTGCAGCGTCGTTTTGTGCTTTTGCCGCTTTCCCTCTCCTTAGAGATAAGGGTTACTTCTCTACAGGTAAAATACCATTTTTTATTTCAATTTAAATTTGTTTGTATAACAGAAATATAATCTCTTCGTTCCAATCTAAAAGTTTTTGACTGGTAACCACCCGAAGAAAAATATGAAACTTGGAATGCTGAGGAAAAACAAATGAAATAAACGAGGAATTGATAATATACAGATAAATTCTGATGATGAAGTTTTAAAAGTGTTTAATAAAATCAAGATTTAAAAGTGAAGATAATCAAAAATTGTAAACACTTTTATCTCTAGATTGAACAATCAATCTATGAGGTTGTTTTTTTATTTAATGTTAGGAGCGTAAAAAAGAATGAAATAAGGGTAGATACAATTTTCTTTCAGTTTCTGTTTTATCATAAGAAAATATTAATTTCATAACTCCAATCAAGTTTAAACATTTTTCCTTATTGTATATCAATCAAGTTAGTTTTAGAGGCTATTTCATATCATACTTAATCGTATTTTACATGAAGTACTAGATTATTATATGTTATACAAGTTTTTTTTTACTTTTTAATACAGTTACAAAATTTATGTATTAGCTACAAAAATGTTTGTGGCAATACACAACTTTCTCACTGTTACAATTTAGAAATATTAAGTTAGTACTTAAATAAAATCCGATTATGTCAAACTGTAGATATATATAACTATTCACAGGTAACTGAATCCAAGTAAACAAATTATTTTATTGTTATTAGAAATGTCTTAAAATTTGTTTATAGAATAAATTTAGATTTATTTTTATTTTCTTATAAAACATTTTTATTAAACCGTGCTTTAACCTGTTACTGGATCACATAATCTATTTTTTTCTTGGACATCTTTTTGAAAATTATTATTATTTTATTTATCCAGATTCTAGACTAGATGATCCAGTGATAGAGCTTCCACCACTGAAAGTGAAGGATCTTCCGGTAATAGAAACGAACGATCCAGATGAACTATACCGAATAATTGCCGACATGGTGGAAGGAGTTAAGTCTTCATCCGGAGTCATATGGAACACGTTCGAAGATCTTGAAAGAGACCAAGTCTTGGATTTGAGCAGCAACTTCCATGTTCCCTTCTTCCCTATCGGACCATTCCACAAACATAGCAACGATCTTCCACCAAAAACAAAGAACAAAGAAGATAATGAAATAAATAATTGGCTCGACAAGCAAGAACCAAAGTCAGTGGTCTATGCTAGCTTTGGAAGCCTTGCAGATATAGAAGAAAAAGAGTTTCTCGAGATTGCTTGCGGTCTAAGAAACAGTGAACATCCGTTCTTGTGGGTGGTTAGGCCAGGGTTGGTCCGAGGGACCGAGTGGCTCGAGTCATTACCTTGTGGGTTTATGGAAAACATTGAACATAAGGGTAAAATTGTGAAGTGGGTGGATCAGTTAGATGTATTGGCTCATCCAGCGGTTGGCGTGTTTTGGACGCATTGTGGATGGAACTCAACCTTAGAGAGCATATGTGAAGGTGTCCCAATGATATGTACGCCTTGTTTCACGGACCAGCGTGTGAACGCGAGGTACATTGCTGATGTATGGCGAGTCGGGAAGTTGTTAGAGAGAAGGATAATGGATAAGGAAGAGATTGAGCAGGTAGTAAGGAGTGCAATGATGAATAAAGGAGATGGGATGAGAGATATGTGTTTGGCCTATAAAGAGATGGCTGACAACTGCTTGGGTAAAAATGGGTCTTCGTCCAACTATTTAGACAAACTTGTAACGCATGTCTTGTCTTTTAATTCATATGGTTCTACAAGTTAGAAAAATTATCAGGGAAGCAATGTTATAAGCACTCATCAAACGTTGGATGTTATGTTTTTTTAAATACTAATATTAGTTATCTGAGTTTTATATAATCAAACCAAAGAGAATTTGAGTGTCAAGCCAATTTTATCTGGTATAACTATTTCATTCTAAACTGAATCTGGCCCTAAACCAAATAAAACTGAAATTGGGATCCTAAAGTTTGAATCCAACCTCACTTAAACCATCATCAATTATACGTTCTTTTTGGCGGCATCCACTGGTCCAAATAGTAATGTTGGTTGTTTGGTTTCATGTGACCATTTAGACCGGACATAAAATCTGGAACTTGAGATCCAAATTGAAAAATCCATTCCACTATTCACTCCAAAATGTGAAAATATCTGAACGATTTTTATATAGTGGTATAAAATATTTTTGAATTCAAAGTGTTATTAACCAAACTCGAATGAGTAATCCAAAAAATCGAAAATTAATAGTCAACATAAATATTTAAAATATATAAAAGAATTTCAAATAGTCAATTCATTGTTTATGCTAAAATAAATATTAAAATTTAAATAATACTTTAAATTAAGTTATTAAAAAGTGTTTTATAACTTGCTTATTGAATAACAAAGTCTACTCTATCTATACGGTAATGCATATTATTTTTATGTTTGATTTATTATTTTATTATTTTTATCAATTTGATGTATATTAGATTATCTTTTAATTATTTTAAGTATTTTTCAAAATGTTTTGGTTCAAAATTTTTTTTTTTTGGATATATCTGAACTGAACCAATTTAACTTAATTTTGAATGATATATAATTATTTTATAGATTTTAAGACACAATACAAATTTGAATGGAACCTAAAATCTTATTATCAAATCCGATCTATACTAATAAAATATTAGAATGAGACATAAATCTGAAAACTCGAAAATCTGAAATACGTGGCTGGATACCAAAACGCTTAAGCCTATGACCATTCATTATTATGAACTTGTAAAAGAATATGGATAGTTGGACCATAATATATAGGGATGGGAAAATAATCGAACTAAACTAAAACCAAATCGATTTGAATGTTAAACCAGTTTTATCCGAGTTTATACCTTTCTAAACAGAATTCGAATCAAACGTAGTTGGAATTGAGAATATTGGTGATTTCTGGATTATACAAAAGCGAATTTGGCGCCGAACAAACACGTGAGAGAAAGACAAAACCCACGTGAGGAAGAAGGCAAACCTTGTTATGGGCGATCATGGTTGATGGGAACACGTCAGTTGCTACCCTCGTGTCAGCTTCATGAACTCTCCGCAATCAGCGACACGATGGTCGGGACTAGGAACCTTGATTTTGATATTTCATTCTTTTCTCATACCATTGTATTCCATTATTTTTACTTCTAAAATAAAGTAACTATAAAATAAAGATGTGTTTGTCTCTAATATATTTTTTTTCATTTTTGTTTTTGAAAATATATTCTCAAAATTTTTATTTCAATTTTATAACAAGTAAATTTTATTTGTGAAAATTGATAATTAACTCTATTTACTTTTAATTTTTACAAAATTCTCATACAATTATGACTTTATTTAAACTAAAGTTTTTTAAAGAACTATTATGTAAATAAAAAGTGATTTTAATTATATAAAAACTGTATTTTTTATTAAAAATTGTTTTGGTTATAAATATGAATGTTTCAAAGTTAAAGATTTTTTTTTGAAAATAAAGAAGTATCACTCTATAATAGAATACTGTTATTTTGCCTTTATATTTGAAAAAAAACTCAATTTTAGAAGAAAAATAAAGAGATAGAAACACCTTTTCTTCTATTATAGTATTTAAAGGTGAAAATATCAATGAATTTGAGATACTCTCAGAATGCTAATAACATCATTTTTATAAATGTGGTTTATGTCTTATATATATTTGTAGGCCTTATCAGATTTTTGATATGTGGTTCTTTAACAATGATTCACAATGATCTCATATATGCACCAGCTATTTTCATGAGGCTAATTAGCCTTACTTTTATTTGGTGGTTGAACATGATAATAGTGCATTTCTTTAACAAGAGGATAATACATAAACTCCAAAACAAAACATTTATTCTTTTTCTTTCTGGTCTAGAGATCTTTTTTTTTTGACAAGTATGAAATCGTACTTGGTTAAATCTTATTTAGTTCTTACTGAACATGGTTCAGGAAAAAGAACGGTTCAAAATTGGAGATCTCTGAAGCACATATTCCAAATTTAAACTTGATAAGGCGGCATTGATACAAGGAGCAAGCACAAAAAACTAGAAGCTATTAATTCAAGTCGATCAATTGTACGTGCATGGACTATAAAGGAATTTACAATATTCATATAAATTATGTATTACGAACAAAAAAAATCGTGTAAAGTATAATCACCTTTTAATACTCAAATATCAATCTGTCTTTTTCGTCTGTCAAAGTTTTAGTACATCTACATTACAAATCTTCAACATAGGCAGCTTTTAAAAGATCAAACCAATATTTTGAAAACCGACTAGTGTTAGGGAGAAGTACGACCAACAATCCTCAAAGCTCTTAAGTATGCGAATCAGAAAATAAATCAATTGGATTTGGTAATCTCTCTTCCTTAATTGGTAGTTTGATTGAACTGATAGATTTTGTAACTTATATATAACCATTCTCTTGGAACATAAATATATACTACTCTCCTAGAGTCTTTGACCGGATTTTTCCCCCCAAAACAATAACATTTAACCATATATTATAATGAAGTTGCATTGTTTTACTTATAGACATTGAACTACTGTAACAGCCTCACACGTAGAATCTTTAAGATATGATGATCAGGTCTAGATTTTGATTCATATTTTTCAGTATTTGTTTGAATAGTTCTGGTATCGAGAAGTGATCTTTATTCTAAAACTGAGTTGTGCAGACAAATTGCATATCTGCAAAAAGATCCCAACAGCGTGCATGTCATTATTAATCACTAATAATGCAATATATAGTATACATTGCTCTTGTGGAGAAGAATCAAAAATATTGTTAAGATCATATTATATTAGATTGAACTCAATTGATGCATGATGAATGCAACTAATAGACACAAGTATTTATATATTTCATTATAAGTTAAAAATGGTTTTGAATTGTTAATGTAACCGTAACGGCAAGCCAATCAAAATTAAAAGGGAAATATTAATAGTCGGTCTGATGCTACGCCGTCAGCCACGTTTGGCCGACAATTCATTTCCCAATCAAAGTGTCGTCTCTTCATTATCCATTTCTCATCGTTTTCTGAAAATACTTACTGTATATTTTTAGGTTATTTCTACTTGATATACGAAATTATGTAATACTTTAATAACTAATCTTATCTCTTACGACTTATAAGTCACGTCCCCTGTGTATCGTTTATGATGATCACATCTCTTAGGGGACACATTAATTTAACAAGTTATAAAATATCTAGATACTTCGTATCATGTTAGCTTTCGTTTTGTTTTTACTCGATCACGCAATCGTTTTTTTCGTTACAACGTAAAAAAGATTTTAAACTTCTTTACACGTAATATGGTTACTAGTTAAACGTAAGCAGACTATTGTTTATCATGTACGTTTAAACATACATGGAAACCAAAAATCAATCATACTAAAAAGGTTATTTTTGTGAAGTAATTTTCTGTACCCTATATACACATATGTCTTTTTATATGTTAACAGTAAAATTGTTTAAAGCTTAAGAGCCATAAATTTTTTATTTTATAGAACTTTGCTTAATTCATTGACAATACTAATTAATACATATACCAAACCAATATGCATTGAATCTTATGCAATACATAATGAGAAAACATTGCACTTAGAAGTCAAAAGAAGAAGCCAAATCAACCATTCTTGGTTTCCACTTCAAAAAAGTTTTATATAAAAGTAAAGTCGTCGTTAGTTTTTTCAAAACATATATATGTATAATATGAAAATGGTGAGACTTTCAATTTTTTAGTCGACTATCAGTTTTTGAAAGTTCTAACTTAAAAATAATATTATGTACAAATAATAATGTATATTCAAATGATAAGAAACTAACACCCTTGTATTATTACTAGACAAGGGAAACATAGCTCTGTTGACAAAAATATATATTATGAGCCAATTAAGCTAGACAATTAAAAAAATAAAAAGGGTTTTACATTGACTTTTTGTTTTTAATAAAATCACACTATAAGATTAGTTCTTTTCGGCGAGATACCAAACATCAAAAGAAAATCAAAGCACTAAAACGATTACAGTCGTTAGAGCACCTTTTAGTGTTGGTCGTAAAAGTCATTAAATGTGATAGACACATGTAACTGCACCAACTGGTAATTGGCACTCGTACAACATTGCTATGTAACAATGTCAATAATATTGCAGCAAAGGAAAGCAGTGGAATAAATACTCGTTGAAAATTTCAAAACTACATGAGTGGAATAGAAAAAAGGTTATATCCACGACTTAGTTTAATAAGTCGAATTTGTTTAATATATGAACTAAAAGTAAAACAACCGTTGAATTTTTTTTAATAGTAGTATATGACTTATCCCACCTTTCAATCTGCGTTTACATTGGCGCCGTATATTGAACACGACTATATAATAATAAAAACAAAATTGACACATTACATTGAAGTGCACCAAAGGACAAAGTCCTCTTTCACCAATTAACATAACTTTAACCTTAATTTTCTACTTAAGAATATTTTGTTAAGCGGAAGGGACAAAACTCAAATATATATCTTCCTCCACGACAAAAAGAAAATGTATTTCTCTTACTTTAATTGGAAATAATATTACTTCTATTTATCTTAATATTAAATTGAAATATAGAGCGCAAAGGGAGACATGAAGCGTGCGAACACGACAATACACAAATAGCATCAGATCGGCTTCGGTCGGTTGGTCAT
Organism: Sinapis alba; assembly: GCA_012274485.2. NCBI lineage: Eukaryota > Viridiplantae > Streptophyta > Magnoliopsida > Brassicales > Brassicaceae > Sinapis > Sinapis alba. The sequence continues at coordinate 1,233,341 of MU105751.1, forward strand.
AATAATGTTTTCATATATATAAAGAGCCAACCCATGAGCTTATGCCATTCAACCTCTCATAATATTTTGAAACCTTTTCATCTCCATAAGATATTTCTCTTCGTTTATTTCAAGATTTGTTAGAAGAGTGGAAACATGAGAACCCTTTGTCCTAACTTCGACAGAGAAGATGGTTTAGAGACGGTGTTGGAAGTTCCGATGCCGGAGGAGTTGTTTTGTCCCGAGAATAACAAGACCGGCGCTTGGCGAAGTGTCAAGTCTAGTTTGCTCCGGTCACCACCTGATAACAATAGCAGTCTCGCCACTCTATTTGGTGGCCGTGACGCTCAGATTCAGATGCTTCTTGGAATAGTTGGAGCTCCGTTGATCCCTCTTCCTGTCTCCTCTGATCACGACGTTCTCGATCATCCTATCTCCAAACTCATCAAGAACCAATCTATTGTAAGTAAATTAATATATTCATTTGAACAGAACAAATATTTAGACTTTGAATGGTTGTTTGCTTCTTTTTTTTATAATATAATAAGATTTTTATTAGAGAAATGGTCTTTGGCGATTGGTTCTAAAATATCACAATAATATAAATTTTCTTAAAATATCGTTAATTGAAAAAAATGTATTCATATATAGGTTTGATATTTGGGTTAGTAATTAAATTTGATGATTTCTTATTTCAAAAGTACTATTACTTAAAGATTTAAGGCTTGAAGTAATTTATTCATTTTACCATTTAATTAGTACTATTATTTTATAGATTAAAAAAACGATTTTGTGCAACCTTTTCATAATTATTTTTGTTATCTAAGGGATTTGCCCTTTTTATTATAAGATTTTTTTTTTCATATATGTAAATGCATAAATTAGTGACAACTTGAGCGACAGGTTTTCTCATATTACTTTTTCTCTGTTTTGGGTTATATTAGGAAGCAGCCATGGCGAAGTACATAGTGAAGCAATACACTGCAGCAGCTGGAGGAGAGGCAGCATTAGCTGGAGTAGAGAGCATGTACGCAATGGGAAAGGTTAAAATGGGAGTGACAGAGTTTTGTGCAGCGAAAACCCTAATTGGAAAAAGGAAGAAGAAGATGGTGAGGATCAGAAACGTCAATAACGGAAACGGAGGAGAGATGGGTGGTTTCGTGTTATGGAAGAAAGGCTCGAGTCAATGGAGTTTAGAGCTTGTGGTTTCCGGTTGTAAAGTCAGTGCTGGTTGTGATGGTAACGTGGCTTGGAAGCAAAGTCCTTGGCTAGAACATTCTCAAGCTTCTAATGAACCTTCTGGTCCACTTAGAAGGTTCCTTCAAGGGCTCGATCCAAAAACCACAGCAAATATGTTTGCTGGATCAGTTTGCGTGGGAGAGAAAGCGGTTAACGATGAAGAATGCTTCGTGCTTAAGCTTGAAACGCAGCCTTCAGGGCTTAAATCAAGAAGCAAGAGAGGCATGGAGACGTTGAAGTATACCGTGTGGGGTTGTTTTAGTCAAAGAACAGGACTTTTGGTCCAACTAGAAGACACTTATCTCGTAAGGATCAAGACTGGTCCTGAAGAAGAAGATGTAGTCTTGTGGGAAACCACCTGTGAGACAATGATCCAAGATTACAAGAGCGTTGATGGGATTCAAATCGCTCATAAAGGAAGAACATGTGTCTCATTGTTGAGACTTGATGAGAGCTTAGAGAGTCATTCAAAGACAACAATGGAAGAGAGTTGGGAGATTGAAGAAGTGGGTTTCAATGTGAAGGGTTTGTCTTCTGATTTCTTCCTACCTCCAGGTGACTTGTGCACTAAGGAAAGTGAAGAAAGTGAGTTTAGTTTTGGAGACTATACTAGCCCTATGATGATTCCATTGAAGGTTAGCACAGCTTCATGGAATCTCAAGTCCTCTAAAGTCACAGCTATTGAAGATTTTGGAGATTCTGAATGATTAAAAGATGAAGACGTTTCAAGAATATTTTTTTCAAAAATTGTAAATCGATCTTCATATTCTGTTTTGTAAATACTTATATGTAAAAAAGAAAAAAGTAAGGAGAAAAGTGCTTGTAAATGACATTATCAAGAATATAATAGCAAGCCTTCTTCCTTCTTTCTCTTTGCAATCTCTCTCTTTCCATCAAATCCGAATCAAAATGTCAGAAATAAAAACATCTGAGGGTGGTTTCAGCTTCTTGCACAGAAGAAATGTTGTCTAGGAGGCATCATTCCAGAAAACTTGCTTCGAGGATCATCGAAACTGAAACGATCCATCTTCAAACTACTCTGTTCTGCTTCTCTGACAATGGCATTGTCAAGACCACTCTTTATCCACGCAATGTTGTTCAAGTCAGTAGCTATAGATATCAGTTCTTGGTTGAAAACAGGACAAGGCTCCTCATAATCCACAAACTCAGCCCCCAACACCGACTTACCGGATTCAGCTGGATGAGTAGAGCAACCGTGACCACATTTGGAAGGGATGTTACGTTCACCGCAAAGAGACTGTAGAAATTTACCAGCTAATGAATCAGGTTTAGCCGCTTGAATCAACGGTCCTTCACATGGAACCACATTGTGATCCCTGTACCCATTCCTCTGGCTATTTGGGTTATACACCCTGAAGGCACCAGCACGAGCCACCGGGCGAAACACAGGAATGCTACTCTCTATGAGAGCTTGTTCTTGAGGTTCACTGGCTAATGCATCATCCATAGTAACATCATCAAGAACTTGTGTAGTAGACTCATTATACATTGTAACATCATCAACAACTTGTGGAGACTGCTCTGGTGGTGAAATGATCTCTTCTTGAGGCAATTCTTGTTCGAAGTTTTCGTTCTTGATGTAAGCGGTAGTAACTTGATTAGACATCATCGGACTGTTATTCTTCCAAAGATCTGCGTATTTACGTCTAAGCGTCGAGTTCCAGTGGTTCTTGATGGCGTTATCTGTTCTTCCTGGTAACATTTTAGCAATCACTGCCCATTTGTTTCCGTGAATGGCATGAGCAGAGATTATCATATGATCTTCCTCATCTGCAACAGAGATCAAACATCCATCAATTTCAAAAAGCCAAACATAAAGGAATAAAAACATGTTCTTGTTCATCTTTTGTATGCTTCATAGTATACATTTACACAGAGCAGGCCGACCCTGAAATTTTAGTGACTATAGACATTTAGTAAAGATTTCAATAATTTTTTTTTTTACAAAATTAGAGAATTTATATTTATGTAATTTTCTTTAAAAGTTTTAGAGGCTATAAGCCAATGCTTCATTTGCCTATGCTCGGGACAGGTCCTGATTTACACTAAATTGCAACAGAATAACAAAACCTTTCAACTAAACTCTCATTCACATCTCAATTTCTAACCTTCAGAAGAAAACACACATGAAACAACATCATCATCATCAAGCAATACAAACAATAACCGGATTAACAGATGTTAACCGGGCGAAATCGAATGGTTTTTGGATTAGGACTAACCGGAGAAAGGTTTACGCTTTAAACAAGGATCAAGCTGATTACACCAACGCAATCGACAGGATTTGCCAGAACGGCCAGGGATACCACGAGCGATCAAACTCCAGTTCCTTGGACCTAACTTGCTCACAAGCTTCGTGAGCACCGCGTCTTCCTCCGTCGACCAAGGTCCTTTCACTTTGCTGCTCTTCATCTCGTAACCACCACCGCTTGAGTCTCCCGCAGCTAACTCGACCGCGGCGGTGATTACTTCATCCGAATCGGCGCTTGTTGGGAAAGGTAACGGCTCCGATCGATCCATTTTTTTCTTTTGAATTGAAGGAAAAAAAAAAGAATAATTGAATTTGGGGTCTGGTCTCTGTACCTGCTCCTCTCTTCTTAACTGCTTTTAGTGGGGGAGGTTTTTATTATTAAAGGAGCAAGACTCTTGTTCGGTATTTTTTCTGCTGCTAAATTACCATTTTACCATTTTCCGAATTTTCCGTAACGCCCAGTCTGTTATATGAGTCATCATTTGTTAAAGACGACAAAGAAAAAATTCACTTTTCAATATTCTTCTTCATTTCACACCTTTTCGTTTATTTTATTCTTTGTTAAAATTAAAAAAATAAGTGATTAATTTTACGTTTAATTTTTTTCCATATATATAGGTCCCGATCTTTCATCGTTGCAAGTGATACGTTTGAACATGAAATTGAAAACAAAATTATAGAAGATTATGTTATTTTTAAAAAGCTGATCCAACGTTTAAATTAGTAATTAAAGGCGCTATTTTTTCATTAGATTGAAAATGCACAAGTATTATAAAAAAAAGGATTGAATCTAGTTGAAGATGATCTTTTGCTTTAGAAAGTGCACTGAAATGCTTGAAAAACTATTATGAGAAGCTGCATTGTGCGTAGCTATGATATTCGGATTGGGTTCGGCGGATCTCGGGACATGGAAGATGTAACCTCTTTTAGGCCCATCTTAGAGTAAGGTGAATCGAAGGAAGCCCAATTTTGACTTTTGGGCTTTACTGATACGTTATTATTGGTAGCAATTGAAAGGGAGTATGGTTAAATTATCTTCAGAGTTACATGAACATGAGCTTATGCCTTTATGTCTTTTACTGGCTTATCTTTAGAAGAATTGTGGCTTGGTTATGCACGATCATGAATCTTTTTATGTATTTGTCATATGATATTAAAAATCATTTTGTTCGCCTTTCTTTACTCTGAATTTCACAATTAGTTTTGCGTGGGTATTAAAACAAACTGAAACGCAATTATGTGATAAAACTAAGCAAAACAAATACTGCATTTTAGATTTTATATACGAACATATATCATTATTTTTAAATGAGTATATTACTTTTGACTGTTAGCTTTAGTAATTGATTGTTGAGGTATCAGCTTCTTTTTTTTGACACCAGTAGTGGGTTGGGATAAACTTCGAATTATGCCAAGTAGGAGAATATGACTAAAGTCGAGTCACATGCTGACGAATCTATTTGCTAAATAAAAGAAACGAGATAACATTCTCAATTTTAAAAGGTAAAGTTAAAGATGGACAAAATATCCATAAATATTTATTTGAACCATTGTTTATTTCATTTGATCTAAAAGATTAGATATTGACAATTCTACTAATAAAATTATTATTGTTTAATATCTATTAAAAAAAAACTAAAATTTTAAAGATGAATATCTTCCATGTTTCAATATATGTGTATATACATAGATAAATAATTGTATATATTATACAATATTTTTTATCCCTATAAGTTATACAATTCTTTTATTAAAAAATAATTATCTAGTTGATATATTTTATTTAAAAGAAAGATTTTTATATGAAAATATTATTGTTTTATTATATTTTTATAACGGAAAATATCATATATAACAGCGAAGCAAATCAAATTATAAAAATGTTGATTAGGACAAAGTGGAATGAATCATGGACCTTCAAAATTTCAAATATCTTTTTCACATCCATTCCTAGATAAAATATTTACTCATTTTGTTTTTTTATTATATGTTATTTAATATTTTAACACATATTAAAATAAATAAATGTTCATTTTACTTCTACTGGATGTAATTTTTATTTGAATTTAATATATAATTAATAGGATAAAATAGCGTTGAAAATCAATTTTTTGACAAACATATGCATTCAAAATATAAAACGATACCTAAAATAAAATAAATTTTAAAATTGACAAAGAAAAAAATTAATATGAAACTGAAAGATTATCATAAGAAGTCAAATAAATTTAATGTAATTATTATTAGTAAAAATTAATCCACACAAAAGATGTAAGCTGAAGTCAAAAAAGAAGTCAAATGAATTTAATGTCACTATCATTAGTCAAAATCAATCCAAACAAAAGATGTAAGCTAGACAGCTAGTGTATGTGCTTCTTTGACCTTTTCAGGTTTCTATAAGTTAGAGCATGATTAAAAAGGGTTCTTAGGGGATAGATCCCATGAATAATGTAAGAACCGGTTTCAAAAGTTGTTAATTAAGAACCAATTTTTATGGATTTCTTACACTGTTCACGGACTCCATTGACACGTGGCGGTCCGCGATTAATTCGTTTTTTATTTTTTTTTAAAAGTTAAGAACCCCAATTGGGGTTCTAAGGATTAATTATGATTTTAAGACAAAACAAATCTAAGACAATAGTTGCATATTAAGTAAACAAAAAGAAATTGTTAGAGGTGGAGAAGAGTAGCAAGCAGTTCTCATCTCAGAACCTCCACAAAAAATGGTAAGATACTCTATTCATACTTGTTGTTGTTTATGCATGATTGGTTTACATTAATTTTATAACAGGAGTATCTTTTAGTGAAATAAATCATTAACTTTCCTAAACTAAAAGATGCTAGATATGCCAAAGATTCTTTTCTATTAGAGAAAAAATATTTTCTTCACTGAAAAACCGTTACGTTGTCTATTTCTGGTTGTATCTCGTGCCAAAATAACTCAGACACACACATCCAGAGAGCCGTATCAATCTTTCTGACACATCAAATTTAAAGTTGACCAAAAAGATCAGACACCTAGAAAACAGAATACAACTTTTCATTCTCCATTTCACATTTTTTTTTAATGTAAATAACTTTGTTTATTAAGACAAAGGCTGTCTTTTTATATATTTCTTGAAATCCAAGGAGGAAGATAGAGACAAGACTTAAACTGATTCTTGTCGGAGTCATTGATACAAGTGAGGAATGAAACAGTTCGATCTCGAAGTCCCTGAGACCGCTCACCAGATTAGCAGCGGTAAGGACTTCTTTCTCTTTGAACTTTTCATTTAAAATTTGTTGTCCTATGTTGTCTCTTTTGTTATATTGAATCAACTTGTCCTTTATCGCGTGATCTCGAGCTTTTTCTTAAAAGAAAAAAAAAATTGTATTTGGAACACCGAAGAGTATACTTTTTTGTGATAATAGTTAAGAAAAAAACTCAACAGAGTCTATTACGTATTTGTCGTCTTTGTCAGATTAACTGAAACTTTGTCAGTTAATTTTACGTGCATATGTCACTGATGCATGCATAGCAATTGCAATATCTATACTTCAGCTGCCAAAAACACTGAAACATCAAGCAGCTGTGATGACTTCTTGTCTTAACTTGTTGTTCTTCGATGATTTTGGCTATGCCCTCTTGTGAAAATGGTATCTTTGAGAATTTTGGTGATGCCCACTAGTGAAAAATGCTGTCTTTGATGCCCTCGTTGTGGCAAAAATTGTTTTTTGGTGATTATGGTTGATACCTTCTTGTGAAAATGCTACCTTTGATGATTTTGAGATGGAATTCAAGTTCTTGAATAAGTTTCTCTCGTCAAAACTCTGTTTTCTTATGCGTATTATTCCCTTGAGGGTTACATTGAGTTGATAGCTATTTTGTGTGGTAAGCTTTAACGTTCTAGGAATTTGTACAGATTCATGGTTTCAGGTATCATTCGTTTTGACAACGAGTATAAACAGCGCTTATGTGTTGGGATATTCCGGGACAGTCATGGTTCCTTTGGGTTGGATTGGTGGTGTGGTTGGTCTCCTTCTCGCTACAGCAATCTCCCTTTACGCAAATTCTCTTATCGCCAAACTTCATGAGTATGGTGGTAAAAGACACATTCGTTACAGAGATCTCACTGGCTTCGTCTACGGTAACAAAGTCTCATCTCTCTCTTGCATGTACTTTGTTAGTTTTAATGTTCAAAAAATCGCTAGACGGTAATTAGACCTTATATAGAATATTGTGCTTAGGTCCCCCCTAACTGTGCCTAAGCACGATAGGTGCCGCCTAGATGATCTTTTAGAACACTTAGTGTTGTTTGGTTAACATGTAAATGCTTTGGCTGATCAGGTGAAAAGATGTACCGTGTTACATGGGGGTTACAATATGTCAATCTCTTCATGATTAACTGTGGCTTCATCATACTTGCTGGTTCAGCCTTAAAGGTATAACAACAACAACAACAACCCTATTTCTTGCAAAAGAAGTTAAGTTAGTTTCCCCCTCATTGTTCTTGTTTTGCCTTATGTGCAGGCTATCTATGTACTTTTTAGAGATGACAATGTCATGAAACTGCCTCACTTTATCGCCATAGCGGGTGTTGTCTGCGCGATTTTCGCAATTGGTATCCCTCATTTATCAGCTCTTGGAATCTGGCTGGGAGTATCAACAATCCTCAGCTTGATCTACATTGTTGTTGCAATAGTTCTATCATTTAAAGATGGTAACGTTCTTGATTGTTACTTACAAACCTCATAATGATTCCTTATAAACAACTGATAATTAAGTTTGACTTTTTTTTTAGGAGTAAACAAACCGTCAAGAGATTATACTATACAAGGATCATCAGTAGATAAAATCTTTACCATAACAGGAGCAGCAGCAAATCTAGTTTTCGCATTCAACACAGGAATGCTCCCTGAAATACAGGCAAGTCTCATCTATTTTCATGCTACAATCTTTTCTCTGTTCTTGACACGAACTCTTATGTGTAATGATTAGGCCACAGTGAAGCAACCAGTGGTTAAAAACATGATGAAGGCTCTGTATCTTCAGTTCACTGCTGGTGCATTACCTTTGTATGCCGTTACATTCATTGGTTATTGGGCTTACGGGTCCTCCACATCGACTTATCTGATGAACAGCGTCACTGGACCTCTCTGGGTCAAAGCTCTCGCCAACATCTCAGCTTTTCTTCAATCTGTTATCTCTTTGCACGTAAGTTTATCTTCCTACACTTCTCTTTAGTAAGCCTAAACCAAAACATGATAGAAGTCTCTTGCTGTTTTGTAGATTTTTGCAAGTCCGACTTATGAGTTTATGGATACAAAGTATGGAACCAAAGGGAGTGCATTAGCATTGAAGAATCTGTTGTTTAGAACAATGGCAAGAGGAAGCTACATTGCTGTGAGCACTCTTCTCTCTGCGCTTTTACCGTTTCTTGGAGATTTCATGAGCCTCACGGGAGCGATAAGCACGTTCCCTCTGACGTTCATATTAGCAAACCATATGTATCTTGTAGCTATGAATAGTAAGCTTAGTTCTGTTCAAAAGCTATGGCATTGGCTTAATGTTTGCTTCTTTGGGTTAATGTCTCTGGCGGCTGCTATTGCTGCTGTTAGACTCATCTCTGTTGACTCCAAGAACTTTCATGTTTTTGCTGATGTTTGATTGTCTTTTAACATTTGTTTATGTTGTAAAAAGCAAAGAAAAATAACATAATCCTATTTTATAAGGCTGTGGTGTGGTTTATCAACTGCTCTTGCTTGCACACTAGTGGGAACAAGGCTTGACTGTAAACTTAACAAGTTAACATTCCTCGTCGGCTCTAAAATTTTGGGATTATATACATTTAATATAAAAATTATTTTTTAAATGTTAATAGTTTGAGGGTTCATATATATTTCTTTTCTTAAAAATTTTGGGAACTAAAGCTAATGTTTCAATAGACTGTGCTAAAATCTGAACCTGTTTTTCAGACATATACGACCAAGATAATCTGAGGTTATAGGTTTATGTAAGGTTGTATTCTTCTTTCACGTTGGGCTGAGTAGACTCCATGATTACATGTATAGTTCAGATTAGATTATATCATACACAAACCAGTTTCCAAAATATTTGAATGGTTTCAATATTTCTATAACTATAAAGAACCGAAAACTGAAAAAAAAATCAAACTCAAACCGAATAGGAAACCAAATGGTTAGACCTACTATTTCATATGAGCTCGCTCCATCAGTGTATTATTTTGTTAACTTCAGTAAAGAAGTCATTGTTGGGCCAAGCTTTATTATTATTTGGGCCAAAAGTATGAGAAATCCCAACAGGCCCAAAAGAGCATTCGTAAGGCGCTTATCCATATATATAATATTTGACCTAATATGAAAAGCTAGGGCTCTTCGCTGTAATTAGCTCGCCGGCATAAAAGAGGAGGCAAGGAGGAAGAAGACACAGGCATCAGGAGTGAAAATGAAGGGACGCCAAGGAGAGAGAGTTAGGTGACAAATCTTTTCGGACATGAACAGACTTCTCTCTGTTTCGAATGTACTAGGGTTTTTTTCTTATTCTTATGCTCAAAACCTGTGTTTACTGTTTTTTTTTTTTTTGCAGATTGTATGTTCGCGGAACTGTCCTCGGCTACAAGAGGTACTTGCGATGTCCTTCTTGCCCATTGCTTTCTTAGCTTTTTTTTTTTTTTGAGAACTTGATGTTGCGTATGTGGTTGTGAGATATGCGCCTTTTGTTTTTGATTCTAGCTAATGTATGCAGCTACTTGCAGTCCATTGAAGTTATAAGCAGTTGTTTGACAATCTTGGTTGATCATTTATATAGAGAATTGTTGTAACTTGATTACTGATTAGTAAGTGAATTCTCAGGTCGAAGTCGAACCAATACCCCAACACTTCTCTCGTCCAGATTGAAGGTGTGAACACTACAGAGGAGGTTACATGGTACAAGGGAAAGCGCATGGCTTACATCTACAAGGCAAAGACAAAGAAGAACGGTTCCCATTACCGTTGCATCTGGGGTAAAGTCACTAGACCTCATGGTAACAGCGGTGTTGTCCGTGCCAAGTTCACTTCAAACCTACCACCAAAGTCTATGGTAACTTCATTTCTTTTTTTCTCTTTTTTTTTTTCTAAATGTGCAAGTCTGTGACTCATCATATGTTTTCTGTTTACTCTTAGGGAGCTAGAGTCAGAGTGTTCATGTACCCCAGCAACATATAAGAGGTAAATTACTATACATTCATCTTTGTAGGATTAATTATCACTATAACTCAAAAAGTATGCCTTGCGCACTGACATATTAACATGGGAGATTAGTTTAAATTGGCTGTTTTTGTTTTGTTTCAGTCTTGTCCTTATCATGTTACTTATTAGACTTGACATAATAATTGAAAGGTTTTGAGATTGTAGTTTCAGAGCCCCATTAGATTCATCAATTCCATGATTTTGTATCCTATGTTATCTTGATCGACACAGATCCTGATTTGATTTCATGACTGCAGGAGGGTAGATTCAGGACCTGGGTTTCATTTCACAAGTATCAGAAGGAAGTTCCCATTATCATTTCTCAAAAGCTTTAATTTATCCATTTATTTACCTTTTGTCTTAAACTCTCTCTCGGTTTTGTTCATCTCTAGACGAATTAAAACATTATTTTTGATTGAATTCGAGCATAAAAGAAATTATCCAATGAGTTATTTATTTGTTTTCTCTTATAGGATTCCATTTTATATCCTTTCTCTCAAAATATCAAAATTGTTGAAGAGATGAAAGTGGTCAAATCGTAATCATGGTAACTTGTTCTTGCAGTTATATTCAACCTTTTAGGTATATATTACTCATCAAGTATAAAAAAAATATTTTGCAACAGACGCTCACAAGTCGTCGCATATTTTTGTATAAAAGACTATAAAAATCATCATATCAGTGGTAAACGAAAGTGCAGGAATCTAATAACAAATAATCATTTCTACTTTGTTAGATATATTTAATTATGAATAAACAACCGTTATAGTTTTCATTTACCTAATTTTGGAATTTTAGGAAATGGAACATAGTCCAGGAGAATAAACAGATAATTAATCACTTTATTTGGTAAAAATACAGTAATATAAGAACACAGATTTGTTGTTACATTCTCTAATTAAAAAAGAAAAAGAGATTAGACAAAAAGCCAAAGTGGAACCCCACTGTCTCCTCCAGCAAATAGAAACATAAAAAGGCGAGATTTTTACCACATCTCCTCATCTTTATTCTTCCTTCATCGCCTTGATCGTCGTCGTCACCTAGATCCTCCTCCCTTCTCGTAAGATTATCTAAAAGCTCTCTTCTTTAGTAAGTTGACCTTTGCCTTGTCTCAATCTTCTTCCCCTGGTTAATCTCACGGTTCTTCTTTTTCTGTATGTTTTGCAGTTTACTTCCTTTGGAGGATCAGATCTTGGAAGGTCCTCAGCTTAAGGAGAGGTAAAAGATCCATCCTTTATTACAATATCTCTCAAAGGTTTTACGATCTCATACAATCCCTGTTTCAGTGATCGATGGATCGGTTTTTGATTCTCAGCATTTGAAAGTATCTGTTTAAATGATGGGTGATATTATCTTAACTCATTGTTTCTGGGTTTTGAATTTTTTAAAGGAGAAGAAGTAAAGACATAGACTTTGAAGGATGTCTTCTTTCACAGGAACTCAGCAGAAGTGCAAGGCTTGCGAGAAGACGGTCTACCCTGTGGAGCTTCTCTCAGCTGATGGTGTTAGCTATCACAAGGCTTGCTTCAAATGCTCTCACTGCAAATCCAGGCTTCAGGTTTCTTGTTCACTTTCCATCTATGTGTTGCCTGCAAGAATCAGTTTAGAAATGATCCATGCTCTTATTGTGTCTCTGTTTGTCACAGCTACAAATTGAAAACAGCTCATTTTACCAATAACTAGCAGATCATCTGATAAAGTGTGCATCTTTTTTAATTCAGCTGAGCAGATATTCATCGATGGAAGGTGTGGTGTACTGCAAGCCTCATTATGAACAGCTCTTTAAGGAGTCTGGTAGCTTCACCAAGAACTTTCAGTCACGTATGTATTGTATAGTCCTCTTCTTTCATCTAGTTTCCTTCTCGTGGCTATCCTATTAATCTGTTTTTGGCACTTTTCTTTCCGCGCAGCTGCTAAACCAGCTGAGAAATCAAGTCCTGAGCTGGTAAATGTTTTTTTTACCAGTTTTGGCAGAAGCTCTTTAGATTACATTGCTCAGATTGTTTTCTTTGTTTGTTCTCAGACAAGGACACCTAGCCGAGTTGCCGGTATGTTCTCAGGCACACAAGAAAAATGCGCCACTTGCAGTAAAACTGTGTATCCTATCGAAAAGGTTAATATTTCATCTCTTCCCTTCATTTTCCATTAACCTTATAGTCACCCCCCTTTATTACTAGAAACTTGCAAAGAACATACTGTTCATTAACAAATGCATAGAGACCCTAGAAACATTGATTCTTGTTGCTACTTTGCGTTGAAAAAGGAGATTCAAAAACAGATGATCGATCACTGCTATGAAAACCCTTTTCGGGGATGTTTTGAAAGCTCTTTGATCACAAACATCTTCTGAAAACTGCAGGTAACAGTGGAGAGCCAGACATATCACAAGTCCTGCTTCAAGTGCTCACATGGAGGCTGCCCTATCTCGCCATCAAACTATGCAGCTCTTGAAGGAATCTTGTACTGCAAGCACCATTTCGCTCAGCTTTTCAAGGAAAAGGGAAGCTACAACCACTTAATCAAATCTGCTTCCATCAAACGCTCTGCAGCTGCTGCAGTCGCTGCTGGTACACCTGCAGCCGCCGTTCCTGAATCTTAAAACTCAATATCCTCTCCTCTCTAGTCTATTAAATTGAAACTCAATGCCAAACTGATTCAGTTTGTTTTCTCTTTGTGTCTTTGTGTGTGAGCGTGTGTAATCTATCTCTTTGTTTCCATTTATCTCTCCTAAAACGTTTGTTTGTTGTCATAACTTTGGTATCTACATTAAGAAAAAAACTGAGACTTTCCTATTCTAGACCGATTTAAAAAAAAAATGTTCAAAAAAAATCAATTTGTTTAGGTTTGATTCGTTTTGGTCTAGATCCACTTTTATAACAGTAGTTTCGAACTTCATTGTGTCACTTAAGACTTCATCGTTGTGCTCAAGTAGAAAGCCTGTGAACCATTCAGAGGGTTACATTGCACTATCTGACTTTTAGTCAAACATCACCCATAGAAGACACGTGTACTCCCGGCAACGTCTGTAACTACGAGTAAGTCTACAATATCAAAAATAGACTGCATCACACTGAATCTCTAACTCCTCTAACAGAATCCTCCCGCCAATTCTCTCACAACTTCTTCTTCTTCTTCTTCAACCTCTCCTCTCTCTCTCTCTTCCAAGAAAGTAAGCGAGTGAAGAAGATGAACTCTCCCGCGTTTTATCTCCTCCTCCTCATCTCGTTAACCACCGTCGCTATCCCACCGTTAATCTCCGCCACGACGATCGGAGTCACCTACTCAACACCACCGTCCATCTCCACCTCCGTCGCGATCTCCCCGGACAGAATCGCCGCAAAAGTCGTTTCCATGAAGATTCCGGCGGTGAGGCTCCTCGACTCGAACCCCGCGATGATCCGCGCCTTCGCCTACACCAACGTCTCTCTCTTCCTCTCCGTCCCCAATCCCCTCGTCCCTCTCCTCGCCTCGAACCGCTCTCTCGCGATGCGTTGGTGCTACCGCCACGTCCTCCCTTTCTACCCTCGCACCAAGATCTCAATCATCTCCGTCGGAAACGACGTCGTTTCCTTCTCCCCCGACGTCTCTCCCTTCCTCCTCCGAGCAATGCAGAACGTTCATCTCTCACTAGCTGATCTAAGAATCTACAAGATCTCTGTTTCCACTACGTTCTCCTTCTTCAACATCGTCCCCACAGCTTTCCCTCCTTCCTCGGCGCAGTTTCAAGAACCTACCGGAGAAGTGATCATCCGCCCGATCCTCCAGTTCCTCGAGAGAACCAACTCGTCTTTCTTGATCAATCTCTTTCCTTACAACATGTACCGTTCTAGCTTCTCGATTCCGATAGGTTTTGCTCTGTTCGAGGAGTTCCCTTTCAACTTCAGAGACGATCTCACTACGGGAGTGAGGTACCGTAACTTGTTTGATATGATGGTTGACGCTGTGATTAGCTCCATGGCTGTGATGGGACACGAGAATCTTCCGGTGATTGTGGCGGAGACGGGGTGGCCTAGCTCCGGAATTGATGCTGGTGAAGTTGATGCGACGTTGCTGTATAGCGAGATGTTCTTGAAAGCTTTGTTGGCGCACCTGAGAAGTGGAGGTGGTACACCGTTGAGGAAGGAAGGTGTTGCAGAGGTTTATGTTTTTGAGCTTGTTGAGAAAGATGCTAAGCAAGGGATCAGGAACTGGGGGCTTTTGCATCATAACATGACTAGCAAGTATAGCTTTGAGTTCTCGGGTGGTGGTGGAGGTAAAGCAAGTAGATTCATCATGGAGGTTTTTGTTGGGTTCTTTGTCGAGGTGGTGATGCTTTGTCTGTTGATGTAGACGAGAGGTACTTACTAGATCTCTGCTTCTCTGATGCTTTTGGTTCTTTGGAATTGGATTAGGTTCAGAAACTAGAGGCTAAGCGTTTGTTGTGTGATGAAAATCTTTTATTTGAAGAGTATTTGGATTAGATTGTCAGTGAATTTCAGTTTGATATTGAGGCAATTGTGTGTGTGTATATTTTCTAATCCTGAGATTGATCAATGGCAGATAAATATGCTCATCAAATCCAGTGAAGTTGCAGCACACCAAGATTCATTTGACAGAGCAACCATGTCTTGTATTCTTACCTTGATATGGTAAGCTTGTGTTTTCTGCTGTTTTGCTTCTTCAGTGTACTTTCCCCAATAAGCATTGTTTTTGTTCTATGTACTGTAAAGAGAATTAAAAAAAAACAAATGTTTGCTCATATGGACTAATGGAATTGAATCGTTGGATGCAGTATAGCTATTTTGCCTCATATATAACAACACATTGTGGATATTCATTGCTATGCTTATTTGGAAAAAAACATAGATAGCCACACACTTTAGGTATGCAACCAAAAAACAAGCTTGGGAACTTGCAACTTTATTTTTGTTTCCACCACTCATGTGTCTTTGTTTCAGTCATGTTTTGCTTAGCTAGTTGTTACAAAATTTTACTTTTAAAAGAATTGAAATTTGTTTATTTTCTTTTCATAAATTATGAACATGTTACTTTCTATGAATTCAAGTGACCAACTGTAAAGTGGGGTTTAGGCCGTCTAGATATTTTAGATTTGAGACGAACCTTACAAAACCAGTGTGTCTAATACTGCAAAGCTATTAAATTTATATGAGAGTTGATCAAACATTTTCATACTCTAGATCGAATAGTCAAGACACGAAACGTGTGCCGTTTGCGTCTTACCAAACAAATTCCCTGACAACACTACAATTGGAATATAGAATATCATAAACTACACAAAACAATATCAATTGTATTATGTTTTCAACGTTTTTGGAGCTTAGGAATCAGGTTGGTATGATAGAACTTTCAAAGTCCACATTTGGGAGAGATGTTAGAGCATAATTGTATTATGTTTACCATTTTTTAAATGATTCAAACGTTGACAGAAAAAAATGAGTAAAACATACAACGATTCAGTCTGCAAGGAACATTATATTCATGTTTTTTTCTACGAAAGTTCACCAGAATAGTTCTTGAAAGTTATCCTACTTGAATAACAATAATAAAAGTCAAATATTGAGACATTTGACCGGATGAAATTCATATAAATAGAGGTATATAGATAAGCAACGCAAACACATACTGTTCTTCTTGGCTATTGGTAAACAACAACAAACTGGCAATGTGCAAATCAATTAAACCAATGGCTCAAGTGTTACTATTACTACTAGCGATTCATATGCATATCCTAACCGTTGGTTCAACCACCGAGACCTCTGCCTCATTCAACAATCTGAAACATAGTTCACTCACCAGAAATAAACCTTCTTCTGAGATTGATTTATCGGTTTGGCGGCGAGAGCTTAGAAGCGGTGGTGGTGGAGGAGGAGGAGGAGGTCGTGGTGGTGGAGGCGGTAGCAGCGGAGGTAGCAGTGGAAGTCGTGGTGGTGTAGGTAACGGAGGGAGTGGTACCAGCGGTACAAGCAGTGGTGACTGCCTCAAGCAATATGGTCTGTTGAGTGGCCTATTATTCATCGGTATATTAGGCTATGTGGTTGGTGTGTATTAGAAAGTTGTAAAAAGTCATTGAACTTTTATTAAACTAAATATTGCATGTAAATGTTGATTATGTGTTTGGTAACATTGATTCTTGATTATTGTATACAGTGTGCGTCATACGCTGGCTTCATATACTTATGAATAGATCAAATGCTGTAAATGTAAAACCGCTGAACATGATGGTTGTGATTGATATTGGTAGAGCTAAACACTATGAATTTTTATGAATGTTGTTATCACGGGCTAAAACTGCATAGACCAATCCCGGTTCTGGACGAGTTCATAAATCATTAAATATATGATGCGTATCTTGTCTGTTTAGAAGCCAAGCCCTGTCAAGCCTTGAATAGTCAGATTATCATGACCAATTTTTTATTACTATGTTTTGTGTTTAATATTGGACCAAACCTTAATTTGAATTTCTTCTTTACGTTGTTAACTTTGAAAATATGTTGCAAATAAAATACGTAAAGGTCGTCTAAAATCATTTCTATGGTTTTTTGTTTATATAAATAAAAACCATAAATTCAATCAACATATCAGAGTGGCGCAGCGGAAGCGTGGTGGGCCCATAACCCACAGGTCCCAGGATCGAAACCTGGCTCTGATAAAAAAAATTTAATTTTAAGCAAGGGTATAACCAAACCGAAATCTAGTGTGTAACTGAACCGTACCGGCCTTTATGATATAATCTCAAAACGATAAAACGGGGCATGACCACACAATAAACGAATGATGGCAAATCAAAGCCTCAACGCATCTCTTTTCACCTCACTCACTCTCATTACCCAATCGTCCATCACCAGAGCCGTAACCATATCTTCTCATACTGCCACGTGTCAGTCTCAGCTTTAACCATCCTTTATCTTCCCCAAGACAACTTGAGTTTAGTTTCTTGTCTCCAACCATTATCCTCTGTATAGAACTCTTCTTCTTCTTCTTCTTTGATCAACCTCTTCAGAAACATTATCAATGGAGACTAGCGTCACGTGCTACTCACATGGGATCCTCCTCCCACGCGTTTCTTCTCAACGTTCCTCTTCATTGGTTTCTCCTCCTTCTTCCTTCTCCGCATCATCCAGCTTCAAGGTTAGTATACATATGACTTGAGTTCACACACACAACACACGGCACACGTCTGAGTACAGAGGAGAATGTGTTCACTGCTAGACTAGTGAGTGTGGAAACTTATTTTTATATGAGCAGGGTCTGAAGTCAAGCTCAATCTTTGGAGATTCACTCCGAGTAGCACCGAGATCGCAGTTGAAAGCCACGAAGGCTAAGAGCAATGGTGCTTCATCTGTGACCAAATGTGAAATTGGTCAAAGCTTGGTAACAAAACGACTCAAATCTTTATATTAGATTTTTGAGTTGAAGTTTCTTACTTCTGAGTATGTGTGTGTGTGTGTATAGGAAGAGTTTTTGACACAAGCAACTCAAGACAAGGGATTGAGAACGTTGCTGATGTGTATGGGAGAAGCATTGAGGACAATAGCTTTCAAAGTTAGGACAGCTTCTTGTGGTGGAACAGCTTGTGTTAACTCCTTTGGTGATGAACAACTCGCTGTTGATATGCTCGCTGATAAGCTTCTCTTTGAGGTTTTGTTTCATTACAGTTTCAATAACTTGTTTCACAAGTTTCATAATCATTAGGTTTTGATTTTCTGTGTTTGGGTTTTTATAGGCTTTGCAATACTCGCATGTGTGTAAGTACGCGTGCTCTGAAGAAGTACCTGAGCTTCAAGACATGGGTGGTCCAGTGGAAGGTGGGTTTAGTGTGGCGTTTGATCCATTGGATGGATCCAGCATTGTGGATACAAACTTCACTGTGGGAACTATCTTTGGAGTTTGGCCTGGTGACAAGTTAACTGGAGTCACGGGAGGAGATCAAGTGGCTGCAGCCATGGGAATCTATGGTCCAAGAACCACTTATGTTTTGGCTGTTAAAGGGTTTCCAGGAACTCATGAGTTCTTGCTTCTTGATGAAGGTACTCCTCTGCTTTTGGTCTAATTAAGATTCAATCTTTTGTAGCTTTAGACTAAGGTTAAAATGTTTATCAGGGAAATGGCAGCATGTTAAGGAGACAACAGAGATCAATGAAGGGAAGATGTTCTCTCCAGGAAACTTGAGAGCCACGTTTGACAACTCAGAATATAGCAAGGTTCTTGCTTTTGTTCTGCTTTAATCTAATCACTAATCTATACAAATCTCTGAATATTTTCCTTATTAACTGTGAAAATCAGCTGGTTGATTACTACGTGAAAGAGAAGTACACACTGCGATACACAGGAGGAATGGTTCCTGACGTTAACCAGGTTTGTTTCTTTTCTGCTCTTAAAACTAGGCATAACCGGATGAAACATTCTCAATTATCGATTTTTTTTTTTATTACGAATAATTTAAAAATGTTTATAAACCTTTAAATTTCATATCATATATGTTCTTTTACTTATGAATGAAGAACTTGAGTTAAACACTTCATATTTTATGGCATGCAGATTATTGTGAAGGAGAAAGGAATCTTCACAAACGTGACGTCTCCTACGGCTAAGGCAAAGCTGAGGCTGTTGTTCGAAGTGGCTCCTCTTGGTCTGCTCATTGAGAATGCTGGTGGGTTCAGCAGTGATGGACACAAGTCTGTGCTTGACAAGACCATCATCAACCTCGATGATAGAACTCAAGTTGCTTATGGTTCAAAGAACGAGATCATCCGTTTTGAGGAAACTCTTTACGGAACATCAAGACTCAAGAATGTGCCCATTGGAGTTACTGCTTAGAAACCCATTTTTAAATATAAACTGCAAACTATGTTTATTCTTCTATAAACCGAACAATCTACTTTTGCTATTGGGTTAATGAGAAGCAACAAAACTATTAGCCATTGTTTTAATATCCACGACGTGCATATGCGACATAGAAAATAATGTAACAGATATTCAACAAATAATTTTGGAGGTTAAAAAAATTACACTCATTTTTTTATAATGTTGAAAGTTGGATAATCTGAAATTCTTTGTTGAAATTATGAAATTCTTTTTGTTTTAAAGTTTGAAAACGTTTGTGTGGTATTTTAAGTTTTCTCGGAAATAAATTCAATGTGTATAAATAATTTGGGATCCAAATAATTCCAAATCAGATGACTTGGGCCAAAGCTGTGAAAAGCCCATTTAAATCCATATGAACTTTTAAATTATAAAACTCCTCATTGACCTTCCTTTCTGCTTCTTCTACCTAGAGCATAATAAGAGCTTCATCGATGAGATCAGTGCAGAAAGAGTAGAAGAAAACGATGAGGAGACTTATCATCAAGAAGAATCCAGTGTTCTTCCTATTTCTCCTCATCACTACTTCTTCCTTAACTATCCTCATCTTCTCTTTACTTCGATTACCAGAATCACCTCCGATCATCACCAGGGAACTTAGAACCGATCTCTCCGAGGAGCTTGGATTCTTCGGGAACATGATGATCGAAATGCTCCCTGAAGATCTTGTTTTCACTGCCTTCGTACCGTCAGAGAAAGCATTCAATCGAGATCTGGGGATGACGAACAACACAAGGAAAACAGAAGACGAAGACGACGAGGGAGAGAACAAATACGCCGTCGTATCGAGGATCTTGGGTTTCGCTGTGGTTCCGTATAAAGTGGAGGGAGTAGACATAGGGAAAGACGAAACGGCGTCGTATGAGTCGTTGAGTGGTTTCACGTTGAAGATTTGGAGGAAGAGAAATGGTGGTGGTGGGCTCGTGGTGAATGGCGTGGAGACGGATAAGATGGGGTTAAAGAGAGGGAAGATAACGGTTCACGTTATGGATGGTGTGATAATGGATTCTGATTTCGCACAGTCCGTTGCTTCTTCTTCTACTTCACAAGACGAAGATGAAGCTGAGCAATAGACAAAGAAGAAGATCAATCCTTTGTAGTTTTTGTTGTTAAAATAGATAAAATTCTTTAAATGTAATATGATCTTTAAAACCAACCAACTTGTATTGTGACAATAGACCTACTAAAATACAACCGTTAAGAGCATAGAGATAGATTCAACTCACCTGATTTGGTAATTTAGCAGTTTTGGGACGAAACTACCATTAGGTGTAGTGTCAGATCGGATTCGGTAGATTATTGGTTAGAAGTTTATGATAACTAAAAAAATATATAGTTTATTATTCCCTCCGTTTAGAGAAATTTTTTTGTTACGAAATAAGTGTCGTTTTCGTATTTCAATACAAAATTTAAGAATTTTATTTTCTAGTTTAATCTTCTATTGGTTGAATATGGTTAGGTGTATGTGAAATGATGTTTTATATAGAAAAAATATAAAATTAAATGTTTTTTAATCCGTGTGCACAAATCTAAAATGACACTTATTATGAAACAGAGGGAGTATTATAGTTTTCAAATAAATCTTAAACTCAGCTAATACTTCTTCTATTTTCCAATTACTTCACTTTACCATCAGTTTTGGAAGAATCTCAATTATTTTTTCATAAATTCCTTAATTTTTATGAAAGAAAAAGACTAAACTAAATTTTATGAAGAAAAAGAGTAAAACATTTATAAATTTAATCTCCCACTCCTAAATATTAAACTTTAAACAATAATCACTAAAGTTTAAATTAAAATATTAGTATATTTTTTATTAAAGATATTTTTGGAAAGTAGTACCTAATTTATTGTATTTTAATCAATTTTCACCAGTTTTGTGTATTTTTTTTTACAAAATATGAACTATTATGTTATCTATATTTAAAAGAAAATAATGCTATTTTATTTTGAATACATATATATATATATATAAGTGAACTTTATTTTTATTTTAAGGAAATAACAGATAAACACAAATGTAAACTGTCTTACCTTCTTGACAAAAAAAACTGTCTTACCTTCAGTTTACGACGTCAACGGGAATGTCAAGAACGTGGTTAAATGAAGCTAACAGAAACGCTTAATATCATCACACGTGGCTATTCATTTTTCTCTTACCGTGCGCCTCGCCGCACCAGATAACTCGGTCGTCTCTGATCTGCGATAAGTCGCCTCGATGACTTAAAAAAAAAGGAAAGAGAAATAACAAAACTCCGCCTGAGAACGAAGACTGAGTCGACTAGCTCTTCAACACGGTTTTGAAACCTCACCATCTTCCATCTTCTTCAAAACCATCCCTCATCGTATCTACTTCCCTTTAAAACCTCAAACTTCCGTTATTTTCAAGATGGGAGGAGGAGACGTATCTAAAGAGATGGGAACTTGTTCGTTAGCGTATCGCCGCGGAGATCATAAGCTACGCAAGTTCGTGACGGCGAGAAGCATCAAGTTCCTCCTACTCGCCATCATCGCCTTCGCTTTGATCACACTCGCTTGCCGATCTTCTCGGCCTTGGTTCAACACTTCAATCGCCGTCGCGGATCAGATCTCCAGATCAAGGTTTCTTGCTTTAACTCCCAAAAACTTACTAACTTTGGGTTTAGATCGATAAATAGTAACTAACTGTTGGGTTCTTAATTAAGGAAAGTAAATGTTTGAACCTTTTTTTTCTCTCTCAAAATCTCTTCCAGGAAAGGCTATACACTGTTGATAAACACATGGAAGAGATATGATCTGTTGAAGAAGTCTGTTTCCCACTATGCATCATGTTCTAGGCTTGACTCTATCCACATTGTTTGGAGTGAGCCTAACCCTCCTTCAGAGTCTCTCAAGGAGTATCTTGAAAAGATTGTAAAGAAGAAGAAAGGTAGAGACGGACATGAAGTTGAGCTTAGGTTTGATGTAAACAAAGAAGACAGTTTGAACAACAGGTTTAAAGAGATTCAAGACTTGAAAACAGACGCTGTGTTCTCGATTGATGATGATATCATTTTCCCTTGTCACACGGTGGATTTTGCTTTCAATGTTTGGGAGAGTGCTCCAGAGACTATGGTTGGGTTCGTGCCCCGTGTGCATTGGCCTGAACAATCCGTAAGTTCATTTAACATCACCAAAATAGTAACTTTTTAAAGTTGTTTGCTATGAAGAGCTCTGTTTGGAACTATCTTTCTTTCATTGTATAAGAAACAAAGTTGAGTTCAATCTCTTCTGCAGAACGGTAAAGCTGATTACTACACCTACAGTGGGTGGTGGTCTGTTTGGTGGAGTGGTACATACAGCATGGTACTTTCAAAGGCAGCCTTCTTCCACAAGAAGTACCTAAGCCTTTACACGAATGACATGCCGGCATCTATCAGAGAATTCACAACCAAGAACAGGTTACTTATCTTTTCTTTGTATCTCTGTTTGGTTTTTTATTGAAACATACGGCCTAAACATGAGAATCTAATAACAGGAACTGTGAAGATATCGCAATGTCATTCCTCATCGCAAATGCTACAAACGCTCCTCCTATATGGGTCAAAGGTAAATCTTCAACAACTCTGAGGTGGTCATATGATTCTTGATAAAACCTCTGATCATGAAAAGTATATTTGGCATGTTTCTTGTAGGTAAGATATATGAAATAGGCTCAACAGGAATCAGTAGCATAGGAGGGCACACAGAGAAGAGAACACACTGCGTAAACCGGTTTGTAGCAGAGTTCGGGAGAATGCCACTTGTATACACTTCAATGAAAGCCGTTGATAGTCGCAGTTTATGGTTCTGGTGATCATGCTGGTTCTCTTTCTCTTCCACTGTCTTTACTACTGCTCTTCACTTGATAGCCTCGTGTATGATGATGTACCCTCATTGTAACTTTTGTAACATTACTGTGAAAGAAAAACTCGTTTTATGCTAAAAATGAGTTATATATTCATACATGTTTCAAAAAAATTTCAATAGTGTTACATAGTTGTGTGTCAGTGTCTTCCATTGCCTACCAAATTGCTCCAGAACTCTCCTAGGAAAGTCTTTGCAGCGTCTAGGCTCGGGTAATACGTTGGCTCCATAAACACCTGAGTCAGCGGGTCACACGACTCGTGATGACTCGCAGCCGTTCTATTCGCGTTAGCCTCCGCGCTTCCCATCATCGCCGCCGCCAACTTCTGGTACCCGAAGAAGAATCTCTTGGCGGCTGACTCAACCGCCTGCATCCCCTGAAGCAGATGTATCTTCTCGTACTCGGTCTTCCTCGAGTAAAGCTTCATGGCAGCTTCTTGCAACCTCGGACCTCCAGTGGGGTCCACCTCAACTTCGAGAACAGCTGGCACTTTCTGTCTGAGCTCTTTAGACATCTTGGCCATCTCCACTAGCCCTCTCGACCTGAAGCAAAACGCGTCGTTTTGTGATGTAGACTTGATCGTCAACTGTTTCTTGACCTTCAAGAAGTCTTCTGGATCCATCAGAATGTGTAGATCCTCTATTTCGCACAGAAGGTTCCATATAGTCTCTAGCAAGTACACGTCGGAAGATGCTTTCTCGAGCTTACCCTCGTCGATTCTTGATTCGATTCGGTTTAGGAGATTCAGTGAGACGTGAATCCAACATTCAAGAATCTGGTGAATCGTGTAGAGTATTTGGTTTTCTTGATTCTCGATATGATCAGCGTAAGGGTTGTTCTTGAGGCTGTGTAGCTCTTCCGGACGGCAAACGACGTCGTATTGAAGATAGGGTCTCCCAGCGAGGTTCGGTTCACCTAAACCGAGGGTATACTTACACCAACGCATCTCATTCTCGACCGTACACAAGATCTTCTGACCAATGCTCTCCGTTTTCCGACACGTGGCGATTTCCGACAGCAAGCTCGTTGAGCTCCAGCCATTGCCGACCGGTGCACATTCTTCGTCGTCATCCTCGGATATTGACGCGACGATCTTCATCTGGCTTGTGACGAGCGAGTCCAATCGCCGGGTCCACTCGCGGCGGTTGATGTACGGACGTGTGTCGGAAGCAATGGTCAAGATCAAACGGAAAGTGATCTCTATAGCCTGAAGAGCTGGTTTGAGGACCGGTTCGGTGGCCCATTTAGGGAAGTCAAGAGAGGACCAGAGGTTTTTGAGTTCGGGCAAACGGAGGTAGAGTTCGTAAGCTGCGGAGGAGGATGAAGAGGAAGTTGGAGAGGAGACGGAGAGCTTGGTGACGTGGTGGAGCTTCTTGGGAGATACCATCTTCCTCTCCAAATCCATATCAGCCATCTTCTTGGAAAAAAAACGAGTTAGTTTTTGATGAATATATATAAATTAGCAATGAGACGATTATGCATTGTATATATAGATATTATGAGACCATGTGAGAGGGAAACAGATAGGAAAAATGAAAAAACACGTCATTATGTGGAAAATTTAACAAAGACAAAGATTGAAAGTCAACGTACAACAACGGCT
Source organism: Sinapis alba (assembly GCA_012274485.2). NCBI lineage: Eukaryota > Viridiplantae > Streptophyta > Magnoliopsida > Brassicales > Brassicaceae > Sinapis > Sinapis alba. The sequence goes on from MU105751.1 coordinate 1,258,391, forward strand.
GTTTCTCTTATTATTGTTCTTCTTTATTTCATTGTTTTTTGGAATAATGGAAACTTTCAATGGTGTATTCTAGTATATATGTAGTTATACGGTACGTTTTCCTTAACTTTTTAGGGAATTGTTCAAAATCTTTCTTCATATAGAAATGTTCTTGCCTCCTCATTTGAAACTTCCTTTAATGAGGGATATGATCCATATGGATATGGGGATGATATGTAGATAAAACTTGTTAACAACTATGAATACCACCAAATACTCCTAACCTAATAGAAAAAGTTGGTTTGGTATAAGACATATACATGTTAGTCTTGAGTTTGAATCTTAATCCTGCTAAAAATAAAGTTGCTACTATTTAACTAGATGAAACTAATCTCTTGACTCATTAGAAAATTTGGAGTGGTATTAAACACCAGTATTGTTTTTCTAAAGAATTAATTGAGCTTTGAACCATGCATTTTTTATTATTAAAAACTACCATATGGAAATAGTATCAAAATTTTAAATTTGGTGGGTTTCTTATGGTTATTATTTTAGAACAATGGATAAGATCTAGCGAGGTATGACTTATAATATGTCAAATCTAACGACCAGCGTTAAGAAATTGAAAATTCAAGCAAAATAAAATAAGAAGGCACATGAGGTTTGGTCGGAATCCCTTTCGATGGCGTTTAAGGACTTTGGGGAAAAAGAGTGGAACGAGTCCTAATGACTTTGGTCTCCCTTTTTCCTGTTTCTTAATCCCCATTTGTGTAAAAGTTCAACATTCCGAATATAACGTTCCAATTATAAATCTTTTTATTTTGTCGGTGTCATCGTTATTTATTATTTACAAGGAAAATAGTTTGATTTGGTTATTGAAAACATTAAATATATATCATCAACCTCAATCTTTGAAAGTTATATGTTCTTATCGTATCTACTTAAGAGGGACTGATCCTTGCAAATTATTTACAGCTAACCAGATTTGTATTCCTAGTTTTAATAAAGTACTTTTGAGAAATGTATCAAACTAAATTTTATCACGTTTTTTTAAAACCTGAGCCATCCCTAAAAACTGGTCTATACCAACTAATTTAAAATATAACATTTAAGTTTTTATAATTCTTTCATATCAAAAGGTAACATAATAAAAGGATCGAGCAATTGGTATGGATACACTAATATATAGTTGACTCTGAAGAAAATACGAGTATGATCGACGCAATATACTTCCATTGTAGTTTGAAGTGGTTTATGGTGCAGAAGTGGACACCTAACCTTAGAGGTTAGATCTCGCTTATAAATATCTATGTAAACAAAAGAAGGTGTAATTCAGTAATTGGTTGGATTTCAAGGAATGTAAAAGCAAAAGAAATTTTTATAATCATTTGTTGAAGGCATTTAGAACACTACAGTGTAAGAAAATTATTGACAGTAATTATTTTTTTTTTGAGTCAAACTAATGACATCCAACTGGTTAAAAGTAATTTTATGTTTATGTCATCAGTGAAGTAATACATATTCCTAATCACCCTGTAAATTCACAATTAATCAATAACACTAGCAGAATATTAAATCATACTCCCTCTATTTCAATTTATTTGAGGTTTTGTCACACTTGCTAAGAAACACACAAAATTTAATTTAATTTATTTTTTACAAAAAACATTATTAAATAAGATAATTCAACCAATAAAAATTACAATGTAAAATACAAATAATCATAAAAACCAAATAACTTTAAAATTTTGTATAGAAATTTGAAAACATTACTTACAACAAAACCAAAAATCCTAAAATATAACCTATATACTCCAAAATTTTGCATTTTTTGAAGATTAAAAAAAGAAGAACTCCCACTCATTCACAGTAGCAGACTTTTCATGTTCAATATTAATAGATTTAAATCAGTGATTAGACACTTATAGGTGAAGAGAGAACAAATTAAATAGAGAAAGGAAATCATTAATATTGCTTAGCTGTTATGAACACTGAAGATAAGTCATCGACATCAGTTGTGGTGATCGATATAGGATACGAATGGGAACGTATTCCATTCAATACCCAATATTGAAGTTGGAGATCATCGTATTGAACAACCAGCCACATGTACTAAAGATCTATTGTACAGTCGACATGCAGTTCAACAATTCAGGATTTTATTATATACACGTGACTATCATGACATAACATGATGTCACACATTCCTCTCGTGACGTACTCTTTTTGTATTATCATGTTTTATATGTAGATTTTGGTTACCTAAAGATGTCACAAACTAAAAAAATAAAAACTGTTTGAAATAATCTTTCAAGTATAAAATTTAATTCTTATCGTTATGGATAAACCGGATGAACTTTTTGATTTGGTTTTAAATTTTTAAAAATTATTATTTCTTCAGTTTCTTAAAAAAAGTTGTTCATAGTTTTACTTTTATTTTATAAAGATGTTGCTAATATATTTATTAGAGAAAATAATATTTAGTGTGTGAATAAAAGATAAAATAGAAGTTTTAAATGATTTTTTAATATGCATGAAAAACTTGTAAGTCACATTTATTGTGAAATATAAAGAGTATATATAAGATTTATGGCTCTCAAACTATTTTTAAAAAATAAAGTTAATTCAAAAATATTTATAATTCTCTTAATCTCAGATTGGTTCTTCACTAAACATAAATTGTAATATGTGAACAAATCCGTAGGTGGCCTTTACTCTATCTAGCTCGCGTGAAAAGAAAAGAATCATCAGATTTTTACGTGGCGAAAAACTAAGACTTTAGGAATCCATATGTATTAAAAGCCGACCAATCAGGTAATATCGCGCGTGACCAAGCCAACACGTGGGGGCTCTGGTCAGTATTAAGTGCCACGTGGTGGAACCAAACCGAGTTGACGGCTGGAACCAGATAGCCACATAGGTAAAAACAGCTAGCTTCACATCTCATTGGCTTTCTCTCTGCCGCGTCTGACTCGTGCGTGGACCCTCACTCTTACCTTTTTGCAAACATTGTCTCACCAAACAACCTTTTTTTTTTTTGCTTTATTAGCCGACACCAACAAGTTTTCCTTCTTTTTTTTATTTGTGTAATTAATTACGTATTTTGCATTACAAAACCACGTTAAACAATCTTTTCTATTCAAAGTTAGATACGACACATGACAGAAACCATTGCCTAAAACCGTTTAAATTAATTGTTTGTTCATAGTCTTAATAAGATCAAAGACTTATTATCATATCAGATCAACTGATTTACGTTTCATATCATTTGGATAACATTCATTATCATTGTCAATTTGTCACACACTGTTTAATGTTCAATGGTCCAGTGTTAATTTAAGAGGCGAGAAGCAATGGTTCACCTAATTAAATTAACCATTCATTTTACAATTCAGTGTTTTGTATTTCGACTATATATATGTAACTGAATCAATTTTATATTTATTTACAATGCAAACAGAGAACTTCTTCTTCTTTTTTCAATTTTTTTTCTTCCGGAAAAACAGAGAACTTATTATATACACTTAGTCTGCACTTATCATATATACATTATCTCATTATATAAAACGTACAAGCCAGTCTGAACCAAACATCATAGTATATTGCCATGTTAGAGAGATTGAAATAGATAAAACTACTTTCGAGCTTTATCAAAACCGAACTTCTTAGGAGCAGCCGAGCAGTATCAACATCCTCTAGCAAATGATATAGCTTGTTCACAAGCCATACATATATTAGCTCAAGTAAGTGAGTTTTAAGCCCAGATGTCCAGTGTTGGGCCAGGCCTGGAAGTAACTAACCTGCACTGAGGCTACAATGTGTCTCTGTGACAAGACTTCAGAGACAAAAACTATAAAGGAAAAAAGGAAATCAACTCCACCAAAAAAGTACATACTCTCACAACAATACAACGAAAGATAATTCTTGACGACGTTACAATATTAATTTAACACAATGGAGATAATTATAAGATGGTAGATAATTTGATCACAAAAAAAAGAAGAAGACAACAAATAGATATTATATCAGGCAACTGATGCTATATTAAGCAAAAGAGTGGAAAATCTTCATGAACCAATCATGTTTATATGAAGTCAGGATGTGGCCAATGGCGAGTCCAAACAAAACACCTGGTACATAGGCTATAGCAACTGCAATCCAGCTCAATACGTCATCACTTTCTTCCTTTACTTCATATACTTCTTCTCCTCCTCCACCGCATGTTTCTTGAAGAGGAACACCGCATAGCCCATGATTCTCTGCGAATGAGGAACTATTCTGGCTTTGAATCTGAGTGCCTTGTGGTATTGGACCTTCGAGCATATTGTTTGAGAAGTTCATCAACGCTAGAAACGAGAGTTTCCCAAGCTCTGGCGGTATGTTACCTGATAATCTGTTTACGGACAGATCTAGTGATTGGAGATTGGTCAAGTTTGAGAGTGATGGTGGAATGTGGCCAGTGAAAGCATTGTTTGACATGTTGAGCACAATCAGTCCCTTTAGCAAACCGATGGATTGGGGAATATCTCCTTCAAGTCGGTTTCCGGAGACATCGATGGTTTTGTACATTCTGTAACCACTCCCAAGTAACTCCATCTCTGAACCTTTGATAGCTAGAACCACCGACTTAAGATAGTTTGAAAAGATAATTCCCATAAACCTTTCCTGCTTATTATCTGTAATGTACACACCTGATGACATTGCATTCCAGCTAGCAAAGTAATCTAAAGGAAGGACTCCAGTGAACACATTTTTCGAAATGTCGAAGATTCGAAGCTTGGGGAAACTGAGAGAACCCCCTGGAGAATATATCGGCCCATGGAACTCGTTCGAACGAAGAACAAGAAACTGCAAATCAGGCAACAATCTCAACCAAAAAGGAAAAGTGTCATTGAACTTGTTGTCTTCAACGTTCAGAAACTCGAGTTGAGTGCAGTTGATCAAAGACCTGGGAAGTTCTCCTGATAACTGATTACGACCAACATCAAGTGAAATCAATCCAACACTGATGGATTCCTCAGGAAAATTACCAGAGAGTTTGTTATTTCGGAGATGCAAGATCGAAAGCTTAGTATTGAAACTCTTGAAACACCGAGGTATCGAACCGCTGAATCTGTTGTTGGTTAAAAGAAGTGTATCAAGAGAAACCAAGTCACAGATTGTAGAGGGAATCTCTCCTGAGAACTGATTATCAGAGGCTGAAAAGAATCTAGTAGAGTTTGGTAACGAAGGAAACAGATTTTGGAAGATGTTTGAACTTATATCGAGCATTTCTATTGGACTTGTTTGAATAACATCTTTTGGTCCATCAAAGCCATTTAAAGAATTCTTTGAAATGTCAACATACCGTAGTCCTCCCGGCGATCTCCACAACCAATCTGGTACTTTCCCTTTGATTCGATTGGCAGAAATATCCAGATAATACAAACTGGTTTGCGTTCGAAGAAAGTTTGGAAATTCAGAAATATTGCAGGATGCTAGAGACAACAATCCTATGGGTGAGGGAAGACGGAGACTCGAACTGATCTTCAAATGATTCCCTGAAAGATCCACCACAGAAAGTGAAACAAGCTTTGAGAAAAGACTCAAGTCAAGAGTACTTGTTGTATTCAGATAGGAGAGGTCAAATACTATCAGTGACTTGAGATGCAAGAAGATGCTGAAATCAACCATACCCCTCCCTGTGTTCCAAACCGAGAGGTCGAGATACGTGAGCCATACTAGTTTCGATATAAATCCCGGGATAGGCCCATTCAATTTGTTCCCTCCAAGATTCAAAGTTTCAAGTTTAGATGGTGAAGATACATTCCCAATCTCAAGTGGACCACTGAAGCTGTTTTTCTCCAGGTTAAGTAGGATCAACGAAGGGATCATGAAAAGAGACGGTGGAATAGATCCGGAAAATGAATTTGAACCAATATCAAAATGCTCCAGTTTGGAGAAGCTACTCATGTTAGAAGGGAGCTTACCTTCGAGATGGTTGGAATGAAGGTCGAACCATGTAAGCTCAGTTAAATTGAGTAGTGCATGATGAAAATTCCCACTGAGCTTGCTAGTTGAAAGTAGCAACTTAGTTAGTTTGTTTAAGTTGCCCATCGATTCTGGTAGTTCACCGGTGAAACCGTTACCTTCAAGACCAAGATGAGTGAGATAAGAAAGATTTCCGATGGAAGAAGGAATTTTACCAAAGAAACTGCATCCATAAAGTTTCAAGACCCTCAAGTACTTGAGGTTGCCAATGGAATCCGGTAGAATGCCCGCGAGGTTATTTGAGCTAAGATTAAGGCTCTGAAGATGTTGTAGTTTAAACAGACCACTGTTAGATCTCAAAGAGCCATTGAGAAAACTCCCCGGGAGATTTAAATCAACTACATTCCCGGTCTTAAGATCACAAGAGATACCATCCCAGAAACAACAATCAGTGTTGTTTATCCACGTCTGTGTCTTCGCATTAGGAGCCATGCTACCACTGAAGTGAAACTCATTCTTGAACTCCCAAAGAGCATCCCTCTGGGCTGGACGACACAAGTGCTTAGTAGAAGAAGGAGAAGAGAAAACAAGTTTTGAGTAAGAAAGTGAAAAGATTAAACACCAGCTCCATATCATCATCTTCCTCTCACTACGTGAATGCATCGTTTTTTTACTTCTTTTTGTTTATTTTGCTGTGAAACAAGAGAAATATGAAAGCTTGACTTAACAAGTCTCCTCTGAAGCATTTTTTTAGATCCAAGTCTCCTGTGAAGACTTAATTGATGAATGGTCCAGAAAGTGACTTGACCTTACAGTGTATACAAAGAGACAACACACAGTTTTGTCCAGCCGTGTATGTAAATCGCTGAAAAACATGTTTGTAGCCACAAACGTATTTTCGTTCTGTGTTGTTGGGTTCCACAATTCCTTTGTTTAATAGGTTGCCGTTGAAGAGTGACCACCCCTTGTCTCAAATCAGTAGACCACCGATTTTTTTTTTCTTTTTCGCAGAAAGTCATTTCTCCACAAGTTTAAACCACCAAATCTACATCAAATCAACTAGGCCTGAAATTATTATCCGGGATCCGAGATTCGATCCAAAATTTAGGATATCTGAACAGTTCAAATCCGAATCTGGATACTGAAAAAACGGATCCGCCGAATCCGGATCTGAATCTGGATATCTTGATTTTTAGGTCTGAATATCCGGATCCAGATTCAAAATTTTTAAATTTTTTAAATTTTTTTTATTAATAATTATAGTTGATTTATTAATATTTATACATAAAATTATTTTTGTAATATTATATTTTAATTTTAATAATATTATATGCACAAATAAATTCATAAATTTTATAAAAATATTTAATTTATATAATATTTTTTAAATTTTTTTTATTAATAATTATAGTTGATTTATTAATATTTATACATAAAATTATTTTTACGGATTTGGATACTTGCGGATATCATAGCATCTAGACGGATATCCGAAATCTGGATATCCGGAAGGTACGGATCCGAATCCAAATACTAAAATTACGGATCCGGATCCGAGTATCCTAAATTTTCCGGATATCCGAATCCATCCCATGACAACTTCAGATTTTAGGGTATAGGTAAAATGGCCATGCCTAGTTGACTGAAGGAAGAGACAAGCTCCACACCAGCATCGATCAAAAGACCTGTAGGATCTCCATCAGGGCATTCGTCAAAGCAAATTAATGCCAGCTGATGTTTACTATACAAACCACAATTTTAAAGCTTCTCTACACTTCAAAGTATTGGAAGCAGGCTAAGTGATATATCAATGTACATTGCGCTTGACATAAGCCTTAACATCCCACCAATTGGATCTGCCGATAAACTTGCAGATCCAAGTGAATGTCACAGAGAGGAGAAAAGAAAAGGATAAGATGGAGATAGAAAACATACGGAAACGCCATCACAGTTCTGATGAATATGTCAGTTTTGATAGAGATTGCAAAGCGTCATCATCCCAAAAACATGGCAATGATCGCAAAAAAATCAAGAAAGGTGCTCCCAGTTGTTCCATCTTTACGATCAGGTTCTGAGCAAATTTGCAAAGTCTAGAGTGTTTTTTTTTCTATGTTGGTTTTAGTTCTTTTCATTTCAGCTATTCTATACGAGTCGTAGCCATAAGCCACATACCACAAAACCGTCAATAGTGAGATTTTAGAAGAGAAATTATCTATACTTTCCTGAAAAGTTTGAATAAGAGAACTAATATATCTATTTCTCTCTTGGAAAACTATATAATAAAATGAAATATGTGGTAAGCCATAAGCAACTCCTTAATGTATCCAAATGTTGAAAGCTTTTTGTAGTTTTATAAGTTGTTTGTTTGATCACCAAAAGATCGAAGTTGTCCTAAGATTTCGCCAAATGGCTGCTAAATGATAATTGTTACAAATACTTGTCCAAGTGGACGAATGTAATACGAATTAACAAAATATATAGCATTATATTTGGTGACGTTAGCCTTTGGAATAGACTAAAGTTCCTACGAAGCTCAAAGAGACACGAAGCTGATGTCGACGGTTCATTAGGCCGCCCTTTCCCTCCGGTGGCTTACACATGGCTCAACCTGTTCGTTTCTCTCTCACTCTTCTTTTGCCCTATGACTACAGTGTTTTCTGTTAAACTTTTTTTTTTTGGCAATTTTGTTTCATTTTCTTATTAAAATGAGTCTGATGTGACAACAACAGTACACTATATGAAAATATAGAAATGTCATATACTTAGTCAAGATTCCCGAATAGAAAAAAGGTTAAGCAAATTTTTCTTTGAAAATGTTAATAAATATTTTTATTCAATATCTGTCATCAGAATGGCAGCTACGTAATACACCATATTTTCAATAAAACTATAACTGATTGATGTTTTGTATTAGTACGTATCCATAAAGGCCAATACACATGCCTCTTGTGAGTGCATAGGTAATTTAAGCTTCTTTCAAAGCAGCATGCCTCTTGTGAGTTCAAAGCTAAGAAACTTCTTTCAAGTTACTAGTCAATAGTCACTACTCAACTCCCGCAGCCCCAAAGTTACGCTTCCATACTTATCCTCGTTTTAAATGGGATGCTAAATTCTTAAATCCACTTTGATCTTAAAACATCTCAACAAAATCAATCGCATATATAATATCAAATTTTATTGAACTAATTCTTTTATTTTATTAAAAAAGCATGTTAAACTATTTTTTTGCATGCACGATTGATTAACGAAAACCATAGTTTACCATGTTTCGTGGTTGGTGAAGTCTCTTGAAGTAGTCATTTTCGATCTTGAGTTTCTAACATCACAACATTATGACATGCATAATTTTTAAAAAGTTACATAAGTGTTGGTCAAATATACTGTGTAAAACAAAAGAAAAGTATAGATTAGTAAGTATAGAATTAAATTATACTTAGCTTAGATATACACTTTATATGAGAAAATAGCGGCATGTGTTTGATCAGGACTCACATGGGTTAAATTGTTTCGGTTCTTCCATATCAGCTTTTTGCCAACGCCTCTCTATCACTTTCGTAGGAAATGTCCAGAAATAACAGTATTTTTATAACAACGAATTTTTCTCCAATCAACGCTATGGTCATCTTTTAATCTATGTTTAAATACATGCCTTTAATTTCTAACAAATTACTCTCTTTGTTTCATTTTTTAAAAAAAAATTATACACTCCATATATATATTAAAAACAGTTAATGTTCGTTCAATTAACTGTAAACCAATAACATTTTTTAAAATATACTCTCTCCGTTTTATATTAGTTATCGTTCTAGATTTATACACACAGATTAAAAAAATATTTAATTTTATATATTTTCAAAATAAAAACACTACTACCAATACACATAATCATATATCAACCAATAGAAAAATAGAATAGAGAATATTACCAATAAATTTTGCATTGAAAACCCAAAATGACATTTTTTTGAAACAAAAATTTTATTCCAAAACGACAAGTAATTTGAAACGGAGGGAATAACTATTGTCGATAAATATTTTTGATATCTAATAAATTATGCCAGGACCTCAAAAACATGAAAGCAATAAAGGTTTTAAAATTTACAGCTACATCTATTCTATAATACCCAAACAACAAAATCAATCGGAAAAGAAGTGATGCAGCACGTATACAAAGTTCTCATCGATTAATTCCTATAACACGTACCAGATCTTGTATTATACTAATGTTCTAGAATAGGTTTGCCTTGGAAAAGACGTACAAAACAACATCATCTCAAATGTTATACTTCAACAGAAAAACGTCACTATCACTACCAAAAAATGATTTATTTATACACAAATCACACATCATCATTATCGTCAGCATCGTCAAATTGTTGTATTCTTCGACCCTTTTAAAACCCTCTCAAGAAAAAAGTCTTTTCAAAACAAATAACACTTGCATCAAAAAATATATATAAATCCTCTGTAAATAGCAAAAACCCTAGAGAAGAAACTCAAAAAAAGATGGGTCTGATTAGCAAAGAAGAAGTTAGCAAGACGAGAAGATATTCATCTTCTCTTTGGAGAGGAGTCAAGACTATCTTCGTTCTCTTCACTATGCTCCTCTCTTTCATCCTCTTCTCTGCTCCTATCTTCCTCGCCGTCGCAGACGCCGTCCTCCCCTCCGCCATCCTCTCCTCCTCCTCCTCCTCCACTCTCCTACGTCTTTCCCCGGCGACTGTTTCTTCTCATCTAAGCAACTATGACTTCAGATACTCCCTCATCGATATTCCTCTCATCTCCATCATTAGATCTGCCATTATACTATGTAAGTTGCCCACAAGCTAAGTGACTAGAACACTAAAAGTTTCATAGCTCTGTTCTTGAAGTTTGTATTTTTAATTATGTCTTTTGATAACAGGTGTTTATGGGCTATGTGACGGACCAAAGTTATCAAGGGGTCCATATCTTACAATAACCATGTTCTGCTCGATATCTTCGTTGATCTACGTGTCTTTTAAGGCAGCGTTTGTGTTTGGCGAGCCAATGATCAGAGGAGGAAGTTTCAGAACAGAGGAAGTGGCTCTGTTTGTGTGTTCGTCGGTCTTAGCCATCGGTCATATCGTTGTGGCGTATAGAACAATTTGTAGAGAGAGAAGAAAGCTACTAGTCTTCAAGATCGACATCGAATCCGTAAGTTTCTCAACTTTTTAGTTAATTATATTAACTTTAGCCGTTACAGAAACATTATGGGAAAACATTATAAGTATTTTAAAATGAATAAAGTCAGTTTTGAATTGCTTAATTTTCAAATCTTGTTTATTTAATTTTGATTTTTAAAATATATATGTTAGATATGCTCTTCTTCTACCACTAATAAAAAACCACACTCGGTCAGAAATAGCATGTGACTTTTGATATTGTTTACATAGTCAACGATTTGAATTAATTTACACATTTTTGGCACTATAGGGTTCTTGAAGTTTGTATGTAGTTTATAGGTTGGAAAATGACTGGTCAATTTAGAAGGTTTGATTTTTTCATTCCCCAAGAAAAAGAAAAGTTGTATTTCGAGTAACAAGACACATTTTCATGTTTAAAACAATTTAATTCAAACCTAATTAGATAGTGACGATTAGGGCCCCTCAAAAGAATAAATCACATTAGAGTAAAACGGATGTTTCCGAGTGGGAACCGTGTGGGATGAATAATAATCATGGGCTGCTTTACTAATCTTCTAAGATTATTTTGTAAAAATAAAATTAAATAGTATATATTAATAAAGCATTAGGACATCACAACGTCACTAGAACCTAAGACAAGCCACGTGATTTTTAATGAACTGTGACTGAAAATAAATATATCAAGGTTATAATCTTTTGTTTGTGGTAATCTAATTGCAGGTTTCAGCTTGTAAAAATGTGTTTCCGAGATACCAGAAGATCCTCCTACAAGAGAGACTCAAATAGCTAATTTTAGAAGACAAACGACACTTGTACATATTTATACTTACAATACAGCTTTTATGTGTATAAATATACGTATCAAATGCAACATCTTCTGAGCTTTGGTCTCTCCTTTCAAGTATCAGGTAACAAAACCCACCTTATCTTCTTTTCTATATCTTTATATTATATTGTTATTTCCATATGATGCGGACCACCAACTTTCATATACTAACTAATAACTTGTTTATATATACTAAAGTTGCTTTAATTACTATCATTTTCGGAGGATGTGAGTCATGTATAGTGGAGGTAAACCAATTTGAGAATATTTGTGTTGATAATGTTGTTTTATTGTGTGTTTTGTTGGTTCCAGAAAGGTCCAAAGGATAATCTGTAAAGGAGGGAAGAACAGATAACGAATGGGGCTTACTATAACACACTATGCTTTTCCATGTGAGAATACAAAAGACAACTCCTATGAATTGGCAGTGTTACTATATAATAGATTTTAAATTAGGTAGACTCACACACACAAAAAAAAAAAAACGAATCATTCTAGTTCTGATTTACTCTTTACTATAATGAATGATCCACCGTTACACTTTTGTCTTTTTGTTTTGTTTGTTGTATAAACAATGTTTTCATTGAATGAGATAAGAAGCCGAAGGCATTTTTCTTCCACTTCTTTCTAAGCAGACAAAGAAACAAAAACGATATGTATATATTTGTAAGTTTGTCTTTGTTCCTGTGGACATTTGCGAAACTCTTTATCCCAAGAGAACATGAACCTCGTGGATTTTCTAACGGCTGAAATGATTCATTTATTATGTGACAGTCGAATTCAAAATCTTGTTGTAGAAATGTGTTTTTATGTGGTACACTACGTTAGAAAACTGACTCATTTGCTTGAAAATTTGATATTATATTTAAGAATATACTTACAAAAAGTCCACAAGTTCTTGGTAATACCAAAACAACATTATCATTTCTCATGAATACATACTATGATAAGATATCAAAGGTTATGAAATCGTAATCAATTTACTGGACCAAACTAAACCGTTTATAAGCTATAGCTGGTTGGAGGATTTGGTGCTAATCTCTGTCATCTATAGTCTGTTAGAATCATAGGGTCGAGGGCCTTAAAACTAGACCTAACGAACTTACATCGCGACAATAATACAATATATATTGAATTAACACAACCTCTAAATACGTATTATAGTAACTGTATGCGATAAAAAAATTAAAAGAGGATTTCTTTTGGTCGACTGATATTTAGGATATCTAGTTGTTAAGAGTAGTTTCTTTACGTTTGAACACACACAAAGACATTTTCATATCCACGATTTTTGCTAAATAACACAACCTCCAAATCTCTAACTAGACCAAATCATCTATAGATATAACAGCTTTTATACGCTGCCGGAAACTACTCCAAAAGTGTTAACAAATCTCTCCTAAATTTTCTCACTCTCACTTTATAAATCAAAAGACTCGTCTCAGGGGATCATTTCAATTCACAGTTAGAGAGATATTTGTCGTTTCAACCAAGATGGGAAGGGTTTTCATCGTGGAACTGGAAGGGCAAATCTATAGTTGCAAATACTGTAACACCCATCTTACTAAAGAACAAGACATCATGTCCAAGGTTTCATCTCTTCAGTCTCCATGCATGATCTTCTTTCTTCACGTTAATACTAAAATGATATTTTCATCTAAGGCAAATCAAAAGGTTTCATAGACAATTGTGTTTGTGCAGTCATTTCAAAGCAGATGTGGACAAGCTTATCTCTTCAATGAAGTGTAAGTTTTCTGATTTTTTTATAATCAACTCTGGGATATTAGAGCATGCACATAGCTTAGTATCTTAGTCAGTTTCTTATAGTAAAATAAAGAACAAATATACAAATAAGAGAGGACTCCAACTCTTCTCTGAGAGTGAGAGACTTGGAGTTTCTTGAGAAACTTTTGACACAACGGTAGTTTTCTTAGTGAAAACTATTATTTAAATGACATCAGCACAACGATAAGAAAATGACAGAGTTTATTAGCTTTGTGTTGACGGCATTAGTTTGTTATCTATATTCCTAATTACATTTTTGTTGATCATCTTATAGTGTAAACATTTCAATTGGAAATAAAGAAGACAGGATGCTGATGACTGGACTTCATACCGTAACTGACATCTTCTGTGTTGGTTGTGGATCAAACATTGGCTGGAAATACGTAAGACAAACTTTATCTTAGTTTAGTTAATAGACATAATATTAATCTTATGTTCCATTTCGATTCAGAAGTATAGTTAATCTTGGTTTTGTGTTTAATGTTTCCAGGTGACTGCCCATGAGATACACCAGAAATACAAGGAAGGCAGATCAGTTCTTGAATTGTGAGAGCCCTTTCTTTCTTTTTTTCTTCTTCTTCTTAATCATTAATCACATTTTATAAACACAAATGTTACAACTTCTGATTCAAACAATGTATATGAGGTTTGGTCCCAAATGTTAATATCTTTTTTTTTTCTTTGCAACAGGTATAAGATTGTGGGTCCTTACGATAGCAACGACTTGGTCTGTCAAGAAATTTCACGACTTGAGATTTAATAATCACATGCATGATTCAGATGATTTTGCTTTGCTGAAGCTTTTTTCCTTGTCTTTTTGAGAATTCTCTTAGAATGTACATTCTTTGACCTTAGCTTATTGTTATTTATTTCTTTTTGGAATAAGTACATTTGGTACTTGTTTTCACGCCTGGTTCCCGTTTTTATTTATCTTTGAATGAAATAACTACAGATTACACTTGATTTGATTTCTAATAAGTTGCAAATGAAAGTATGTTATGCTAATAGTCCCCACTCATGCAAGTCATCTTGCTGATTGTTGAAATGAGTTATCATTTTACTTACTGTCGTAACAAACCAAATTTTGTTACATTCATAATAGTTTCCGAAAATAACAATTCAGATTCAATTATATTTTTATTCTATAATTGAACTCAGTTGAATCCGGTCGAACCTAATTGAATCCGGTCGAACTATATTTACTCAAAATCTAAAACTTTTCCGGTTTAGTTACCGGTTTGGTATTAAAAACATCGGCTGAAAGAGAGTGTAAACGCTAGATCTTTGAGTGTGTTCATAACCGATGAAAAACATACATATGGTTTTCGATCTTGAAGTTTCTAAAAAGTGGAAGAAAGACAATTTTACAAAGAAACTTCTCCACTGTCGAAAATGATAACTTTTCCTTTGGGCTCTCCACTGCCTTGTCCTTGAGCTTCAATCTTGCGCACTACTTCCATCCCTGACAATACCTTCCCAAACACTACGTGATGTCCGTCCAACCTTTAACCCAAAAACACAGTTAAAGATGCTCATAATCACATAATAATGTTGAAAACAGAATCATCATATGCCTACTTACCAATTTGTGGTGACGGTTGTGATGAAGAACTGTGAACCGTTGGAGTCTGGTCCCGAGTTTGCCATTGATAAAACTCCTGAGAATGATCCAACCTTGTAGTAAGCCTTATGTATTTGAGTTTTTACTTGGCTTTAGAGGTAGCTTTAGAGCGTTACCTGGCCCGGTGTGTTTGAGTTTGAAGTTCTCATCAGCAAACTTATCACCATAGATCGACTCTCCACCTCTCCCATCACCTCGTGTGAAATCTCCACCCTGAATCATGAAGCTAGGAATGATCCTATGGAAGCTGCTTCCTTTGAAGTAAAGAGGTTTCCCCATGTTCCCAACTCCTTTCTCTCCTGCACACAAAGGAAGATAAAACATCAAACCCCAAAGACACTCACTCTTGTCTCAAAAGATTTAAAGAGGGAAACAGAAGCTACTTGGCTACCCGTGCAAAGTGCTCGAAAGTTCTCTGCAAAGAAGGAAAAATCAGTAAGGAAAACACCTCAGAGAGAGAGAGAGAGAGAGAGAGAGAGAATTTGAAGAAGATGTGTCCATCAACTGTACCTGCGGTTTTAGGAACTATCTTCCCAAAAAGCCCAATGAGAATCCTCCCTATACATCAAAGACTAACGCTTTTGAATCACAGAAGCTATCGTACATTAATCTTCAACTTGAAGCAATCCTTTTTAACACATCAAAATCAGATCTTTTTTTGGTTCAAACTAAAATAGAAAAAGGAGGAAACTTTATGAACCTGCAGGGGAACCATTGATCTGAATGTCAAAGTAAACTTTGTGGGTAACTCCCTCTAAATCCTCTCCTACCTGATAAACCTCACAAGGCAGAGAAAACCCTAATTACAAAGTCTGATCACACACCTTTTTACAAAGCCACAAACATGAGATATGAGTTCAAGTTCAATGCTCACCTGATTAGCAGCAATCTTCTCATTGACCATAGGATCCGAAACATCAGTCAATTTAATCTGATTGAATCCCATAAACAAATCGTAAGCAATGTGGCAGACACAGATCGATAAACTACCAGAGAGAATGAAGGAGAAGAAGAGATTAAAACCTGGATGAGAGCAAGTGTGACGAAGAGGACGACTACCCACAAGAGAGTCAGAGATACCAATCTAGTCGCCGTTATCGCCATTTACTACTACGATTTGTCGGGAGGGATCAATCAAATCAAACTACTAATTCTTTTGTTCCACCCTCAGACAGATCTCTCAACAGTTATGTTCGAGCCAGCAAAAGATCTCCTCCTCGTCTTGCATATTTTGGAAATATTGAAAATAAACCCCTCAAATTATAAATGTTTTTAATATGACCCCCTTATATAAATAGTTTACCAGTTAGCCATATGAATTGAATGCTCTCTCCATTTTCACATTTTTTTCCTGACACCATTCTTTAGGCAGTAAATGGTAGACCATAAAATGACATTAATGGAATATAATTGGTTGGAATAAAATAAATAGAATTAGTTAGAGAAGAGGAAATATATTCATTTCAATAATTTTATAACAAAATTGTTTAGAAATATTTTTTGATAAAATATATTTGGAATAATTATGGAATTGATGAAAATAAATATTCAATTCCATTCAAATTAAAAGATAAAAAGGAATTGTAGAGTCAATGGAATTAGTCATTACATATCATATCATTCTAAATATTAACAGTCCAGATGCAGTTTTTAGATTTTCTTAAGTATCACATAAATATACTTATTCTTTACTAATTTCTTCAAATAACTTACTATTCTAATCACATTACTGTTTTAAGTTCGATATTTTCTATTTCTTGACTTTTGCATTTTAGGCACTAATAAATTTGATCCCATCGTAGCTTTGTTTGAACAAGAAACCATCTTAACTAATCATTAATAAAAAGTTGAAGTATTAAAACAAAAGTCAGAAACACTTATCTAATTATTAATTTGAAAAACATCTGCCGACAAACAAAAAAAATATCAAAAAAATACACGTCGACCAATAATGCAGATCATTCCTTACATCCCAAGTTTTATAGAAAGTGAAACTCTTGCGATCAAAACCACCAAACGAGGAAGTTAACTAAGACAACTCCGATTCACGTATACAGATCTCTAAAGAACCTTTCGTTTGTATCAATGTCTAAGCAAACATACAAAGTCTGTTTCTGTTTCCGTCGTAGGTACCGACACACGGCGTCGGTTGCTCCGCCTGAGATCAAGAACGTTTTCGATAATTACTCCGACAAAGGGCTCATGACTGTTGATCATCTCCTTAGGTTTCTCACTGAGGTTCAGAAACAAGATCAAACGACGAGAGAAGAAGCTCAAGCGATCGTCAATGCCTCATCTTCTCTTCTTCATCGCAATGGTCTCCATCTTGACGCTTTCTTCAAATACCTATTCAGTGCTAACAACTCTCCTCTTGCTTATCATGAGGTGATCTTCTTATTTATTATTAAGGTTAACTTAAAATGTTTATGGTCTCTAACCTCAGATCACACCTTGGATAGGAATGTGATCACTAAGATCTTTTTGTCGAGATTGATTCTTTTTTACTTATGTTATTTTGCAGGTGCATCAAGACATGGATGCTCCATTGTCACATTACTTCATATTTACAGGGCATAATTCATATTTAACCGGTAATCAGCTGAGTAGTGACTGCAGTGAAATACCTATAATAGATGCATTGAAGAAAGGAGTCAGGGTTATTGAATTAGATCTTTGGCCAAACTCTGATGAAGATGGTATTGATGTTCTTCATGGAAGGTAGATGAAATTTGATTGTACATATGTTTGCTAGATTTTTCATTTTTTAGCTATTAGTCATCTAATGAATCATGGTTTGTTGTTCTGTTCTTTGATGTTAAAACTGTATTTTTGATCATTTTTTTTTAATAGGACACTTACATCACCTGTGGAACTGAGCAGATGTCTAAATGCTATTCAAACGTATGCATTTGATGTATCTGATTATCCAGTTGTTGTAACTCTTGAAGATCATCTTACTCCAAAACTCCAGGCCAAAGTTGCTGAGGTGTGTGAGCTTACTTTGCATTTACTTAAGAACTTTCTTTGCTTTGGTTGATCATTTAAATGATTTTAGAGGGGTTGTGTGTTTTAGATGGTTAGTGAAGTATTTGGAGAAATGTTGTTTACTCCTCCACCGGGAGAATGCTTAAAGGACTTCCCATCACCAGCGTCTTTGAAAAAGCGTGTTATCATCTCAACCAAACCTCCCAAAGAGTACAAGAAATCAGAAGCTGATGAAGTTGTGGAGAAGAAAGATAGGAGTTTGGGTGATGAAGAAGTTTGGGGGAGAGAAGTTCCAGTCTTTAGTCGGAGGGACACAAGTGATGACAAGGTTTTTGTAGAAACACACATCATGTTCATTCAGTTTCATTGTATAAGTTGGTTTTTTGTTTCTTTCTTGTTGTAGAATGATTCAAATGATGATGATGATGACGATGATGATGATGATGAAGGAGATAAGTTTAAGAAGAATGCACCACCTCAATATAAGAATCTGATTGCAATCCAGGCTGGAAAACCGAAAGGCGGAATGGTTGAATGTTTGAAAGTGGATCTTGATAAAGTTAGACGGCTTAGTTTGAGTGAAGAACAACTTGAAAAGGCCTCAGAAAAGTATGCCAAGCAGATTGTGAGGTATTCACTTTAAGAGCATATCATATTTCCAAAGTGTTTTAAGAAACTATGTGGATCATGGAGTATATTGACTGCAGCTTTACTCAGCGGAATTTGCTTCGGATTTACCCAAAAGGAACTAGAATTACTTCATCAAATTACAATCCACTGGTTGGCTGGAGCCATGGTGCTCAAATGGTGGCTTTCAATATGCAGGTTTCCTCTTCATTTTAACAGAACATCAAGTGATCATTATCCCACAGCTACATATTGAATTCTTGAAATGACTTATTCTTGTGAAGGGACAAGGAAGATCACTGTGGGTCATGCAAGGAATGTTCAGAGCCAATGGAGGATGTGGATACATCAAGAAACCAGATATTCTGCTGAAGTCAGACGCTGTGTTTGACCCGGAAGCTACATTACCTGTAAAGACAACACTAAAGGTCAGATACATACATCCTCTATTCTCTCTTTTGTGTAAAACCTCATGAACTTTATAATGTTTTTCATTTAGTACGTATATATACATTTTTAGGTAACTATATACATGGGAGAAGGCTGGTACTACGATTTTCCTCACACACACTTTGATAGATATTCTCCACCTGATTTCTATACAAGGGTAAAAAAATGTCTGCAACCTTATAGGTTTTTAGTTTTGAGGCTGAAACTAATGATCACAATATGTTCAGGTGGGTATTGCTGGAGTCACAGCAGATACGGTCATGAAGAAGACGAATATGTTAGAGGATAATTGGATACCATCTTGGAATGAGGTTTTTGAGTTCCCATTAACGGTTCCAGAGCTTGCTCTTTTGCGTATAGAGGTACATGAGCATGACATGTCGGAGAAAGATGATTTTGGAGGCCAAACATGCTTGCCGGTTTGGGAACTGAAGCAAGGAATACGTGTTGTTCCTTTGCATAATCAGGATGGGGTGAAGTGTAGATCCGTGAAGCTTCTTGTGCGGTTGGAGTTTGTGTGAGTTTATATATAAGAAAGAGATGTTCTCCGGGGTTAAGCACTTTAAACCGGATCTGGTACAGAAAATAAACCGAGTCTGTGATTGTGGTTGGATGAGTTTGGTAATAGTGAGATTGTTCCGTATTGGTTTTGCAGTGTTGAGCTGTGAGATTGAGAAACAAAAATTTATTACTTGCACACTTTTAGTTTTAGGCTGGTTGAATGAAGTAAACTTGCAAGGTCATTTCTCCCTGTTTTCTTTTGCATCATAACGAATTTTCGAACTGTAAACTGCAATTATGAATAGAGAATCTTATAAGAATTATTTGATAAATCTTCAAATTAAATAATTTTAAAGTATTAGTATTTTACTGAGAAACATTTTATTGTTTTTTAAAATGTTGGATAATTATGTTGTTACAAATCCTCTATAATTCTAATGAAAGTGTATATTGTATTGTTTTATTTTTGGTAATCGTATATTGTATTGTTGTTAGATCATAGTTGTTTGTAAAGGTCTGATATCTAATTATGAAACACCAGGAGAGAAAAAACAATAAGTTATACAAGAAGACATTAATTTGTTTGCCGTCCTCACCGCCATGACTGCCCCACCACCTTACTGCCGCCGCACTTCTTAAAAATAAAATCATTCGTGTATGTCTTCTATAGGCACCGTCATGGCCCATCTAAGATCGTATCATACAACTTTGAAGTTAGAAGCACCGCTCAAATTAAATGAATGGAGTTACATTAGCTGTAACACCGGTTTCATGTCATTGTGCTTTGCTGATACATTCATTGCAATTTGTATGTGTATTATTGATCCGGACTCTAGGGACCTTAGACTAAGAAGTAAGGATATGATTTTTTATACCTCAGATAACGTTGGATACTGCATTAACAAATCACACATTCTTTTGTTAGGATCAAAACGCATGTTAGATATGAGGTTTAGAAGTTTTAATTTGTTATTTTGGGGGTTTTGTTCGTGGTTCTATCTTAGGAAGCTTCATCGAAACTCTACTTAACTTTGACTGAGATTGCCCTTGAATTTGACAGAATTATTCCGACCTGTGAACGTATTATTTGATGTCTTTGTTAAGTTGACCTACATTAATTTCTCTCTTTCGAATTAAGATCTATTATATATTCATCATTCTAAAAATACATCAAACTATCGAATTATACATTTCTCCATAAAATATTTTTACTTCACATTTATAAAAGAAAAATCAAAAAAGAATATTTTTCGTCAAAACAAAAAGCAAAACTTTAATGACTTGGAAAATTCAAAAAGAGTAAAAGACAGAAGAAACTGTTGACCGCTAATAAATTGGAATCTTCTAAGTCAAACAAATTCGGGTTTGTTGTCTGCATGATGACATGTCAACCTAAGAGAGTATACACGTGTAAGGGGGCCTACTTTCAACTTTTCTTAAATTATCATCTTTTCTCTTTCATGAAATGTCTATGGCTGCCTTCAAAAAGAGAGTAGAGTATATACATTTATACATCAACGCCAAAGTGTCATTATCCATCATCACCCGGGTCCCTCATCACCCTACCATGCTGGCTCTACAAGTATGAAGTATCAACAACATACAAAGTTTGACCAGATGGTGCAAAAGTAACGACATCATAATAGTTCACACAAACTTTTCTTTCTTTTTAAAAACAATGATCCAATTTTAATATTCGCTCTCCGCTGTCCAAATTATACATTTTCCAACCAAAAGGTTAGACCACGAATATTGAATATTCAAATTCTCCTAAGCAGCTACCACTAATCATTAATTACAAAAACAATTATCCAAGAAAAGCCAAAAAAAAAAAAAACTAGAAAAAGGAAAAAATCCTCTGGTAAAAAAAATTCATCTATGTAAAAATAGTTTTAATCTCTCTCAATCTCGGAGACAATAGAGCAAATGCCACTAGAGATACTCCCATGACTATCTCCACACAACTCCAATGCTCTCTCCAAATTTCCGACAATATCAGTCATTGTCGGCCTATTCCTCCCTTCCGCATTCACACAATGCATCGCCGTATAAGCCACCAGCTCCACCGCATCTCCTTCCCCTAGCTCTGGTGATCCAACTCTAGGATCCAAAACCCGACCCAGCTCACCAACCGTAATCGCCGATACAGAGTATTCCACCAAATGCACCGGGACACACCCTTCTTCCACATCACCACCGTTCCTAAAAATCGCTCTTTTACCGGTCAACAGTTCCAACAACACAACTCCTAACCCGTAGACATCACTCTTGTCGGTTAAAACATTGAGACTGTAATATTCTGGATCGATGTATCCGACCGTTCCAGCAGCTTTCATCGGACGGTGCTGATGATCTTTCCCCAGTTCCGGACCCATCAACGATAACCCGAAATCCGAAACTCTAGCGACCCAATTCGAGTCGAGCAAGATGTTTGATGACTTAATATCTCTATGAATAATCGGCGGTACAGCGTAGTTGTGTAGATACTCGATTCCTCTAGCCGCGTCTAACGCGATTTTGATCCTCATTTTCCACGAGTTGACCAAACTGCTGTGTTTCTCCACGTTGTTCTTGTCGTGAAGATGGTCGTAAAGCGCACCGTTCTTCATGTAATCGTAAACCAGAAGCTTCTCCTCTCGTTCCTCGCAGTACCCAACGAGCCTCACCAAGTGCTTATGATGAAGCCTCGATAGAAACGCGATTTCCGAGTCAAACGCTGTTTCTTTCTCCTGAAACTTCTTCAGTTTCGCGTTTACTTCGCCGCGTTTGATCGCGACTTCTCTCCCGTCGTTGAGTTTGCCTCTGTACACAACGCCGAAGCTTCCTGAACCGATCTTGTTCTCTAAGGAGAAGTTTCCGGTGGCGGAAGCGAGCTCGGAGAAGGAGAACTCTTCAGCTTTATCCGCGTGTTTCATCGACGATGTTCCGCTTCTCTGTCTCCTCATTGAAAGCATTCTCGATCCTTGACGTCTTATCGTCAAGGACCGAGAAGGCGGCGAGCTGCTTGACCGAGTGCTCGAACCGCCGCGAGTTATCGTCGGTTGAACCGAGTTATGAACTTTCTTCTTCCCCAAGCAAGCTCCTGTCCATAAACAGTAAACCACACTGCATATCCCTGCAAACGCTCCTACTGATCCAACGATCGCAAACGCTAGTAATCCTCTCGTTAAAGCCTTAGACGGCGGAGATGAAGTTGACTCTGACGGTGGTGGTGGTGGTGGTGTTGGCGGTGGTGGTGGTTGTGGTTGTGGAGGAGATGAGATTTTGCATTTGCTGCAGATCGAACCCGAGCCTGAGCATAGCTGATCAGATCGTGGATACACACCGCACTTGCAGATAGATGTTTCAACGCAGGGACCTGGTAAGATATCTTGGAAAGGAAGAAAGATCCTTGAGAAGTTATTAGGGCTCCAACACATGACGGATAGGTTACCGGATATCAACCCGCAGATTAGACCCGACCCGGTCGTAACTGACTCGAAGGAGATCTTTTCCGTTACATTGTTGAACCTCTCCGCCCCTCCTCCCCAGCAAGTTACAGAGCTGTTCGAGCTTCGGGTCGCGCAAGTGAAATTCGACCCGAGAGAGAGATCCGAGTAGAGATAAGGTTGACCCGATGGAGCATTGAGCTGACCCGATTCGTTTCTCCCGATGCAGATCAAGTACCCCGTGGAGTTTAACCCGCAAGCGTGCGACTCTCCGGCTGATATGCTAACCATCGTTTGGTTATCGAATCCGGTTTGGATCTGACCGGATTTAACCGGATCTTTTCCCCAGCAGATGACTCGGTTATTTCGAACCGTGACGCCGCAGGAGAACCCGACGCCGGATGAAACTGAGAGGAGTCCCTCGCTCGGAGGCGTTGATGGGTCGTTTCTCCAGCATTTCACGGCGTTTGTGCCGTTAACGGTGGCGCAGATTTGACCATCGCCGACGGAGAGATTCTCGAGCAAAACGGTGTCGCTGTAGTAGATTCGCTTCGGGTTGAGAGTGTAGCTTCCGATGTTCCCCCAACAGAGGAGGCTGTAACCGCCGGAGCGTATGCCGCATAGGAAATTCTCGCCGGCGGCAATTGAGGAGAAGGAGACGCCGGGGTTTAGAGTGAGGTTGGTACGGAGGCGCGTGTTGTAGCAGAGGATACGTTGTGTGGGTTGACCGGAAATCAACGCGCAGACGGTGTCGGAGCCGTATACGACGGCGTAAGTTGAGCCGGAACCTAAAGCGGTGGCGGGAATTGGGAGGAGGAAGACGACGATTGAGATGACGGTGACGGTGACGGAAAACGCCACGGTGGAAAATATAGACCTTTTCATCGATAAAGGTTGAATTTGACTGCCGTCTTCGTCGATTCTAAATCCGACTCATTCATTTTCATGAGTCAAAAACTCTGCTTGAGAGAGAGAGAGAAGAAGACGAAGGGAGAAAGAAGAAGAAGAAGAATTGTGTTTTTAAGAAGACAAAACAGTTTGTCCAAAAAAAAAAAAAGACAAAACAGTAATTAAATACATATTAATAGGATTTGGTTAAGAAATGCGTTTTTAATATGTTGAGTCACGCATGTTTCTTATCTTTTTCTTTGGAGTATTTATTTACATTCATTAATATAATTCTATAACAATAACTCCAAAAAATTACTATTGCTAGATTTAAAAATGAAATTCAGGACTTTTTACGAATAAAACATGAGTGTTTTCTGGTAGTTAATTAAGATATCTTTTTTTTTTTTATCAATGGCTGCTGCTCCTACTATTGGCGATTTTATTTGATGATTCTCAAACAAATTTGAATTGAAATCTTACGACAGTTTCAATATTTTAATACATCAACAACTACGTTATGCGTGGCGTATATTATATGCTAGATTTATATTTTTCATGCAACAACCGCTCATATGATAAATGGTAATGTGAATAATATAAATAAACTGAATTTCCCATGTAAACAGTAAATATAATTCAAAGTCTGACTACTAGTCCATGTTTCCAAAATGGTGATGGTTGAACTCATTTCTTTCTTGTTCTTTATAATTAACTCATTGTCAATTTCTGTTTGTTGAACTTTCTACTTTTTCTTTTGAACCATAAAATAATTACTACAATAAAAATAATAATTTTTATTCCTATTTTCATCGAGTCTTCTTCATTCAGAAACTTCCATACTTATTTTGTTAGCAAACAAACTAATGCAATTAATACCCACCCTAACTATGGGTCAATTTAGGAATCAAGGAAATCATGGAAATTAAATAAGACCATATAAAAAAAAACTGTCTTACCATAAAAGCATATCTTTTCCTTTACACAATGTTGTGGAAATTAATTATGATCATATTAATGAAAATCTTACTACCATTAATATTCTTTTTACGGACCCTCTTTTGTAGTAGGAGTAACATTTATTTTTCTCGTTTCTTTTTTTTTTCTCTTCTTTATGGCCATAATCATTTTAGTAGTCTATTTCAAGGGTTTATTTGTTTAAAAAAAAAACAGTTTTTTAGAGAGAGGGCAAAAAAGATAAAAAGAGGAAAAAAGAAAAGAATGTGATTTTGGTTAGATATTGAATTTAGGCTTTTTGGTGTTTGCAATTTCGATTATTTCAACCTGAACCGAAACTAATTTCTAAAGTCCATAGAAATTCGAGAATTCAACAAAACAAAATCATTAACCCAATATCACTATTTTATGTTTAGTAGTATATGCTTTTCTACTTTATAGTAGAAAGGACTTATATATTTGTAATATTCTCGTTAAAAAGGTATATATATTATATTCCATTCTTTTCAAAATAATCCATATTTTTAAATATTTTTAAAAATATATATTAAAAATATTAAGTAATAATAATAAATTATAAGCTTCGAAAAATAATTATATTATTGAATTTTAAAAAGTTAAGAATTATAAAAATAACTAATCATAAAATAATATATTCATAATTAAAATTTAGTATGA
This sequence comes from Sinapis alba, assembly GCA_012274485.2. Lineage (NCBI taxonomy): Eukaryota > Viridiplantae > Streptophyta > Magnoliopsida > Brassicales > Brassicaceae > Sinapis > Sinapis alba. Next base: position 1,284,251 of record MU105751.1, read on the forward strand.
TTTTTACTGTATATAAAAGCATATATCTTTTTTTTTAAACTAACAAAGTAACTAAAAGAGATTCTCTATGTTTTATACAGATTACATGTGTTTTAAAAAATATTTCAAAAATACATTTTGTATGTACTTTTTATCAACTAATAATTATTAATTATAAATTTTCAAAAATTTAATTTTATTTATTGAATTTTGTTGGTTTATAATTATGGGAAATAGATAAATTACAAAAAAAAATATGTATTCAACACTGAAATTTAATATCTTTTATTCATCTGTTAAAAACTAAAACATGTACTGTCATTTTGATATATATGGATTATTATTTTTTTGGTGAAACAGAATTGAATAATTAAGGGGGGGGGGGGGGGGAAACTCATGCTAGTGCGGATTTACTTTCTTAACGAGTTCCCGCTTTGGAAAAGAAAATAGAAAATTCATTGACGCACTGAAAGTTCAAAACTGAGAGGAAAATGCTAGATTTGAAAAAGATAGAAAATTATTAAGCATATACTAATTCAATGGCTGGCCAAATTTGACCAAAAAACTTATACTGAACAAGCGTAAAAAGTGTCATAGTCGTTTGATGTTATTTGTTTATTTATTTATATTGTAATGTTTATTTATTTATATTGTAGTATAATTTGTTTTAATTATGTCTGTCTAAATACATATGCTTATTATATAAACAGTCTTATCGAAAAGCATATATGGGTAAGAGATCTATGAATACACACACACTTGCATGAATTTCACGCCCTGGAACATCTTTTCTTCTAAAAGCAAAATACTTTATAAATGTGTTCAACTGCTCTGAGTAATTTACATAGGCTGCAGCTTTCATTAACTCTCTTGTTTAAATATAATTACGAGTGCTGGTACTCGTTGCAATAGTCCATTTCTAAAAGGAACATATGCGGCAAATTATGTCAAACCGTACTATATACTCCTAGTAGTTATGGGACTTAAGTTAATAGATCGATTTATTGTTCAAAATAGTCAAACCGTTTATCTTGTTTTTCATGTCAATAAACATGTAACACGTTCTGTTTTACCAGTTACCATTTCACATGCATGACTAGTTCTCGAATCTTGAATATGCATACGCGATTATTTTCTTAAACGTGGAAACAAAATGATACATCTGTTTATTTCCAGAGCTTCTCTTTAACCTCTTTTTTTTTTTTTGAATATATATCTCTTTAACCTCACATTTCATCAAATTGATGAATGTATCTCTCAATGCAATTAACGAGTTCACATCACGCGGTCTTTCCACTAATATTGGTGTCCAGCGGAAACTCAAATATAGTATACCATAAAATAAACAAAGTAGCTACCAACAGAAAAAAGAATGAAGTAAATTTAATGGGAGTAGTTAGGCTAAATCTAAATGTGAAGATGCCTTAGAAGTCTAAGCACAGCTCAGAACGATCCCCACTTTGTTTAACAACAAAGATGGGAAGGCCGACCATAATCCATAGAATAAAAGATTAGTAGCAAAATATAAATTTAATTATAAGAATAGAGAAACATGGCAGGTCAAGTAATGTAACCATCACGTACTCTTTCGATCTGTAAAATGTGTTCTATATATATTTAAAAGGATATTGTATTGTTTAGGGACGGAGAGTATCACAATGTCTGCTAGCTAAGAATAAAAGACCATTGACAATCTTTCTTTCTTAGACGCTTTTTGTTGGACCCTGAGATGACTTTCAGCTCACATCAGAAGTTTAACCTAAGGCAAATAGGAGTACTTTTTGCTGGATCCTGTCAAAAACTGCTGTTTCCCACATTCTGTAATAATATAGTCTGTCATTTTCCTAGATTGTGACACACTGACTCGTCGTGGAGTAATTACAACACTGATTGAATTATGTAATTTGAAAATGGTTAGCATGTAAATTTGACCCATGTAGTGCATATATGTGGGAACAGCTGAGTTCATAAATGATTTGTCAATTAAAATATTCTAGAAAAGGAGTAAATATAGTAATCGCAATATTGGCCAAACAAGTGCGGTGCATGCAAGTAGTAGTAACATAATACTACTAGCATCTATCTGATTCATGGATACAATGAAATATGAACCAAACAAAATCTAGCAAATTAGATAATTATGTTCCTATAGCTTTCAAATATGCAATACATGCATCCCAATTACTCACATTCCTGACTTTTTAAGTTTATTGATTATTGAGTATATAAAGGATGCCTTTCAAAACCACTCCACTTCAAAAGAAGCCAATCTTCTCATACCAAACCAGTCTATACTTCGGTTTAGACCATAACCCGGTATATCCAAACCAAACATGAAAAGGAAAAAAAATGCTTGATCATTAACAAAATTACAGAGAAAGCTAGAGAATTACATGAAATCAAGAATGTGTAATAGATTTTTTAATCTTTTAAAAAGAAATCTACCAAAGATTATAAACACTACGAATGGTAGTTTATGTGCCTTCTCACATTTTTTTCATTGCTGAAACTACTGTACCAAACAAGCCCTTTGCCTTTTTTTGTGGACCAAAGATATATTTCGGTTTTCGGCCATTAGTTTCTGCTTAACCGGTTAAGGATTCCAGCAAGAAGGTGGTATACCTTGCTTCTCAAACCATTCAGGCATGCGGAACCTATCATAAAGTGTTGGTCTTACATCTTCTTCCTCTGAGAGTTGCTTCAGAAGTGGAAGAATAACATCCAAAAGCTTCAAGTTTCAAAAACAACTTTGATTAGTTTCAAGACTAATAACATAATCTCAGGGTGTAAAGAAATGTATGAGAAACCTGAGTGTCATTTGGCTGCCCGGCAGAGAATGCAATACATGGAATCCCATTTGATGGTTGCAATAGAAAGCTAAAAGGATTGTTGTCAACGATTACAGTCCTAGACATGTTCTTTGATGTGCTTAAGAGATCCTTCACGTGATCTCGGTATTGCCTGATTACAATGTACAAAAAAAAAACTCAATAAACTTACCACAAACCGGTTCTTGAAAGTATAAAACAGAGCACCCACAGTCTCAGTATAACTTACGTGCTGACTGTTGAAGGTCGATAGAGTCGGTTGCTAAGTACTTTCCTGGTATCTATTCTGTCCACAAGCGGTCTCGCATAACCTGTGTTCAAGAAACATGAATGTTCAATTCTTGGGATTACATATTTGAGTATGCATTTGAGGGAAAGAGTGAGAGACCTTCAAGACCAGCGGTAAACAGAACAAGATCAGCAAACTGGCTGAGTTGCTCTAAGAACTCGTGCAACCCTGGACGCTCAAACACCGTGACGTAATTGATCTTAGGTTTACCGTCACTTCCCTTCTAGACATCAAGAGAGACACGTGTCATAAGAAACGCCAAACTCAAAAACTTGAGTACAAGTTGTGGAAGCAAGCAAACCTTGTCAGATGACAAACACTCCAGCTCGAACCAGTTTAATCCAGCATCAATAGCTTGATTGCGTAAAGCAGCAGGTAGACTAGAGGTCTCATAAGCACACACTAACGTCTCATCCAAGTCAAGAACTACCTACAAACACACATCTTCAGTTACTAAGCACGATTCCAAAGGATACTCAGTTACTAAGCTAAGAGCTTCAAAAATCCCCTTTACATTTGAATCACAAAAAGCTTTCACATTTGAATCACAAATGGTCAAAAATCAAACTAACTGTAGATGGGTTTGACTAATCGATAAGATGAAGATTCAAAGTTCTCATCCAATTCAAGAACTACCAATAGCTACTAAGCACGAATCCAAAGGACACACCTTTCACAAAGTCTTCAACACATTTTCACAAAAAGCTTCCACCTTTGAACCATAAAAAGTCAAAACCAACAGCCCTTGATTGAAAGCACGTACCTTTAGTCTCTGGAACCGGTCTTCGACGTCGGAGGAGGCGATTTCCACGGTGGTGGGAGATTCCGGCGACGTGCCGAGCAGTTCGATGGAAGGTAAGGGTTTAAAGCCATCGGCGGCGGCTTTAGAGGAGGAAGAGAGGAGAGGATGATACCCAACAGCGCGAAGGATCTGGAGGAAGATCTGGTAGAAAAACGCGAGGCAGTTCATGAAGGTCTTCCACACTTGAAGGGAACGAGGGGAGTAAACGACGTCGGACTGAGTCAACTCGGCCATGACTCGGTGGGAAGGGAACTCCGTTTGGAGTTGGAATCTGTAAAAAGAGAGATGAGACAGAAACTTGAAGAGGAAAGGAAGCAATCAAAGTTCTTCTTCTTCCTTCTAAAATGATATGTTAATTTAATTAGGGAGAGAGAGAGAGTCTATGGCAATGGTTCGATGAAGTCTTTTTGATAAAGTGACATTTTTATTGATTACGATCCACGCGCCCTGGAAATGTAATTATTGTTCAATAATGTTCTTGTCATGAAAAAATTAAGTCCTTTGATTCCGTCGTACAGCAAGAAAAAACACTACATTAAAACATTTTATAAATATACTTTTGATGATCAAATTAAGAATAATACAATGAACATTTATAAACAGTGATTTTAAAATTGAACCGATTTCATTTTAATGGATGTTATGGATTGTTAGGATCAGATTAATCAAGATATATTATTTCATCATTAATATTGATCTAACTAGTAGATGGATGAAATTGTTTCAAAATATATATTCGTATTAGAAGGTTAGAAATATGGCCCTGCATTGACATTAGAATATTTATAAAATATAATTAATATTGGATAATTTTTTTAATACAATCTGTACATATATTAAATTTTATATTAATTACAAACTAATCTTTGTTTAATCCACATTTACTCTCTGATTATTAGTTAATTTACTAGATTTATATAGATTTATCGTAATTTCAAAACATTACTTTTAACCATATTTTTAACATTTTATTTATTTATAGAAAGACATTGATTATAAAATATATTTAGTTTTCCACATCAAAGTTCAATATTTAATTTAGAGAAAGATTGACAAATGTCAAAATAGCTTTTCAAAAAATAGATATAATCTCAAAACTAATTTCATATTTTCAATATATATTAAATATGAAGAGAGTTTCCTATGATGCTCTTACACATAAGCAAATAAAGCCTAAATATTGAAAACCAAAAGACCAATTGAAAAGAAGACGTGAAACCACGTGCGTGTAATGAGAGTGTGAGTTTAAAAGACAGATATAGCCAATAGGAAAAAACAGATTTACAAACTGCATCATTCGTTTTATTTATTTTTCTGTATAATGATTTTTCTTTTTGTCCTTTTTTCAATGTACACATCTTCCTTAACCTGACGTTATTCCGGTTTGGTTTTATTTAAATTCGGTTCAACTCCCATTTTGTTTACAAACCCTTTCAAAATTTCGGTTTTGGCTTTCAATTCAGGGGAACAAGATTGAACCAGTTTGAGATTTTTGACCTATCTACAAATCATTTGGCATTAATTTTATACATATATGGTTACAATCTGTCAAATTTGACAAGTTCAGAACCATCACGTGGCACATCGCTTCTTCTTCTTTGACGTGTTTGCTTAATTTAATTTGATCCATTTAATTGCTATAATGAAAGAGAGACACACGTACACAAACACACGAGCACATGCGTGCATTTTTAAACGTTCAGTCGCTCTCTCTAATCCCAAATGGACAACTACTATCATGTAATATAGAAGGAGACATGTTTGTCTTATCTCCAAACCTTATCTCTTACATATTCATTTGGTTTTGTATAGAATAGTCACCATGGCCCGTGAGATTTAGACGTCCATAATTAAATACTTTAAAGTTAATCTTCATAATTTTCTTTTTTGACAATTTGAATGTCATGTAATCTATATCTAATAGTTCTTTAAAATTTGGAGGTGTCTAGAATCAACCCAGACAGACACACTATATATACGTCAAGAAACAAGAGTAGAGGTTGCTTTATGTATATATATTTTCGAGTGAAATGCTTCCCAAAGAGAAAAATTCATAGTCAAATGCTTTTTATCAAACTCCTTAAACACAAACAAAATAAATAAATAAAGAAAGAAATAAATAAATAAAGAAATAAATAAAGGAATGTGGGTGATGAGTGATGAAGTAGTCATGATCCTATTCAGTTTTCCAGTTGATGCATACATGAAACTTGTAGTCAAGACACATCATGCATGAAGGAACTAACATAAAATGCACATCTGGTTGTTCATCATTCACTTCAAGAACTTTTTTAAGATCTGATTCGAACTACAAGCGATCACAAGATTGAAAATAACTTGAAACTGTAGGAGAAGAGAACTACTCCTAAAGTATTATATTCAGTTCCTTGAGAATTACTCTCTTACCACTCAAAGGGTACACAGGTTTTCCACATTCAAACTTGTACGTGGACTCACAGTGTACGTTTAGCAACACTGTGATCTTATAAACCCTTGTTAAAGAAAACAAAGTCGAAGCTGCTAAAAGGGAAAGCACAGATCTTTAAATGTGTTGATGTTTCAGCAAAAAGATAATCTCGGAGCAACCAAGTTCTGCATTTGGACACGGAACTGATCTTAAGTATTTCAAGAAGCCGTTCCATAGCTCTATTCCGTGAGCTAGTTGTTAAGGAGCATGTTGCACATTTTTGCCTCAACTTGTGGAGGCAAGTAAAGCATGCTAGCTATATGACCATTATCACACTATATGACCAAGAATAGTTGTGTGTTCAGTGAAACGTCTATTCAATAAAACATCTCGAAAACTTTGAATTTTCAAATAGACGTCATGAGAAGAGGATTGCATGTCATATAGAAAAAAAATAAGAAATGAAACCTGGAAGATAGGAATGGTGCATGAGAGGATTGAAGCAAAGGGGACACTCGATAGCATCTAGCTAGATCATGCAGCGTCCCCGTCCGCTTCTTCTTCCCCTAATCCAAAGCTGACCTTAGCTGATGCGACTAAGACGTTTTTTTTCCAAATGTGTTATTGGGCTACTTTCCATTCTTCCTTTTATGATTTTAAAGCCCATAATCCAATCATGTGTTGTAGATTTATCTACACATCAGTAGAAAATTTATGAACGAACGAAATTGAGTTAGAGATGATCTAATAATTCAGTATTTATACAAAAAGAAAACATAGTTTATTATTTAATATAATGTAGACATCATATATATCCTTACATACAAACACATTAAATAGTGTTCATTATATATTTAACAGATAAGAGAGAAGCATGTTCCATTATTTAGACAAGAAGAAAACAATTTCATCATCTGTAAAATTCAATGTACGCATCTTCTACTATCGTGGGGATCTCAGTTCGTCGATGTGAGACTTGCTACGTGGACCTTGCGTACGAATGAATTGACGGTATTGATCGTAGGTCGTGGAAGAGTAGAGAGCTGGTGAATCTTCGGTCACTAGCTCCTTCAATGGCTCGATTGGGACGTTTCCCTTTGGGTTGTAGAAGAATGCCAATGACAACCTCTCCTTTGCTGGGCTCACGATCACTCTGTGTTCTATGCTCTTGTATATTGAATTGGTCAACATCTAACCACATAACAAAATGCTCAACGTTTGTTAAAAAAATCCAACATTCCAAATAATGCGAGATACTGATCAGATACATCCTGCAAAAATGACATTGATGATATCAACCAAAAAAATAAAAGACACCATGACTTTTGTCTTTGGTCTTTAAGAAATTAATCTTTAATTTGTACCAACCTGCAATTGTTAGGTTTGGACCAAATGACACATTCATGACATTAATACAAATAAACGATTAGAAAATGCTATGCTTTGACTATGTATGTAGACGGTTTTGGTTTTAGCACGTTTGGAACATGTGAATATTTGTGAGCGCAGTCGTTGAAATTGTTTTTGTCTGTTTCTTTGTTTGGGCTCTTTTTTCCTTTAATAGAGGCACATGCAGAATTAAACAATATATTTGCAGTCACTTCACGCCAGCACCTAATTGAATTTCCCCATCAACTTTATGTTTTTATATTCCCATTAATCTAACTTTAATAATACAAGAAAATATATAAAAAGAAGAAGAAATATGCATGCACGTGCTTAACTTTATTAAAACTAACAACTTCAAGGATATACGAAGATGAGAATCAAATCCCATCCACGTGATATTTACTCTATTTTTGGTCTAATAATAAAAAAACATAGTAAAATTATATAGAGTGCTCGAATCTTCCCCAACGAATGTCAATAAGTTAAACAACTAGAATATCAGATTTTCTTGTAATTTGAAGAGTGTCGGTTCAATGTTCTATTCTCCTGTTATTAAGAGAATAGTTAATATTGCAAAAATAAAAATCAAAGAAAGTAGTCACCTGAATTTGGTCACCAATATTAACGATGAGAGCATGAGGAGCTGGTTCGACTGTGATCCAAGCGTCGTCACATCCACGAACCTGAAGGCCAGCGACTTGCTCGTCCGGCAAGAGAATGGTCAATCCACCAGGATCGGAGTGTGGAGAGAGACCGAGAGTTAGCTCCGGCTGAGGGCATTTTGGGTAATAATTAACCCTTAAACATCCTCCATATTCCTCTTTACCACCAAACGCATTTTGAAGTATGTCCTCTTGTAATCCCAAGTTTTTTGATAATATCTTCATCAAGTTCTCGCACAGTTTCACCATTTCCTTGCAATAATCCTCCAATAGTTCTCTATATACCTCAATAACAAATTTGTAACTTCAATTTGTATCATAAATATGATAAAAACTTAAAATATATATATAGACCGAAATAAGTAGTATATTTCATTTTTCACATGTGCTTGCGTTATAATTAATCCACTTATAAGTCATTGTTTGTTCTCTACGATAATTATTTTGTATTATTAACAACGTTGATTTATTAAAAGGTTTTGGAATAAAATATACCGGCAATGAAGAGGCAAAGAAGGCCACTTGGTGTAATCCTTTAAAGACAAAGGACAATAGTGAAGATAATAGTAATCACTCCAATCAAGAATAGCTCCCTTCTCTACGCCAAGTCGGCTCCCATATCCCTCGTAAGTTTTCGGCGAATTAGCATGCATGTTCTTAAGCTCCATGGGAAGATGAAAGAAGTCTCTCCATGTTTCTTTAGCTCGGCCCATGAGCTGAGGGCTCAGCCCATGGTTAACCACTTGAAAGAAACCCCATTCTTTACAAGCTTTTGAGATCTCGTCCAGTGTTTTCGCATGTAGAGTTATGTCGTTTGTGTATAAGCCACCTAAGTCAATGATGGGGATAGCGGCGGTGACAGGGTTGTGTTTGTTGTGGTGGTTTTGAGAGGGTAAGTTTGGACGTTGAGAGAGAGGCTTGACGTAGCAGTTTGGTATGGCTTTGAGGTTGCTTTGGGATAACGACTGGACACGGACTATAGGCTCAGGCCAATCTTGGAACATGTTCATGGCTTTGGTTCTTTTTTTACTAAGGGCTCAAAGAGATAGGAGGCTGAGGATGAAACAAGGAGTATTAAGAAGTTATATATATATAGAGAGAAAAAGATCATACAGATTAAAAAGGGAGAGCTCGAGGGATTCATAATTACTAACTCGTTATATATTAACTTTAAAATAATATGTTGAATAACAATCTCTTATATATTATCTAAAAAATATTAGAACTTGTAAGTTATGACATGTATCATCATTAAAATAACTCTTAAAATCATTAAAGAAATTAATTGGTTCATCTAAACATATAATGTACTTCTCACTAAATAATCATAAAATTAATTAGTAATCTATAAAAAATGTTTTTCATTCTTTTCTTAAATAAAATTACAAAAATACTCAGTATGATTAAAATAGATATAACAATGAATGATTTTATATAATAAATATTTGATAATAATTTTCTATATTTTATAATTTTATATTTTATATTATTAAAATAAATTAAATAATCACATTATCACAAAATAAAACTTAGATTTTTGTATAATTTGTATTTTGATTTTTTTTAAACGATTATAAGTTACTAAAACTGTTAAAAAATTACATTATTTTTTTAATGATTAATAGTTTAATTTTTTTAACAAAATACAAATGATCATAAAACATATGAATATAAAGTTTTACTTAAAATATATTCATACTGAAATTTTTTTAGTATTTTTAAATTAAAATATATATCATATAAAATATTTTAATTTTAAAATTTTAGGAATATATATCATATTTGAATTGATAAAAATTAGGAAAAATTTTAATTTTAACACAAGTTTGATACCACTTTTCAAAAAACATAATGATGAAAAAATTTGCAAGTAGTACTCGAAATTCGTTTTATGTTATGATTTATTTTGATTATGTTTCATTGATTTAAGATTTTGTATCAGTGTTTTCAAAGTAATTTATTTATTGTTGATAAAAAAAGAGAGTCTCATTTGAATATGACTCAAGATATATATATATATATATATTGAAAATCTTGTTTAAGAATGGAAAAAACAAAACTGAAGTTACTAATTATCTAAAGACAAACAATTTTTTTAAAAAAGAACACATGTATAGCATAGGACCAATAGTTGAAGCTGTAACTATAGGCTTTTGATGTAAAATTATTTTTTCTGGGTTAAAATGTATGTGATTAAAATGAAGAAATCACACATCACTGGCTTTCACTGCCCTAAAACATCTATACTATAAATTGAAATAAACAGTTAGTTTGTGAGCTATGTAGAGCCATTGCGTAATTTACTGGAAAAAAATATAAGTCCCTTTTATTGTGTGATCCACAAATTGAAGGATAATGGTTAATATCTAACATGTTAATTTAACTCTTGCTTTTTATCTGCTTTTTTATCTGCTGTTAAATAGTTGTCATTAGGTTTAAAAAGTTTTATTAAGACATATAACAATATTTAGAACATTATAAATATATTTATTATAACTCGGTTACTAAAATGATTCTCTATTATGTAGGATATATATTTCTTTATATTTGAAGATTTTAATTGAGTAATAACTGTAACTCATTCAAGTATTTTCTATATTATGTTATATTGCATTTATATTTATTATGATTTCATAAGTGATAAAGTAAAGATTAGCTAGATATAAAAAACAGTTATATAAAATAGTTAAATATAATATTTACACTATAAGTGATAAAAGTCAAATCTATTAATACTATCATCTGTACGGCACAAATCAAAATATTTTAATCTAAAACTCAAGTAAGTATTACAAAAAGTCAAAATGAACACAATATTATTATCTCAATTTTTTTGATTATTATGTTGATTTTAGTTTTATAAATCAAATAAAATGAAACATAACACACGTTTAGAGCGGATTCTAGGCTAACTGGCTTTAACTCTAGGCTTTATAAACTAAAGCAAATACGATATAAACACTTTTTTTTTTGAAAGAATGTTAAGTTATTTATATAGAAAAAAAACTTTTTACAACTTGAGTGCTTCTTTTAACTGAAATTTGTATGAGATTTTTTAAACTGTCATTAAAAACTAAGTCTACGTATAATTGAAAACTATCGTTATAAACACATTTTCGGTGTGAGATGTTACGTATAATTGAAAATTGGCTAGATTCGAAAAGAAAATGAGACATAAAAAAAAGTTTAAGTTGATCTGAAAACTGCATGTATGCATTTCGGCGCCGTAACCAAATACATCACGGCGTTATCTCAATTTGTATTCGAAATTAAAGATTTATTTGTACGTCCAGCAAACTTTTCTTTTCGCCGCCCACCTTCATTTACATGCGTACGACCCATCGAGATTCCGACATGCAGCACTACCCATCGTAATGTCGGTTTGTGCAAAGACGAAAAATGCAAGACATAACCAAAAAAAAAAAAGGTACATTACAAAAATATTCGATTCCAACAAGTAACTAACTCTCCAGCAGCTACATGGTTGATTCATATGCAGTTACTTGGTTGATGTCAATTGTTTTGTCATATTGGTCAAATGGGATAGATTTTTACTAGTATAAATAAACATCATGACAATCTCGTTCCCATCCCATTACGTGTACCTATTTCGGATTTATATTCCCTATATTTCTCACACTTTTATAACTAATTCAATAATTATCGGAAATGAAACGAACGATAAAAGAAAACAAAATAGTTACATATTTGAAATTATCTTATATTATTAAAACTTATTTTGTTTAACATATTTATATAGTTAATTTATATTTGATTCATCTTTATTCCGACATTAGTTTTTTTGTTAAAATTTTTAGCTTTACAAGCAATATGATTTACTGTTTTCCCCCTTAATTTGAACATATTTGATGAATGGAAAGAAACATAATCAATATATGTTTACAGTTTGCAAACTGCAAGCATATTTATTTTACTTTAATATTTTCTCAGTTTTAAAATTAGTTTTTTAATAGTAATTCTCGTTTTTACTTGGTCTTACTGTGTTTTATAAAATGGAAGAATATTATTTAAACTGAAGTATTTACAAGATTTTGGATTTATGATAGATTTTTTAGGATAAATTCTGGGTTTACTTGCTTATATGGATACTAATTATTATTTATTACTTAGATTATAAACCCAATGTGTAATATTTTTATTGTTAACCACAAAAAAATAAAATTTTGGATACACTTGAGACTCAAAATGAGATCATATAAGATCACCTCAAAAAGAAAACCCGAAGGTAGTTTTTCTATTTTCCTGCTAATATTAATAGCGAAGAGAGCATCCTGTCGGAGATTGGTTGTTTAGATGATAGACAGCTAAAAGATAGAAGAACCACCTAAAGACAAAGAGGATAGATAGTTCACAGCCCTCCAATAGATATAAGACACGTCTCACTGATTGGGCAGAGACGCCTTTTGATTGGACATTCATGATAGGCTAATCATGCCTTCACTAGCCTTGCGATATGACTTATAACTTATGTGGTTACTTGCTATGTTGGTGGCATTCTAGTTTTTTTTTTAATATAACAAGTGATATTCTAATTTTTTCAAAAAATATATCATCACTACTTGTACATTTTAGAGATTTTTTTTTTTATTTTGATTTTGAAGATCTGGTTTATTCTATTCAAGATTTTTAATGATTTTCCTCAAGATTAGGGAAACTTGTGTTTGTGTATTGTGTTGTGAGGAAAACTTGTGTTTGTGTATTGTTTTCACCAACTGTCGAAAAACTATAAAACGTATTGCTTGGGTGATTTATATTCAAAATCACCATTGTCTACAATAGTTTAAAAATAAAAATCCATTTTTCTAAACATTCTCTTATCTATCAAGACCAAAAATAAATAAATTGTTTACAATATGCGTAATGTTGTTTCCTGATATTAAGAATATTTATGAGTTTTGTTTAGAGAATCAATAAATTCTGATATTATTTTGCAACTTTTGAATAATTTCTCCAAAAAATCAAAAACTACCTATAAGTGGTCGATGAATTTTTTTCTAAAACTATGTATATATAATATAGATAACTAAAGCAAAAATGATAGTATTTCTTGGATTGTGGGGATCTTAAAACAGAAAATAAACAAATATAAAAAGTAATCATTTAATAGAAGTTTTTTATAGTTTTTTTTTAAAAAAGCTTTTTTATAGTTTTACTTTCAGTTTTTTTATTAAATAGGAAAGAATACAAGCTGTGAGTATGGATATTTGAGTGTTTGTTCACGTTTGGTTTAGATTTCGGTATCTAAATATTTGTTTATGTTCGGGTTTTAAAAATTTGTGAAGCACATCTATATATGTATGTGGCGTTGTTATAAATTAAAATTTTCTACTTTTATGGAAATTATGGTGTTTTTTTGGTTAAGGTTGTCGGTACTAAACGTTTTAGTGTGCTGAAATTATAATTAGATGTTTGATTGGTTCAAATCAGTTTTTTTCTATAACTCATAAGTAAATTTTAATCAGATCTAAATTAATCTCCCAAAGGTGTGTGATTCATGGATAGTCTTGCACACCAAGCTCATGGAAATTACAGTGTTTGTTCGTTAAGGTTCTCGGTACTAAAAAATAGTGTACTCAAATTATAATTAGATGTTTAATTGGTTAAAGTCAGTTTTTTCTATAATTCATGAGTAAATCTTAAATATATCCAAATTAAACTTTTGGGGGTGCATGATTCATGGATAAGTTTGCACACCAAACTTATAAACAGCTGAAAGCAAAAATCTATACATATGTGGAGTGTCGTACGATAATTATACAATAGTTCTTTCCAGGAAGATTCAAACTTACAATCTTGGTATAAGAAGGAGTCCGTCCTTATCATTATCATTGGACTCGATATTCCAGGCAATTAAAGTCTAAGTTTATATATGGAATTTAGATCATGGATATTTAGTTTTGAAGATCATCTCTAATAGAACAGTGGATGAGGAGGATTGTGTGTATCAGTGTATGCATTAATTTCAAATGAGCTCATGATCAAAAGGATTGATATTCTGAAATAGAATTCTGTTAACAACTCTGCGATCCTTTTGTTTTGCGCATTTGTCTATATTATTTTGTGCTCATATTAAAACGAAGACCTAGCTTGTACCAAATTGACTATTTAAATAGTTTTATATTTTAGCAAAAAAAAATTATATAAAAGATATAATAAAAATATACGTTTGAAAAGAAGATATACACACAAGCTAACATGTTCAGAAATAAATGTTGATACTTTATACTTTTTTTTCTGAAAAAGGGCAATTTATTTTCATTTTTTCTTACATATAGATATTCGTTAACTAATTAAGCACACATGACAAATTTAAACACTACCTTAATAAAGTTTTATTTGTTAATTATCAAAGTAAAACTCTAAAACACATAAGCATAGACGTTTGGAAAAGTTGAAACCTATCCTACCGACTCGAGCAGCTATGTACGTACCAGTCATCTGTAGTTGTTAAAATTCTTCAGACTTTAGATTAGAGTATGCATTTATAAAAATGATTTTCCAAATTGACGAAGCGAGTCATAAAGTTGAAATGACAAATATAGCTTTGGAATAGTACAATTTGTATACGCAACTCCAAGATAAACTTACAATTTTCACGTGCTGTATAAGCTGAAAGCAATTATTCAACAATTTGGTCATATCAGTTTATCATAAACACACCAATTGTCAAAGCGGAAAAGTAGGATTAAGTGAAGCATATCGTCATCTTCATCATATATTAGTGGTTTCTGAGTCATTTTCTATAACTAGGTCAAGATTCAATAACCAAACAATATAATAAGATTAAGCAACCAAATAAACTAGTGGTGTTAGTTTCCTAAGATTCAATAACTAATTAAACAAGATTCGATAATTAAACAAGTGGGTATAATTTGCTCATACATTATGTCTGCTAATTTTGTTTTATTATATACGTTTTCGTCTCTCCTTTCTTATGTAACAAGAGCGCACATATGACACAATAGATGTTAATTTATCATGAAAATTGAATCGCAACCTTCTACGAATCGAGCATTTAGAAGAAAACAATGTGGGGGTGCCAATTGCAAAAATTCAAGGATATTTAACAGTAGTTTTTTTTCTTTACTAAATTAAAAGTTTAGTTGTTTTTTTAATAGAAAATTCTCTTTTATTAGACCCTATGTGCTGCCAGTGGGGTTTAGTATTTATAAATACTCGTCTATATATTTTATAGACACAACTCCCTACATGTGATGGACACAACTGCTACTATAACCTTACAAAGCATAAGAACAAACAATATGAAATCGATTAACATAGGAATGTCCAAGATATATGTTGTTGGTCTTTGTACCACTTATACGGGCCGAAGATATATGTTGGTCTTTGTACATTGCTCCCAAATAGCAGTTCTTGGGTCCATTGGGCCGAAGTAAATTTAAAACTAGTTTCTATTTTAGGCATAACTTAGAGAAATATGGTTGCATACTTCTTTGCAATAGTTCGTGTACGAACACTAAGCCCACGTATCAGTGTTAANAAAAAAAAAAAAAAAAAAAAAAAACTCATAGGTCAGACAACTGGATTACCAGTACCACATGCTATAATTTTTGGTACAACTCGTCCAAATCTTAACTTAACTTTTATCATACTCGACGAGCACTTTCATAGAAAAATTACATATTGCATAGCATAGCAAGATTACACTTTATATAAACTTAGAGTAATGAGGTTTATTCAGTCCGGTGTGCTAGACTGTTAGTCCAATATATAGTTTTCCGGTAACCTCAAGATCGGCCATGAGTTTCAGCTTTTCTTTTTAAAATTTGATCTCAACCTCCTCGCATGTATTTAATGGATGGTTACAACAAACAAAAAAACGATCTAATCATTCCATCATTTTTTTATATATCGTACCAAGTCTAACGATGTAGTTTATTATTCATGTTATCTTTAGTATTTTATAGTAGGGACCCTTTGCAATAACCCAAGTGGGGTGGGATAACCTAAAAAAACTGTTTTTCGTTAGTGGCGGATCCACGCACTATTGCGAGGTCCAATGAAAGTGGCCTTTGTGATCGATGATCACATAATAAATATATTCCATACTCCATAGTTACTCTTTAAATAAACACCCTTATTTCCCAATGACCATAGCCCATTTTCATAAAAGTCTCCTGACGTATTATAAGTTTATAACTATAGACGGGTATTATAATGGAATCAAATATGAAATCTTTTTCTTTTTTTCTCAAAATATGACATATTTGTCGAGGCCAATTCAAATGACACCTCCGTCGTAATACTTATAATTTTTTTTTTTTGACAATTAAAATACTTATAATTTTTTCGTAGTCCAAAATCTGACCTATCAAAATGTTGTGGAAAACATTTGAGATACGAAACGCCAATAATTGGATGACGACATTATAAAATATACTACTTCTATAAATTTCTAGTATTTTCACACATCAAAAAAATACATTAAACCACTATTACAAATTTATTACTTTTTAATTATCAAATTTTAATAATTTTTAATTAGTAGTAATTTAATAACCTCATTTATTTATTTATTTTAAATTACAATTTCTACACAGAAATTATAAAACATAGATTTTTATGAAAATATTTTTTCTACAATTTTTACTCCTTCTGTTATTAAATATATGGTGTTTTAGAAAAAAATGTTCTACACTAGAAGTTATAAATCTTATGTGTAAAATTTATTAACATTTAATATTACATATTTAATGATATTATATTTTTTATTATTATTGGTAGAATTGTGGTTAGATAAATCATTAATGATATTTTTATTTAGAAAATATAATTTTTTAATATATATGAATAATTTTATAAAATGTCATGTATTAAACACACGGAAATAGTACATTAGTGGAAGGGAGTAAAAATGTAATAATGATTCTGATGGAACAGAGGGAATATAAAATATGTAATAATTCCTAGTGGAATGGATGAAGTATGTAATAATGATTCTGATCATGAATGCATGCAGTCTCTATTTTTCTCAAGCTATGACTCTTCAACCCACTTGTACATATGAAAAGATAATATGCTCCCAAGTTGCCGAAATCTATATAAATAACTCCCACCAAGTCATGATTGTTTTTAGCAAATAAAATGAATGATAAAACAATCATGTTTTGTGTGATCATATTATCGTATAAATTATAAAGAAGACAAAAAGATTTGGGAAGAATTAATTTAGTAGTGGGGAAACAAAATAAAGTAGGGAGAGTGAAGAAGACAATCGTGTCGCCCACACAAAGGGAACGAAGATTAGAAGAACGCGTACGTGCTTGACTCTCTTTCCCTTCTCTCTTCCTCATGCCATCTTCCAACGCGTATGTATCGCACGCTTCATTGTTTTTTTTGTATTAATTATTTGCATCTTGTTTTCTTCCTAATATTTATGTGTTAGATGATGGTTTATGTTTTATCTTGTGTATATATGCGTTATCTTTCTAAATGTCTATTGATGATATGATTGTTTATTTACACGTATATGCAAGAAACAAAATGCATATATGGTCATTTGAATGTTTTTAATACAATTAAAATACATGTCTGCAGTGCCAGTCCAACAAGAATATAAAAATTATGACTCTAAACCAATATAGGAAAATACATAATTAATCATAAATAATGCAAATTAATATGTACTGTATTTTTTAAACTAAATTGTAAGATCTTAATCAACTGCTTATATCGCTTATGCCATAAGACGATATTGCATATCAATAACAAATTTTACACAACTACAAACAGAATAAAGCTTGACTTAAAGGGTCTTTTCAACATTTGGGAGTTTATATAAACACAATTGAAACATAAGTTGACAACAATATAAGTTCTAACTCAAAATTAGTGTATGTTGAAATAATGAAACGTCAATTGACGATAAAAGGATGATCTAATTCCATTCAATTGGCTTAGGCGCAAGAAATCAAATGATATGATACTACAATTAATGAAAAGACCGAACATAATCTCTCAGTTTCCACTCGTTTGGATTTGGCACTGATTTTGATGGAAATCGGACAGCACAGCTCAGCTCAACTCATAAGCAAGTAGTAAGAGTTTGACTGGCAAGAGTCTCTGTCACGTGCTCTTCAAAGCGCGTCCTTTGTGTCTGTGGTGGACTCGCACACGCGTGTTGAACGGTTACCGGTTTAGTCGGTCAGAGTTCTTAATGGTGGGTCCTGCTTTGTCACTCCCCAACTCCAAACTTACCATGAAAATATAATTAAAACTATTTTATAAAAAAAGAGTAATTAAATGATTAGTTGATTTATTTATCAAAAATATAACTAAGTAAATCAACTTAAAGAAGTAAATGATTAGTAAATTCCTTGTAAAAAATTATAACTAAAACTATCAACCATTTCCACCCAGAAATATAATTAAAACCATAAAATTACAAAAAAACAGGTAGATGATTAGTTGATTCCTTGTTAAAAAAATATAACTAAAACTAGTAACCGTTTCCACCCAGAAATATAATTAATACTACTTATAAAAAAACAAGTAGATGATTAGTTGATTTCCTTGTCAATGTTCACGAAAAAAATACTACAAAACAAAAAAAAAGTTAAGTAGAAAAGTCAGCAGAAGAGCGACATCCTCACCTTTGAAAGTTTGGTTTCAACTTTTTAGACTTTTTGACCTAATAAACCATTTCAATGACAATGACGAGGAAGAGAAAACTAATAGACTAAAATATTTTTAAAAGAAGAGGAAAGAAAGAAGGCAGCTTCCTCTCTCCTTCATCGCAACGAAGCACCTTTAAAGAAAAGTCCCTTTGTCTCTCTCATTCTCTCAACCTCCATTCTTCTTATAAACCCCCACATCTCTCCACTTGTTTCTTCATTCATCACCCAACTCTCTCCAACTTTCTTCTACTGTCGTCTCTCCCACTTTCAGTTCCAAGGTTTGTGCCTCTGAATCTTCAATCTCGTTTGGTTTACAAGCTTTGATTTTTTCTAGAAATTTGTTGGCTTTTTTTTTGGTTTTTTGAAACTTTATCTTTGACCCCTTTTTTGCTTTTAGAAGTTTTCAACGAAGAGAAAGAGTAGAAACGGTCGTTGGCTTGTCTTAGTACAAAGTACTTTAAATTATAAATGGAATCTTAGAAAACGGATAAAGTTATAAGAAACAGAGCTTTTAATATCAGTTTCTCATATATCCTGTGCAGAGTTATAAGAAACAGAGCAACCTCTGTTTTTCCACAAATGGGTCTCCTTGAATACGCCGCCTGTGATGATCTTCCATCGTTCCAGAGAGAGATCGAAGAGAAAGGTCTCGACTTGGACGAGGCAGGGCTCTGGTATTGCAAAAAGCTCGGGTCTAACAAGATGGGTCTTGAAGAGAGGACACCACTCATGGTTGCAGCTATGTACGGAAGCAAAAAGGTTTTGACTTTCATCGTTTCCACTGGAAAATCTGACGTGAACAGAGCTTGCGGTGAAGAGAGAGTCACTGCGCTTCACTGTGCTGTTGCTGGATGCTCTGTGAATATGGTTGAAGTCATCAACGCTTTGCTTGATGCTTCTGCGTTGGCTAACGCTGTTGATGCTAATGGGAACCAGCCTCTGGATCTGTTTGTTAGGGTTTCGAGGTTTGTGGCTACTCCGAGGAAGAAAGCGGTTGAGTTGTTGCTGAGAGGAGGTGGTGTTGGGTTGTTGATGAATGAGGTGGTTGAAGTTGAAGAAGAAGAGGTCAAGATAGTGTCTAAGTATCCAGCTGATGCGTCATTACCGGACATAAACGAAGGTGTCTATGGAAGTGATGAGTTTAGGATGTATAGCTTTAAGGTAAAGCCTTGTTCGAGAGCTTACTCACATGATTGGACCGAGTGTGCCTTTGTTCATCCTGGTGAGAACGCGAGGAGGAGAGATCCGAGGAAGTATCCTTACACTTGTGTCCCTTGTCCTGAGTTTCGTAAAGGGTCTTGTCCGAAAGGAGATTCTTGCGAGTACGCTCACGGTGTTTTCGAGTCGTGGCTTCACCCTGCGCAGTATAAGACACGGCTTTGTAAAGATGAGACAGGTTGTGCAAGGAAAGTCTGTTTCTTTGCGCATAAACGTGAAGAGATGAGACCAGTTAATGCTTCAACTGGCTCTGCTGTGTCTCAATCTCCGTTGGAGATGATGCCTGGTTTGTCTCCACTTGCGTATTCTTCAGGTGTTTCGACACGTCCTGTCTCTCCAATGGCTAATAGTGTTGCTTCCTCTCCAAGAAACGGGTCATGGCAGAACAGAGTTAATGCTCTGTCTCCACCTACTCTGCAGCTCAATGGTGGAAGCAGATTGAAGTCGACACTGAGTGCTAGAGACATGGATATCGATATGGAGATGGAGATGGAACTGAGACTCCGAGGTTTCAATAATGTGGAAGAGACTTTCGGGTCTTATGTCTCCTCTCCAAGTAGGAACTCTCAGATGAGCCACCAGCATTACCCTTCTTCCCCGGTAAGGCAACAGCCTCCACACCACTTCGACTCTTCAGCAGCTGTGGCAGCTGCAGTGATGAATGCAAGATCATCTGCATTTGCGAAACGCAGCTTGAGTTTCAAACCTCAAGTAGCATCATCACCATCGAATCTCTCGGATTGGGGATCACCGAGCGGGAAGCTGGAATGGGGAATGCAAGGAGATGAGCTGAGTAAGATGAGAAGAAGCGTTTCATTTGGAATCCATGGAGACAACAATAGTAATGCTGGGAGAGATTATAGGAACGAGCCAGATGTTTCTTGGGTTAACTCTTTGGTTAAAGACAGTGTTGTGTCGGAGAGAGGATTTGGGATCAATGAGAGGGTTCGGATCATGTCGTGGGCTGAGCAGATGTACAGAGAGAAGGAACAGACTGTGGTGTAAACACACACACACACAAACTTCTTTATTCTTTAATCTTTTTTTTAATTGTTTCTGTTAGTATATGATTTGTAGTCACTATGAGAGAAAGATAGAAAAGATAACTGGACTAATAGCTTATTAGTCTCTCTATATTGGTCATTTTCTTCTTGTAATTTCAAAAGTATGAAATGGTCTAAGCAATAATAAAAGACATTACTTACTTTTATCTCTTCTCATTACTTTTACAAATGAGTTTTCTTATGTTTTGGGAACTTCAAACTACTATGGCCGGAACGTTTGATTTCAAATAGGCAACCAAATTTCAAGAGTATATGCTTTTCTATTTTTGGGCCTTGATTAGATGTGGCTCATTTTTGTTCCATATGTGCGAGTTATTTCTTGTAGTTATCCTTTTTCGAAATTGGGCTTTTATGAGTCAATTTACTTGAGCAGTGCAGCTTCTACAAGTAGCATGCACAATACCAATTACATGGATGGTCATGCACCTAGCTAGGATTGTCATTATTGTGGAAATTGGATTGGACTACATATAAAGGGCTTCAACACAGGCCTTATGTTATCCATCACACAAAAAATTCTTTAAACACTAAAAATAGTTATCCACCCTTCATCACAACTAGACCTGGGCGTTTCTACCCCAACCCGAAATACCTACCTAAACCCGAACCGAAAAATCCGAAACCGGATCCAAACCGTAATATAAAAATATCCGAACGGGACTTATAGCTTAATACTTCGGAGTTCCGATATAACCCGAACCGAACCAAAATCCAAACTAGGATCCGAAGGTATCCGAAATTAGTCAAATATGTTACTATTTTTATATATGTTAAGGTAATTTAGATATTTTATAGCATTCTAAATATTTTTGTAGTTTATTTTATTTGTTATTTTGAATATTTTCAGTTAGTTTAGATAGCTTAACTAATTTTTAATTAGTTTTGTGAATAATTTATATATTTTGAGTTTTTTTTTTGTCATTTTCTCAGAGTTTAAAAATATATTTTTGGACGATTTCAGACAATGGTTACAATCCGATCCGAACCAAACCCGGAAGGAACCGAACCGAGCCCGATCCGATAATTAGTAAAACCCGAATGGGACTTATGAATATAATACCGAAAATCCGAAAATCCAAATCAACCGATCCGAATCCGATGGGCCCCCGAACGCCCAGGCCTAATCACAACAAATCACCATTGAGATTATGCTCTCCTTTTGTGTGTTATACTATTATATTTTTATAAAAAGATTGATTGGGATTTCGAGGAATACAAGTTAATAAACAATCAATGGTCATCTATATAGACTAAAATAAAATTACTTCAATGAATCCGCTGTACACAAGCCATCAGAAGCTTTGCTGCATAAACGAAAAAACTATTTTCATTACTTTTGGTATGACATGTGTGATGTGTGTAAAGTAAAAGTACGTTCAATTGTTAGTATTTTGCTTGACTCCACCATATATTATATATTGGTTCTATCATTCAGATTCTTGACTCACCTTCTTTTTCACATTATTCAAATTGACATATTATAAAGCGTGTAACAAGTTAGTCACTCATCCGAATAAAACAAGCTATTAAAGTAAATATTCTTATAGTGTGAGTGTGTCGGTTGCAGATGAAATAAGAAAAACAAAGCATTAAAGGGAAGATTACTCATTCGAACAAACACAAACATTTTAACTAGATGGTGTAGCCAAGAACACTGAAAATGATTCGAGAAGAGGTCATTTGATGATGTAAAGAAATCAGCCACGAATGTTTAATATGTACACTGTGATTGGAGATTTAGAGTCTAGATTACCTTTAATTTGGACATTTAGGAGTATAGTTTCCAGACATGATATATCTGATCATTTAAGTTAACGGATAAGGTGAAGTTTAATAAAGTCCAATTTTACAATTTTAATCAACATAGTAGAATTTTCATTTTCATAATCCTAAAAGAAATTGCCACAGATTTTGTAGGTACGCCTCAGGCTGTCAAACACATCATACGTGCGTGGTGAAAGTCAAACAAAATCATCGTCGAAATAAAAGGGATATGTATATGTATGTCAGTATGTCAGTGAGTGTCTGACTCACACAAACAAAAAAAATACAAAAGGTTAGGGTTAAGTTCCTTTGGCTTTGGTTCAAAGCAAAAGGATTCACATAGTGAACTAACAACTAAAGCCAAATGGAGTTGTATTAAAGTTTACAATACCTGCCAAGAAAATAAAGATATGTTATAAATATGTAAAAGATGATGATGTAAATAAAATAGATGGGCAATGGTTGGTATATGTATCTATAATAATGTGTGTGTGTTTTATGAGGAGATTCCTTAGCTTTTACTTTTCTCAAATCGAAAGCTTCATATATAATATATATACATATCATTTTGAATAATCTTACTTGTCATTTCTATTTCCTTTTACTTTTACTTTTCCAAGTGGAAAATATATTTTTATTTTCCTCTTAACGACCACGGATGCTTCACCCTCAACATGCGACGGACGCATGATTGTTACAGAAACGAAAGAGTAGTTTAAGAAAGAAAAAAAACAAAAGATCAGTTTGGTGCTAGTCTAGTTTTAAGTGGTGATTAGAGAGAGTATAAATTATGTTTGACACTGAAAATATGTAAATGTATCACAAGTTTAAGACTATCGCTGGAGCTAGTTTGGATTTAGACGCAAGATACTGATTGCTTTATTCCATCTATTAATTATGAAGACAACGAGAAAAATGAGTACAGCTTGCTATAAACCCTTTATCATGAAATTATAAATAATTTTACCAAAAAATGAAATTATAAATAAAACGTTGCTTATCACGAAAATAATACGAATTAAACTTAAGAGAATATATATGATACTCTATATACGTCTAGTAACATTATCTCGACTGTCATAACGTTCTGAACTTACCAAGAGAGACTTGTTTTGAATCTTCAACAGTGATATCATAGTCAATTTATCATATGCATGTAGATCAACCTAAAATCGAATTTTGTTTTAGTTACTATCTTTTCTAAAAACTTATTTTGAATACGTGAATGATGATGAAACGTGGTTAAACTGGCACCTGAGACATAAAATTAATGTTTGATAGAAAACTATGTTTTGGAAACAAACAAATTCTTTAAAAATATAAATGGATAGAAGATAATCTCTGGTGTGTATACAGGTGGGAGATAAAGTGGATAGTGAAAATGAAATGAAGTATGCTTCTAAAAGTGTTGAAGTATAAATGTAACTAAAAAGATGGTGCTTTGTTTCTATAGTCCTTTTCTTTAGGTGAGGATTGAGACAATCTTAGAATCTTTGAATCCACTCTTCTCTCCAAACCCTACTTTGCTATAACAACAACTTCAAAATAGATTAGTTAAGTGAATTAGATTACATTTTAATGTCATTAAGCAACTTGATTTTTTTTTCAAAAATATATAAACTTCACCTGAAAGCCTTTGAAAACCAGTCCAAGATAAACCCATCTCACCAAACCATCAACCACAAAACTAATTAACGTTAACAAATAACAATTCTGATTTTTCTTTTTTAAAGAATTATTGTTTGTTTAGTTGTTATCTAATCCTTTATTCGTTGCTAATATATGTCCATCGATCTTTCTCCCTCTTACACACAAACATACTGACATTTTAGAGAGCCTTTGAAGAATTTTTTAAAAAATTCATTTATTCTTTTAAATGAGATGCAACCTTGGAGAAGAAAATTTCCATTGTTCGAAACAGGAGTGACAATGAAACAGAGAAAGAACAGTAACCTCTCGATCTTCGCCGTCGTCTTCTCTGTCTTCCTCTTCGGGATCTTCTTGTACAACGAAGACGTTAAATCCATCGCCGAGTTTCCTTTCTCCAGCTCAAAACCTAGCAACGTCCAAGAGGAGGCTAAACCTATCACAGAGGTCACGTCACTACCATTTCAAGAACCGGTCAAGAACTTAGACCCAGTTCGAGATTCCGCGGGAAACGCAGACCCAACTCAGGAAACCGTCAAAAAAACAGATTCAGTGAGAGAAGCAGAGCCAGTTCAAGAAGAGGTATCGAAAACAGAGGAAGGGAAGAAGATTGAGCTGTTTGCTGTAACGGAGGAAGAAGATGACGGAGGTGACGTGGAACTGCCGCCGGAGGGGTGTGACTTGTTCACCGGAGAATGGGTGTTCGATAACGAGACGCATCCGTTGTATAAAGAGGATCAGTGTGAGTTCTTGACGGCGCAAGTGACTTGCATGAGAAACGGAAGAAGAGATTCTCTGTATCAGAATTGGAGATGGCAACCAAGAGATTGTTCTTTACCAAAGTAAACCAAAAAACTCTGTTTTTTTCACACTAGTTTTTGAAATTGGTTTAGTTTGGTTTAGTCTAAATTTGATTTGGTTTTGGTGAAGGTTTAAAGCGAAATTGCTACTGGAGAAGCTAAGAAACAAGAGAATGATGTTTGTTGGAGATTCACTTAACCGGAATCAATGGGAATCGATGGTTTGCTTGGTTCAATCAGTGGTTCCTCCCGGTCGAAAGAGCTTGAACAAAACCGGTTCTCTCTCTGTCTTCCGAGTTGAGGTAATTAAAAACCTTAGACTAATTAATAGGATAATGTATTTGGTGAAATTGCACTTTGAGGGAGTAGTTAAGTTTGTATTTTTGCTAGTAATTAATATTTGTTTTTTTTGGTTTGTTTGACTTTTTTTTTTGGTAAAAAGGATTATAATGCAACGGTGGAATTTTATTGGGCGCCATTTCTGGTGGAATCGAATTCAGATGATCCAAACATGCATAGTATACTTAACCGTATAATAATGCCCGAGTCCATAGAAAAGCATGGAGTCAACTGGAAAGGCGTTGACTTTCTTGTCTTCAACACTTACATTTGGTGGATGAACACATTCGACATGAAAGTCTTGTAAGTGTCACCACTACATTAATTTTGCCTATATATATATTTACAAGCTATGAATTGAGATTGTGGAGTTGATGAAAACAGACGAGGATCGTTCGATAAAGGGGACACTGAGTACGAAGAGATCCAACGGCCAGTAGCGTACCAGAGAGTGTTGAGGACTTGGGGAGATTGGGTGGAAAACAATATTGATCCTCTACGTACCACTGTTTTCTTCGCCAGCATGTCTCCTCTCCACATCAAGTAACTAATCCCTCAACTCCTGTTTGAACTTTACATTAAGATATTGTGTCTTGCTTAATATGATAGGGATGTTTTGCTTGCAATATGAAATTACTCACAACTTGAGAGGTCACTCTCTAGACTCTCCATGTTTGACTAGTGACACACCATTTCATAATTTTCATGAAAATATTATACAATAAGACACGGCCATTAAACGATTATAGAAATTTAACTGTATTTTTGTGTGTGTTTTCATATTTTGAGTGCCATATGTGGGATGTGTGGTTCTTAGAACTTAGCTCGTACTGCTTAACAAATATATAAACTAGAGCTAGTAATACAATCTATTGATCTGTTTTACATTTTTAATACATTTCTTGCTTACCATTTTTCTTTGTATTCGGTAATTAACAGAGTGATAATTACAATGGCACTTAGCTTATTCGTTTATTTATGTTATAGCATATAACATTTCTCATTGTTTGCCTCCCAAAGCACATAACAACCATATGTACAATCATTTATAAGGACCACATGAGAATATGATTAACCTCATGCAGACGTAACGTAACTTGAAAACCAAGTAACTACCAGAAAAAAGAGATCACAAGTCTTTGTCCTTTGAAAACCCTACAAAAAGCATATATAAACCATAAATTCTCTATAATCTTGTATTTTGTAGAGTTGGTGTAACCACCACTTATAATATGTTTATCTTTGCGAATAGATTTATCTAATTAGGAAACTTCTTTACTGTTGTTTAATTATATATTTTAGGAGCTTGGACTGGGAGAATCCAGATGGGATAAAGTGTGCTTTGGAGACGACACCGATACTTAACATGTCAATGCCCTTCAGCGTAGGAACAGACTACAGACTGTTTTCAGTAGCGGAAAACGTCACGCGTTCTCTTCTTAAAGTTCCGGTTTACTTCCTCAACATTACGAGACTCTCGGAGTACAGGAAAGATGCTCACACTTCGGTTCACACAATCCGACAAGGCAAAATGCTGACGCCGGAGCAACAAGCTGATCCCAACACTTATGCTGATTGTATCCATTGGTGTCTTCCCGGTTTGCCTGACACTTGGAACGAGTTCCTTTACACACGTATTATTTCACGTTCCTGACCAAAGAGACCCAAAAAAAACTTTTGGAATATCTCGAAATCATGTTATTATTTTGATATCATAATGTTCATAATTTTTCTTGAATTGTAATTGTGAAATGTTTTTTTTTTTTTTACTTATGGTTATTAGAATGTCTATTAGGATGAAAATGGAAGGGTCTTTTAACTGTTTTTTGTATTCTTGAACTTCGGAGTGAGGTGGTAAGCAAAGGATGCCAAATGTTCTGGTTTTAGCTAATCAATTAGGTAAAAGTTACCGACATCGACCATGGTCGATATGCTATTCATGTGAATCATACATCATTATGTTCAAAGAGTTTAAGACTGAAGTTGATAACCAACTTGAGCCAAAAGATAAGATTTGTCAGTTCGGCTATCATGACCGGGTTCAGTCAAAGCTGTCGATCGGTTACGGGTATAACTGAGTGAAATATGTTCCTGAGCGCCCTAACTTTTTAAAAATTATTCTATATATATAAACATGTGCCCCAATTTATTTATTTAATTTTTACTAATTGTCTATAGCATCCAAAATTTCAAAACTGGTCAGGAATCCAGTTTATATACAATTAATGGCTGAAATGTCTTACCCAAATTAAGAAAAAATTAGTGAGAGAGGAAAGTAGTATTGCTGGGATGCAATGCTCGTGTGTAGATTCAGGTTTGATTGTCTATGATCCTCAGTTTTGGCTAAGCTTGTAACAAACTCTTGATCAATCAAAGTATTATTCAAATGAAAAAAAAGAGAGGGCTTAGACGTGATATGTCAATAAATTGTTAGATCTTTATTTATGAGACAAAGAATCTTCCAATAAAACTGTGTAACCTGATGACAAAACCACATCTTTAAATCTCTATACAATCGACCCTTTTGTAAGAATGAATGTGTAGTAAAAGAAGACAAAGAAGTTAAAACGTGTCAGTGGTGATCAACTCGGAACCGACATACCAATATAGCCAACTCCAACAATAAAGAAAGCAGTGGACTGCAATAAAAGGTATACATAAAGGTATGTCTTCCCAAACACAAAGTCATAGTATCCACATATGAATAGATACATCCCAACCATTATCTCTCGCCATCTGAGTCTGCAAAACATTCAACCCCATCATAGTCAACACCATTAATCTAACAACTTGTTATGCAAGAAAAGAAATCAAACCTTTCGGGGAAGCTGTAGTGAGTAATTAGGTTTTCTCTGAGAGTGTTATACTCTCCTAGCTTCTGTGTCACAACCCATTCTTTAACTCTACTAGTCTCTAACAATCCAATGAGGGTTCCTTTACTCCTATGCATCGCCATTACGTTCTCGAATAAGATCCAATACAGTATGAGGTAGAATGATTTTGGTGTTGCAATAGCGTTGAGGATAGTGATGGTAGCTGGAATGTAGATAGTTGTCCACTTAGGGACTTCTATTTCAGGAAATATAACGGTCGCAGGCAAGATCAGACAGTAGAAGACGAATGTGAAGATGTGTACAACAATCTTCCTCACAAAGAAGAAGTTATATATCAAATAAGCCTTCTTCCATAAAGACACATTCTGTATCAAACAATATTATAAGGTCACTGAACTTAGCTTGTGTTCCAAGAAAGTCAGTTTTTAAGGGTTTATGTGATGTACAAACCTCCTTTTGGATGATCTCCATGGCCATTTTCTTGAAGAGGTTCGCTGGACCACAAGACCAACGATGTTGTTGATACCGATATGCTCTAAATGAGCTTGGAAGCTCGTTGCTCACCTGAAACCCCAAACTTTTTAGGTCCTTTACAGTACAAGTTAAGTCACTGGTCTTACTACAAGTGGAAAGTTAATTGATTTTAGACCTTAATGTTGTCTATAAACACAAACTTCCAGCCGTTTAAGTAAGCCCTAACCGCTAAATCCATGTCCTCAACGATCGTGCGGTCCTGCCATCCACCAGCCTCATTCAAAGCTGAGATTCTCCAAACACCAGCAGTACCTAAAGTCAACGATGTTCCTCTTTATAATAACTCAAAGTTATGGTCAGATATTACAAAACACACAAGGAGCTTTAGTATTGATGTTCCACCATTAAATCCAAAGAACCCATGTATGGAGGATCCAGACTTTTGCTCCACAGCAAAATGGTAGTTAAGAGACATCTCTTGTATTCTTGTCATACAACACTCATCTGCATTCACTGCCAAAGCACAAACAAAGCAAGACCAATTGAACAAATCCACTTGAAACGGGTCTTTAGCTAACTTGAAAGTGAAGAAGAAGGATCTTACCGTATTTCCAGCCGGCTTGTACAAGAGCTATCTCAGAGTTGTGTGCAAGAAAAGGAACAGTACGTTCAAGAAAATCAGGTTCAGGCTGAAAATCTGCATCGAATATAACAACAAACTCGCATCCTTCCACATAGCTATGCTTCATTCCTGCAGTGAGAGCTCCTGCTTTGTACCCGTTTCGACTGTCTCTAACCTCTGACTTTATGTTTATGCCTTCGCTCTCCCATTTCTTACACTCTAACCTAACCAGTTCCTATTTTATGTTCAATAAAGACCCTTTGTCACATTGTAATAACCGAGGCTAAACACAAAGATCAATGGAGATTCAAATGGGTTTTAAAGCAAAGACCTTACTGTGTGGATCAGTTGAGTCATCGAGCACCTGAACAATCATCCTATCCAGTGGCCACGATAGCTTGCAAACCGCTCCTATCGAAAGTTGGCATACCTGTAGATAAAGTATCAGTAGTGAAACAGAGTGCTCTGTTTTTAGAAACAGAGTGCTCTGTTTTTTCTGGTTGAAACCAAAGTCAAACCTCTTTTTCGTTGTAGATTGGGATTTGGATGAGAACCATTGGATGATTGCTGGAAGGAGCTAGCTCTACGTCATCGGTCTTAAAAGATTCCCATCTGAGAACTTTCTCAGGTGTTCGTCCACGTAATTTGACAATGGCTACAACTATAGCCATATAAGATGCATCTATAAACAACAACAAAGAGATGACCTGACAAAGATTCACCAAAACATTCAGAATTGGTACGAGGAAGATGAATCTTGTTTGCTCTAATACATATCCAATCACTCCCAAGAAGTTCATGTCTCCGAATAAACCATCGGAAGACGTCGCCATCGCACAACACTGTTGACCTCACAACACAAATACAGAAGAGACAACAAGAGGAAGAGAAAGCTTTGAAATCTCTTCCTCGTGAAAGAGAGATGAGCTTAAGGGAAGATCCGACATTCTTTTGGGCTTTTTACTATACCATGTCTTTTTGATTTAGTAAAAGTCTTTGTCAATTTCATTAAAATAATCAAAGTAGACATGTATAGACGTGATCATAAAAGTAAAATTAAATGTGTTTTGGTTGAGCTGGAATTGGTTGTTAACACATCTCACCATGTCTTTAGTTTTTATGTTGAGATTTGTATATTTTATGACATAGTCAGAGTCTCTGACTTGTGTTTAGATTTAAATGTCTGATTAGATTAGTAATCGCTGCATAGTTGGATCCATCAATGATAGCTACTCTTTTAAATAGTTTAAATGCTCATAACAAGGACACCATCAACAGATACCTAATAGATATGCCCCCATATATATTTACATTATGATGGAAAGCTATCCAAATTGTCATATTTGGTAAGAAAAAGCAAAAAGAAAAAACTATAGATTATATTATCTTTTCACATTTTATAATCTTTCATTTCATTTCATTATTTACATGTGTGAATTGTCACTAAAGACAAGCGGTTTAGATGGGTCCTCTCATCAATGCAAACAACGACTAATCACTTGCAAAGTCAATGATTAGTGGACCATAGCAGGGTATAAAATATGTAAAGGCTCATGAAAACTTGTACATGAGCTGTAACTTGTACCCTGGTACATATATATTTTTTTGTAACACTTGTACCCTGGTATATAAAAGTTAAAATAAACTAGTTTTTAAGTAAGGCCTCACAAAATTTACCCAAATAAATTAAAAAGGCCTAAAATGGGCTTTATGTGAAACAGTTGTGGTTGTGTTCCTCGTCTACAAGAGATGATCACGTGGTCTCCACGTGCTCTTAAAAGCGAGTGGAAGAAGAAGGGAACCTAATCCTGTATTCTCTCCTCTGCTTAGCTTCACTGCCACAGAACACAAAGCTCTTTCCCTCTTCCTTCTTCTTCTTCTTCCATATGCATCGCTCTTAGAGACACGTTCATCTCTATTCAAAATGGCCGTCGCTATCAACGCCGGCTTCACTTCTCCGGTAAGTATTCGCTGTCTTCTTCTTCTTTGCTGACCATCAAAATTCATGGAAGTAAAGCTTGATGCTTTCATATCAGAGATTTTGCTTGATTTGCTGTAATTAACTCGAAAAATCTTGTCTCTTTGAAGCTTCATAACAGATCACATCCTGTTGTAAGATTCTCAAGTCAAGTTACAACGTTAAAGCCTTCACCTTTAACGTTCTTCCACACATCTCCAAGTTCGTTACTTTCAAGCAAAACAAGATTGGTTTTATCTTGTTTGAAGTCAAATGAAGATTCCATCACAACAACATCGGTCAACGACCCTCCTCCCTCTTCGGATTCTTCAAGTGAGCCCGTTGAATCAAGCAACAACAACGGTTCTGCGAAAAGAGCACCATTGACAGCAAGAGAGAGGCTAAGAGCAGCTCGTGTCCTTAGCCGATACACAGAAGCTACACCGAAACCATCTAAACCCAAAATGGGGAGCCAAATCTTGGAGGTGCTCAAGGAAAGTGATAAGAAATCGAATAGGAAACCGGGTTTACCGGAAGCACCAACAAACATGCTTGATGATAGCAAGAGAGGTATGCCGAAGAAAGGGCTTACATTTGATCTACCTGGAAGCGCAGATATACTGGTGATTGCGTTTTCGTTTGTGTTCATAAGCACTGTGATGTTTGCAACTACTTATGTTGTCTGGAAACTTGGTGGCATTCACTTCAATGAGAACTGAAGATAAGATCTTTGGACAAGTTTCCAGAGTTTGGAAACTAATAAACAGAGAGTGAGAGTTGTAGTTGAAATGCTTACTTGGGAAAGATGGTTTGAGTGTATACTGCAAAGTTGTACACATAATTTTGCTATTACATAATCTCTTCCTGTTTTAATTATTATCAGTTTTAATCTTTACATTGTGATTTATAAAATTGCCATGGATTATAGATTAATAGCTATAGTTTTTGTCTAGTTGGATCGCTCTCATATTTAGTCTCTTTTTTTATCAACCTTCTCATACGTTAGACTAAGGGCTTGAGTTGCATTTGTACTAACTGAAAATCAAAAACTCTTTTCTGAAAACGCTTGTGGTTGTGGATGATAGTAGTTACAAAAACAAAAAAAAATGCAATTTTAAAATGCGACACCAGTATGCCTATAGGCTTTTGTTATTTTATTATGGGCCTAACAGGCCCACCTAATCTAATCACAGGCCTATCTAGACTTGTCTTCTTCCTTGATGTGGCTAAACCCTCATTTCTTACTCGACGATGTCTCTTCTCCGGCGATACGTTAAACAAGCGACCGGTTCGAGATTCCTCCTCCAATCAATCTCCGTACGTTCAGTCTCCACCGTAAATACCAATCCAAATCCGCCTCCTCGTCGCCGTACAACCACTGAGTTCGATAACCTCATCTACGAAGCAGGAAACTCCGGAGATTTCGAAGCCGTGCGCCGTCTCTTAAATAGCCGCGTCGTAAACGCCTGTTTCAACACCACCGCAACTTTCAAATTCCTAACCAACACCGCTTCTTATACCTCCTCGCTCGAGGATCTCCGCCGCATTTTACCTCAGACCGACGCCGGCTACACTCGGAAGCACGCCTACGAAACGCTAATCGCTCGTCTCTGCAAACTCGGCCGCATCGACGACGCGCTGATCCTGATCAACGATATGGCAATCGGGAGATTCGGTCTCTCGTCGTGCACGTTCCATCCGCTCCTGAACACGCTCACGAAGAAGAGCAAGATCGAAGAAGCTTGGCGCGTGGTGGAAGTCATGAGATCTCACGCGGTTCCGATGGACGTGACGGCGTACAACTACTTTCTGACTTCGCACTGTTACGACGGCGACGTGGCGGAGGCGAGCGAGGTGTTGAGGAAGATGGAGGAGGAAGGGATGGAGGGTGACACTCGCACTTACGACGCGCTTGTGTTGGGCGCGTGTAAGTCGGGGAAAGTGGAGGCGGCGATGGCGATTCTGAGGAGGATGGAGGAAGAAGGGTTGCCTGTATTGTACGCCACTCATGCGCACGTTATTGGGGAGATGGTGGAGTGTGGCTATTATGCGCAGGGTGTGGAATTTGTGATGGCGTACGCTGGGAAAGATCAGAGATTGGATGAAGAGAGTATGGGGAGTTTGGCTAGTAAGCTTGTGAAGAGGAAGAGGTTCAAGGAAGCGAAGATGGTTTTGAAGGAGATGAGTGTGAGGGGGTTGAGGATGGGAACTGCGTTGCGTGAGTTTTATGAGAAGCAATGTGATTGATTCCAGAAGAGACGATCACCATTGTTACAAAGCAGAAGCTTTTCACTCAACAGTTAGAGACAGAATCGAACACATTCGATATAGAATAGTGAAACGATTATGTTTAATTTACAAGGCGGGGGAGAAACATTTACAGGAAGGACAGACACTACCTAGTGTTTATTTGCATTTGCAGCACATGTGCTTTTATTACATGAAACTTTTTCTACTTTCGAGTAGAGTTAGTTTTGAGAAACATGTACTTGTTCAAGATGAATGTGAGATCCATTGAGTTGGTAGTTCCAATACCAGCTTCCTGTTTCCATTACCTCTTCTTCTATTGCTTCCAAGTTAATGCTTAAACCTAAATCGAACACCAAATAGTGTCAGTTTGGTCTGATTAATTATACCATTGTTTTTTTTGTTTTGTAGAATTCACTGACCTGAATTTCCTGATGTGATCTTTAGTCTGTGGCCATCAGGTACTTCAAAGACATCGTTTCCCTGTATCATCCACAATAGAGTATAAGACACTTCAATTTAAAGTAGACACTCTAATCTCTGTTCTGCACATTCGAACTACTTTACCTCTATAGTTACATTGCTGGCTTCGAATTCTGCATTTCCGTGCAATATGATTTTACAAGTCTCCAGCCGGTTCACATCGTTTCTCCAGTAAACATTTGATTTACTGTTCCAATCGATTCCTCGGTTCATTACTTTGACGTTATGCAGTTTGCACTTGCCACACCTACCAAACATAAAAAGGTTCCTTGTGAATCCCAAATATGCAAACCAATGATAGACATGAATCTATATATTCAGTTTCAACTGATCTAACCTTAGTCCGTATTGTAATATTGGTTCACCATTTTCGTTAATTGTTGTTGAACCCATGGCATTTTCCGCATTGACGATCAGGCTACCATCAACCTATGCGACATAAGCTGATTCAGTATTTAAGAAACTCAAAACAATGAAGGCAATGCTAAATATCGCTAGCAGAGGATTAAACTTTAAGAACCTCAACATTGTTCCAGGAGAACTCTGCAATCTCTAGTTGCAGTTCTGAGCAACTAGAAATTGACCCTCCCTTGAACTGCAACAATGGAAAAATAAAAAGTGAGATCAATTACAGTAAAGCCTTTGCTGAAACGCAGACGGCACTTTCTAGAGTCAAGAACCGACTTATTGACTTACTTTCTGTCTTGAAACTTCCCAGAGAGGACCGAGAGCAGGATGCAGAAGGATGAGATACGGTGGTGGGGAATCCACATATTGATCATTAGGTTCAACCTGGAGAAGTAGAATACAACTATTAATTCTCAATCTGAATTAATTTTTGATAACACAGAGTTTTATGGCTCTAAAATAGTGGTGATAATCAAAAAAGTCATATAAACTAACCATTGGAATTTTAATATCACATTCCGTAAGGAGGTCATATGCATTTCGGAGTATATCCAACAAAGCACCATCTGGAGTCTGTAAGGGAAAAAAAAAATTGAAAATTAGATCAACTACACTTGATCAAAAGAATTAATGCAATGATACAAGAGAAAAAAAAAAGACAAAGAAGAGCTACGCAAGTGGTAAGAGAAAGATAACCTGGTGTAAAGCAGCACTTGCGTGTGGTTTCTTCTTCTTAGCTGATGAAGTGACCCTTCTTCGTTCGTTGTACACAATATATGTATCCAGTTTATCTGGTAAGATCATATTAAGGGAGTAAGCAACACACCTAATTTCACGCATAAAGTAAAAACTTCGCAATTTATTCAAAATAACTCTACCTTCTAGGCTGCCTTGGCATCTAGATGGAAATTTATTTGAGAAACTGTCTGCTATGTTTTGCATCGTGCACTCCAATCTACCACCCATAACGCTGCCCAAGAAGAAAAATAGTAAGAAAGTTGCTGACGATATTCAAAGTAACTGAGATCTAGAAAAAAATGTATTAGGAGTCCAGAGGAACTGGAATGATTCCATTTTAGCTAGGCAGCAGTCTAGATTTGAACGAAGCTTCTATTTAGAAGCAAACTATGACGAGAAGAATGGTGACTATAACAAGGGAATATAGAAGAGGAGTCAGCATAAGTGTTCAAACAATACAAACCTCTGATAGTCTCCGTACTGATCAATGTACTCAATTCGCTTCTTTGTATTGAGAACCATATTTGGCAAACTTTTTACATTACTGCTCGACCCAATTGATTCGGCAGAATGTAAGTCTACGTATAGAATGTTTGTATTGGCAGGGAAATCAGCCTGCAAACTTCAGAAGCAAAGAGAAAAACAGATAATGAGAATTAAAAGATTCACATTACTGAATATAACTAGATTTAACCAGTGAGGAAGAACGAACACCTAACTAAAGTCGGCCAACAAAAAAGTAGATAGACAACACTCTCATTTTTCAGCTAGAATAGAGATACTATGAATCGTTTACGGATGTATGCACTTTTAAGCATGAACAAACTCAATGACAGACAATCTCGTACCCATTTGAAGTTGGTGATCTGTTGGAGATTCCGAATTTATCAAATTCTGTGTACTCAACGCATGATATACCATACTCCCACTTTCCATCAAGATTCTTCTTCTCCATCAATACATTAATTCCTTCGGTTGCTCCAGCATTCCTTTTACATGATGCAAACCCAAGTTTCTGGCACATTAAGATTCATAACATATCAATGTTTGTGGTAATCTTTCCACGACCAAAAAGAAACCATTTCACTTTTCTTATCTTGAAGTGGTAGAACAGTGCTGGCACATAGTTATTAGCCATATTTTAGTAGATATTTAACTTCCATGAAAACTAACTAAACAAAATTTGAGCCCTATGACAACAAGTAAGCGACGTAATTAATCTTTTGAATCTATGTCCAGTGTGATTTTTAAATATAGAATGCAAGCCTACCTTCTTATACCGTAAACCAATCCCAGCCAGGGCCAAGAGAGTCACATCAGTGGCAGCGACAACATTACTGCAATATCACAACTGTCAACACTAAAGCCAGAGTTCCAAGTAGTTCTGATTTTACTTTAATGAACGATTTCATAAGTTATAAGTGACAAACCTAACTTGCCGAACGGTTGCTCCTTTTCTTCCATGGTCACTAAACCATTTGAATACACCTTTGTCATAAGCCAATTTCCAAATCACACCATGACCACCAGGTTTACTAACTGGCACGAAGGGCTTTGATACTATCCATTGACCATCTTCAGCGCTGACAGCTGGGACTAGAGGCTAAAATCAAAGCGAGTTTTAACCGTGAGTATACTGAAGATGCGGTGGTTGCCAAGAAGGGATACATGAATCAGAAGAAAATATATACTTTTCTATACCTGTTCAAAGAGTTTGAAATTTGATTCACCTCTTCCAAACCATTTGAGCCTTTTACAAAGCGAACTAACATGCTCATGGTTCTTCTTTGCAGCACTTGTCATAATGGCAACAGGTGTGACACATTGTTTTCCATAAAGTTTGAAGTAAAGGAACTCTCTGGCCTATAAATTAGAAAAAGAAAAAGGCTAAACAAATAATATTACGAACTGATATGGCCAAGTACAGTTGTTCATAATCTCTTTCATTCACTCAAGAATAAACAAACCTACCAAGACTCACTCAAGTAATTAGCGAACATGTACCTGAAGGTCTCTAATAAGCCCCTCCAACAAAGTTCGTCCACAATGAGTAAGCATTGCAGCAGGAAGGCATTCTCCTGTTTCTGGATCAACCAAACCTAATCTGTCTGCTGCACCTCCTAGGGGATATATTTCACCAAGGTCTGGCAATCCCTAATATGCATACCAACTTATAACCCAGAAAGACAAAAAACAAAAAACTCGGTTAACACTGAAAGCAGTAGCATGATACTAACCTCAATTCCCCATAGTGCAGCCTGGGAGGCATACTCTTTCTCTTGAGTGAGGTCAAGAACGCTAGGAGTGTGCATTTCTAAGTACTGGCAACACAAAGATTCTTCAACAAGATGTGACCGGTTAGTATTATGCCTCTTAGTCGATTGGTAAAGAAGCTCGAGAACCATAACTTGATATCTGACAAACAATCATGCATGCCTCAGTAGTGAAAACATCAAAGAGAGAAATGGCATTCTTAGAGCATTTGTAACTGAACCCAAACACCAACCCAAAAAACCTAAATTCGTACCAATTTGTAAAAATACCCGAATGGATTATGTAGAACACTATTTTGGTTATCCGAACCCAAACACAATCGAAATTTTTAACCAAATCCGAACCGAACATATATAAACCCCTAGTGGGGCCTAATAAAATCTACCTGTCCAAAATGTTATTAACCGAATCCGAACCTAACATATATAAATTGGACTAAATTGGACTGTACCAAAACAGGATCCCAACCCGAACACCCAGGCCTAAGCATTCTTTCTAGTTTCTACTCTTAATATGGTTGATCAAGTTTCTGAGATAGAGTAGGTTAAGAATTGGTACCCGATGATTCCTCCAATGCAGTCGTAGAACTGTTCAACTTCACCCAGAAACGTCAAGAACTTTCTAAAGTGAGCAACCTCTTCTGCGTCTAAAACTCTACTTCTATCTTTATAGCTACTACTGTTCACATCGAATCGTTCTATCATCTCAACCAACGCGTAAAGCGCGGTCTTCACGGAGCTCCTCACTGTATACTCCTCTTCTTTCAATGTTTCCTCATTACCAACACAAAGCGCGTGTTCTTGCCCCGCCGCGATCACACACTTAACGAGAAACATCTCTCTCGAATTCAAACCAAGCGAACCTAAAACCTTGGATAAACCGCCTCGATTCTCGCTGAAGAATCGACGGACTCTGGAATCAGAGTCGATGACCGCTTCCTTCCTCCGTAGGTCCTTGGAAACGTCTAGTTTCGTTAGGAGAGCCTTGAGCCGATCGATTTCCGATGAGAAGTCGTCGGATTCGGGAGGAGTCGGTGTGGAGTACTCGACAGGTACGGTGGAGACACGTGTCACCTGGTGATTACATTGCTGCGAGGGGAACGAGGAAGGAAGAAGGAGCAGAGGCTTTTTGAAATGCGGAGAGGTGAAGGAAGGGGGAGGAGGAGAAGATGTAGTAGTAGTGCGGAAGCGGAAGAAAGAGAGATGATTGTGGTTGTGGAGAAGCGGAGAAGCTTGAGGATTAGCCATGGTGAGAGGAGGTTACAGAGGAGGAAGGAGGAGTGTATGTGTGTGTGGGGGGGGTTTTGAAGAGGACCCGGAGGAGGGATAAGGAGAGATACTCGAAGCATATACTCTTCTCCTCCTCTCTATTACGACTTTGCTTGTTTTTTCTATAAAGAAAACAAATAATAATCCAATTAGCAGCGAAGGATTTGATTGTGTAGACGATGTGTGATTGTCGTGCGATGCAATCTTTAATCTGACGGTTCACATGGCATTGCTTTGGATTACACCCATGGGCCATGTTCATGTCGACTCCAACATTTTCTCAAGATTTGGGTTACATATGCGTTTTATAGTCTCAATAATATTTTCGATAAACAATGTATTTTGCATTTTATATTTTTGATTGATTATAAGCTACGAAATTTAGCATGTGGTTTTGAGAGGTGATTTTATATGTTAAAATTAGATTTTTAAAATTATTAAATTACTCATTCCACACTTCATGAATTCGATATACCCAATTCTTGTATTTTTTTCTCATTTTTCAGATTATCCAGAACCCAAAATATGTAGTTCGAAACCAACATTTAATATTAAGTTTGTCTAAAATATCACAACAGTCCTTGTATTACTTGGGGGGTGTATCAACTCCAAACATCATCCTCAGCTATATTTTTTGATTGAGCAAACCTTTTTAATGGTTTTATCTATGTTACTTTGGAACCTGATTGATTAAGGAATTTAATAATGGAATACTAATAACTAATTTACAAACACAATAACACACAACATATATGCATTACCAAAAAGAGTATTACCGTGATAGCGAATTCTTTTACCAGAATTTTTGAGTCGTTATATGAACTAGCATAGATTTATATATATAAGGCCTGAAGACAAGTAACGAGCTCCAACGAGACGCAATAACACACACAAACTTCACATTAATAATACTTACAGTTTCGTCATGAAGCAACGTAGTTACTCTCTTTTTTCACGCAGTGGACAGCACTTCCAGCTCTGCCCACCAGAGAGCTGAAAGTTTCGGAATAGCATCGTCCGGTGACAATCCTGTTATCTCTCGTAACCTCCCTGTGACTTCCTTCATCGTCGGTCTCTGTTTAGGGTCTGCCCTTACACAGCTTTTGATCACTTCGCCTATACTCTCAATCTTCTCATCAAAACATTCCAGCGTCGGATCCACCATCTCCCTCAGAGTCTTTCCTCTCAAGAAATCAGCCAAACCAGTATCGACCGAGTCACCTTTTCTAACAGACTCTGGGAGTTTCCCGGTCATCAGTTCGAACAACAGCAAACCGAAGCTGTGGACGTTGTCTTCTTGGGTTGTGACTGAGATGTGCGTATCTATGAGTGCATTAGTGCTGGTTTCTGTCTCTGATGGGCCTTTTAGGTAACCGAAATTGAAATCTGCGATTTTGACTGCGTAATCCTCTGTGAGTTGAACTGATGATGAGATAAGATTGCTGTGGACTATAGGTGGCTTTAGCCCGTGCATATGGTCAAGGCAATATGCTACACCCATTGATATTCTTAGCCGCATTATCCAGTCTAAGTGTTCTGATTCTTTATCTGCAAAAGAGAGAGTAATATTGTTGCCCACTTAGAATCGTTAAAGAAGGGAGACAACTCATGTGAGTAGAGAGTTTTTCTTTTGCTTACAGTGTAAATGTTCGAAGACGGTTCCGTTTGATGCATATTCAAAGACCAAGATCCTAGTGAAAGGTTCATCTTCTTCACAGTAACCAAGAAGGTTGACAAAGTTCTTGTGGTTTACCTTGGATAGCATTTCAATCTGAAATGATCAAAAAAACATAAAAAGGGATAAGACGACGATGACCTTTTTAGAATATAGAAGGGAACTGGTTGACTGTAAATACCTTCTTTCTGAACTGCATTTCAATGTTATTAGTCCATTCTTTGGCAGAAGCAGTAGCAACAGAAGCCACAGCTATCTCAACCCCAGTCGATAGTGTCCCTTTGAACAATGTGCCAATAGGACAAGATCCAATGACATTACTGAAATCTTCACAGGCAGCTTCAATCTCAGATCTTTTCAGTTTTGGGACACCTGAGTTAAGACAATCAGACAAGAAGGTTAACTTCAATATTCCAGAAAAAACAATGCCACTTTACATAATAATATCAAACGAGTAAGAAAAATTGGATTACCAGTTATGAACACTTTCTGAAGCTGTCCACTAAGACCTGTACTCCAAGGATTCACAGATTTACCAGCCTTACTTTTGAAAAAGAAGACACCAGTAGCTAAAAGAAGCAAAAACACAGCACCGCCTACGCAGCCAGCCACAGTAGAAACCATGCTGCTTGAAGAACTTCTTCTTACGCTAGGAATATTTGCAAGGGACACAGAAGGAGGTGGAGCAGAAACATGCAGGGCAGGTGGACTTTTCCGTGGTGGAGGAGACAATGCTGAAGATTTTCTGGTAATACCTCTATGAGAAGGAACAGAAGATGACGCTGGTGTAACAGCTGCCACAGAAGGACGATCCTTGGACGTAATCAAATGGGTGTAGGGGTTACGGAAACGGCCAAGTAACTTCCTGTGGAAACTAACACCTCTCCTAGAAACAAAATATCAAAGGTAAAACGAAAATGAGTTTAAGACAGAGGAGATAGCAGAATGATTATGTCGATTAATATAAATGCACACACTGACAACAATTTTTTTCTACATAAGTGAAGATATAAGAGTGAGAAAAGAGTATAGGTCCACTCTCTAACAATCTAAAAGCATAGCGTTGAAGCCGTAGATCTACTAGACCAACTACATTGATGTTGATGCTCAACCAGAATTCATTTTTTCAACACATGTTTCAACTTCCACATTCAAATCAATCAAGTTGCAGTGTTAGATTTTTTTTTCTTTCTATATAATTAGGAAGTTGTGAGCAAGTAGCGAGACCCAAACTAAGTTAACTTAACTCTCTACAAACGAACTTGAACATGTGAACTCTTAAATCCTTAGCTAATCCAAGAGATTTAGCCACTGAACCTTCTTCACATTAGATCTTAAACAAGCAGAAAATAAAACACCAAAAACGCTTCATGTAGAAAAGCACAGGCATATTCAAACAAACACCTAGCAGATACTAAAAACAAGCGAGTTGCCTTCAGATTTTAAACTAAGTGAAAGCAATCAC
This sequence comes from Sinapis alba, assembly GCA_012274485.2. Classification (NCBI taxonomy): domain Eukaryota; kingdom Viridiplantae; phylum Streptophyta; class Magnoliopsida; order Brassicales; family Brassicaceae; genus Sinapis; species Sinapis alba. The sequence goes on from MU105751.1 coordinate 1,326,542, forward strand.
AGAAAAAATAAATCCAAAAGCCGCTGCTGTGACTTACAAATCTAAGGCGTCTATATCATCAGATTCAGGCAATAGATCTTTCGTCACACCTGAAAGAGGAGAGAAAAACAAGCTTAATCAGGAACTTGCTTCGATTTATTGGGAGGTAAAAACAAAAATAGAAGCGAGAACCGATTTATACCTTCGTTTTCAAGCGAAAAACACGAATCGAAGCTCAAAATCGCTAGAAGAAACATTAGCGTACGCATTTGGAGCCTTAATCGAACAGATTTCCAGTTCGTACTCATCGTCAGATCAAAAAAAAAAAAAAGAGAGAGAGAAGACGACGGACAACTGTAACTATAGGATTTAAGTAGCTACGGAAGCTGAGAAAACCGAATCTCGATCTGAGGAAGAAGAAGAAGAATAAAGCTAGCTAAAAGACGAAAGAGAGAAAGCTAAGAAGTTGAGTTCGCATGGCTGAGGAGCCGATTTGTGAGAGAGAAAGAGCAGCAACACGACTTGACTTTTCAAGATTTTTATTTTTTCGTTGCCAAAATTTAAGTATTTTTTAAAGCGCGTGTCCCCGTGGTTTGGCCGATATTAAATTTACTCGTAAGCAATAACTTCTTCTTCTTGACAAAAAAAAAAAGTTTTTGTTATATTTAGCGATAATATAGAATGAGCATCAACATTTATCGTTGTAAAGATTAATGTTTGATTCGCGCCATCTCTTAAAACGTGTAGGATAATGACGGTTTATATTATAATTATATAATAAAAACAAACACAATATAACATGTAAAAAAAGATAAATAGGAGAATCTATGGACCTAAAAGATGCCAGAGCTAAAAAGGATTCAAAAGAAGAGGCCAAAGCCACCCCACCCCCACCACCGTCGATTAAGACTTTTGCTGTGGAAATGTTTTTTTTTTTTGTCTGTGTTGGTGTGTTTTTGTATGTTCATATAAATAACGAAAATGATGGTAGGGTCTACGTGCCACGTGTTTTTCTTTGTTTTGTTGTGTGGATGATTGAAGTTGAATGATTGTGTTATGGTCTTGTGGATTAATAATATTAGTTGAAAAAATTGTAAATAATTTACGTGGAGGAGTTTCTGACTAATTCAACGTGGAGGTTTTTGCTTAGCTGTTAGTTTCTTCGTTCTCAATCCAGCTTCGTTGCCATGTGGGTTTAGTCATGGAAGTAATGGGAATGCCCCCATTCTCTTTTATTCTTCAATATTTTCAGTTTTATTTTTGTCAATACACAAAATAGTAGTTTATAGAAGTGTCCCATGATTGTTGTTTGTTTGTTATCAAACACCGCCCACGTTTTGTGGTGTTTAATCCAAATAAAATAAAGAAAAAATTACACACAATTTATCTAGCTACCTATCTATGACTTATATGTTTTATCGTTTGATGTTGTTTTCTTTGAGTATAACACGAACCAATGTTAACCAAAACAGCTTCTAGGAAGAAGAAAAAAAATCATGAGGGCGAGTGGATAACACCAAATCTATGCATAAACACCCTTTACCATATTCATCAATTTAAACAAACTAATATGTATATATTAATTGTTACAAGAAAAAAGTGCATATGTTCATGCATATATACACTTACCATATTCTGACATTCATCAGTTAATTACTACTGTATTTGATGCATCTAATGCCACTGCGTTCATGCATATGCGTGTTCGTGAGTGTGCACCAAAGAGGACCCAAATAAGGCTCCAAATACATTGACTTTGATCAGATATGACCATCTACTTGTAATGGTATATGAAAAAAAGTAAAAACTAAATAAAGAAACCAATTTAGGGATAAATTTAAATGTAACAAGTTGTAGTATATAAGGTTGACTTAACGATTCCGCCGTAATCTGAAAGCCATCGGGATTGATTGGGTGAAGAGAGACCAAATCATAATACTATTATAATCTTTTTTCAGTGCACCACCATGCCCTGGCAATCTAACTTCATCCTTACGTAATTATGCTGTCTTTACGTTCACGTGTTGACCTAATTCGTGATTCCCTTGGACCTAGCTCTATGGAGTACTTATTTTTAACTTCTGTTTTGTTTATTTTTTTAAAGAACCAAGAGTGCATGTTCGCTTCCATATTGCGCATAAGACATGAACTTTCATAGTGACTGTGTTTGATTTTTTTTTTTTTGAAGTTAAAATTGTAAAGGCCATACACTCATTAAATGCTACAGACCATCCATATGTGAGCTCTGAATGGTCTAGGATCATTAACCATTGTCGTATATCAATTTATATATTTGATACTATATAGTAAAATATTTTTCGGACCATAATAAAGTTTGTTACAAAGATCTGAAAACATTAAATTATTCTTTAAGAAAATATAAACTATTGAAGTTGCAAGCACACGTTAGCGTACATATACATGCATGTTATGTTGTGTTCCTTACGTCAGATCTTATTTGTTTCTTATGTACTTATAGAATTAAATTCAAATAAATATGTATTCTTTCAAAACCTTATAAATATTCAAATAGACTAAATTCTGAAATTCTTGGATTTCTAAGATGACAACATATAACAAAAGTATTCCCCATACATAGTACTAGTATGCTATTGAAAACAAAGCAATCAGCAATGTCAGGTCATTTCCTAGTCATACTTTAAAAGTTTCAGTGATTAATAACATCAATATTCACTCGTGTTCCAGAGCAAATTAACTTTGCATCTTTAGATTTTAATGTTTTTCTTATATAAGATTACATCATGTACAAGAGAAAATGCACTTGAAATATGTGATCTTGCAAGGAAGAGTCTCCAGTAACAAGGAATAGTCTCCAGTAACAAGACTTTTTGAGCATATCTAAATTATCATAGTTCTTCTTTAGTTTCAAGAAAATCCACCCTCTCTTGAAGAATCTTCTTCCCCATATACCTACACATTTAACTCTCCAATAGTTATATATGTTATATTTAGTAACTTGTGTGGATAATTTATGCGCAAATGTTTACCTTCCGAGCATCATAATCGTTGCTTGAGGATTAGTCCCCGGGGTCTTGAGAAACGTGGATGCATCGACGACCCTCAAAGCATCAATCCCTAATACTTTGTAATCATTGTCGACCACTTTTCCAACTTGACAACCTCCATGGTAATGATAAATAGTCATCACCGTATCTTTACAATATTGCTTCAAATCGAACAATGAGTTTATGTGTCTTGGCCTCAGATTGATGGGAAGGGCAAGAATGAGATCCAACAATCCACGCCCGGTCACTCCAGGGAACTTGTACTTGGAGTATTTCTTCGAATTTATCACTTTGATTATAGCACTAAGTCCTTCAACACAGTTATTCAAATCATCTGGTTCCTGGTAGTAGTTGAATGTCACTGAAGGGTTATCATCTGGATTCGTGTTCCGCAGCTCCAAGTGACCTCTCGAGATCGGTCCAGACACTTTCTGAATCATCCCACCTGCTTGTGTTGTAATATTAAATTGAAAATTCAACAATTTGAAGAAGTTTGAGAGGGTTTTGGTAGGAAGTTTTATCTGCATAAAACACCATACCAATTTTAACATATAGTCTTGTAAGTAGCAAAATTGTATAATGTTAATTGATTATATACCTCATTAAGAAGATTTATAACACCATCGAAGAAGCCATCCGTTAAACCAATAGAGAGACTTAACCCACTCAAACCTTCAATGTAACTACCAAAATGAGGGATTCCAGCGACTTGGACAAGGGACACTTCTACGGGTTCAGGAGAAGGGATGAGGACAGCGTTCATCGGATTATCACCCATTCCTTGTCCCACCATGGGTTGATCCAGGATGACCGGTTCCACTCCATGGTCTGCCAGGTGGGCCGCAGGGCCAACACCACTCAACAACAGTAGCTGCGGGCTCGCGATGGCACCCGCTGATAAGATCACTTCATTCTGTGCGTTATGTGCCGCTAGTTTTGCCGTGTGGAACACTCCTTTCGCATCCTGGAATATCACCCCATTTGCCTTGGGCCTCATAGTTCCTGTAAACAAAACAAAATCTTATCCGAAAGGTACGAAAATAATGTGTATGGTGAACGACGGATGACGACGACCAAAATGATCACCATAATTATATGATACATGCAGAGTCGTGCCAATAACTTTTGATACCCTAAACCCCCAGTTTTTTTTAATAAGAAAACTGTTTTTTTTTTATAATAAAACTGTTCTAGACCCAAATCTATACATCTTCACATTGAACTACAAATTTTCAATATATCTTCCAATAAGAATCGATCAAGGAAGCTCAAAGAAACATGGGAAAAAATTGTTTCTCTTCCAAACTAAACGCTCAACTCAAGGAGCATTTGGAGGGTCTGGAGGCTCACAACTACTCCAAGATCCATTTGGTTCATCAATCTTAAAATTTTTAAATGGAAAACCTAAACAAGACCTCTAATAACTATATATTAATTCTGGAATAACTTACTTTTTCTGTACCAATAAAAAGTTACATTTGTTGGTTGGGCATTATATCTTTTAGAATTGTAAACTAAATTTATTAGATTAAAAAAAAATCTTAAATAAAAGGAATATCAGATTTTAAAGCTGTATAAATATAAATCTAACGAATTGTAACTTATTAGCTCATATAATCAATATACTAACCCTAAAATGAATATTTGTCATAGTTTGTTCTTTCTCTAAATATTTTTTATTTCTACGTGTTTAATTCATGTTTGTTCACAACAGGACTATCAATCAAATTACCTGTGGTGGTGGTGAAGAGGATCTTATGAGCAGAAGCGTGCAAATAGACAGTAAGCTTCTTAGGATCAGAATACTCCAATAGATTCGCTGCAGTGTGTCTCCTACCATCCCCATCAAATATCGTACCACCAACTTTCGTCCCAGACACATGTTCGTACGTGAAACCATTGTACGGAGTCACTCCAACCTCCAAAAGACCATCTATAAACGCTCTTTGCCATCCCTTAATCTCTGGTTCGAACACAAGTTTCTTCTCCACCCACTCGTAAGCCGCTTCCACCTCTTCTCTGTTCCAACCAGACTCCACCACGTAGTCCTCTTCCGCACGTGAGTAGAATCCAGCGTTTAGCACCGTTCCTCCTCCGAGCACGCGTGCGCGTGAGTTGAAAACGCCGTCTTCGGAGATGAATAGCTGAGACCACGAGTTTGGAGTTGTGTTCAAGAATGTGTTCAAGAAGTTTCCTATGTCTGTAGCCGTGGGGTTGTCGTAAGGGGACCCACCGCGTTCGAGGACTAAAACAGTGGCGTTTTGGGATAGCGTTGCGGCTAGTGCACATCCTGCTGTTCCTCCTCCGATGACTATGTAGTCGAAGTGAGATAAGGTTGGTGCTGATGTTGCATCTTTTAAAAAACTATAGTAACCAGCTTCACAGATAACAAAATTTCATTAAAATTTTGGACTAAATACATACTAAGAATACCTAAAATTTCATAAATGATTAGTGACGGTGGTAATAATCGTACCTTTATCAGAATAACACGAGCCTTGGAAGATGAAAACTGCGACGCTAACAAAACGAAATAATCGGAGTATATGAAAATCCATTATGGTGTAAGATTATATATGTACTCTAGTTTCGACGTATATCTTTTTGTGGTAGCCTGGTAAAAAAGACTAGATTTCCTGCGATTATATAATGGTGAAGTGTATATCATCGAGGTCACGGTAAAGTCTTATTCGATGGTGGTTTTGGCTTCTTCTAATAACTAAACTTCTTTTATTTTCTGACGCAATTAATTTGGTCCATATACGTACACAACTATATTCCGTGTTATATTTGGTAAGTAAATTTCCACCTTAGTTTTTTTTCTAGTAATATATGGTCGATGTAGATCGGATATGGATCTAGCTTTTCGATTTAGATACTATTCAGATTTCCAATTCTTGATTTTATTCAATATACATCACGACGAGATCGAAGACGATGCATAAACTTACATATTTGGTGTTTTGAATCGTGCTTATAACAATGATCAAGTCATGTTTAATTGGATTGTTGTTTTGTTATTTTAATTTTAGAACATGTGTTTACACTTAAATTTTCTTTTTAAATCTAATTAAAATAAATAATAATTAAAAATTATCAACCGATCAATTTTTAATATATTTTAAGATTTCATCAATGTTCAACACATGAACAAAAATTTATTAAGTAACTTTTTAATTAATATATAGTAGGATAGTAGGATGAATTTTAAAATAGATTTTATAAATTAATATATAAGCTTTTATAGATGACTTACAAATTCTTATAATAATTTAAATATATAATAAGCCATGAAAAATAATTTTATAGATGTTTTTATAATTTTTATAAAGCATATAATATGAACTTTATAAGACATTAATAGTTATTATAATAATTTATATAAAATATAATGCCTTAAATAAGAATATAAAATCATTATATTTATTTATATAAGTTGTTTGTCGTTTATTATTTTATGTATTTTATAAATATGAAAAAATGATAAGCATTATTATTCTTTCTATAATTTTAAAGTTTGATGTCTATAATATGTTTTATAAATAATTAGGCTTTAAAGATTGGGCGAATTTTATTTAACAAAACATGTGAGATTTTGATTTTTTAAAAAATCTCTTTTAAGTCAAATAATATATAGAATAATGTAATGTTATGATTGAAAAGAATTCAAAGATGGATTTTTGATTTATTGATTGTATGGTTTGTATTACTATTTAAATATATAAATAAATATTTGTCAAATAATAGGAAAAAATTTAGTAAAAAGAACGAAAAAATAAAGGGAAGCTGAAAAAGATGCATAATATGTATTGGAGAAGTTAATGTGATAACATATATATAATTTCATAAGCATTTATTATTATTAATGAGATAATTGCATATATAATTCCATAAACATTTTTATTACTAAATATTTATACATATTTATAATTGTATGTACAATGCATGTGCAGTTTTATAATTGTTACACATTCCAACATAACCACTTCGTGTGTTCCTACCAACGATGTATTTTCTCCAGGTCCAGTGTGTACAAACCCTCATATGCCCAACCCTCATAACATAATAACGATGATGCCACTGTGTGAGTCTTCAAACGTACGAGAGCTTGTTGTAATGTCTCATACCTATAGACTTCTTTTATGCGGTATGTCTTCTCGTTAGCTCAAGTACCCTTTTAACACGCAATCAAAAGTATCACTCATCTCATCTTCATTTGCTAGTGGGATGCCCCTTGACTCTTTTGCAAACTTCAAAGCTGAGTAAAAAATGTATAGGTAACAGTTGTGACCTCCCTTCTTTTTTGCATACGCTTCTTCATGAGCATGTTGGCAAACATACATCTAGCTGAGAGGCTAATAGTGATCCATTTGCCTGTGCAAGCCCGCTAACGAACTAATCAGATCACATAATGCATAAAAGCAACACATCGAATGCAAACCCTGGTCTCTGATGGCACCAACAACCTCCAGCCTCAAGGCTAAGCTACCCACATTGGAATATAATTCCTTAGAAAGTGGAGGTGTGGCCCAGTACATGTGCAAGTGACCCAACGAATCAGAAAGACGCAAGCTACCTACCGGATTTGTAGCAAGGACATGAGTACATCTATTATGACTGAGACCGAGTTCCTTTCTTGCGAATGTATTGGTGATTTCCGTTGAGATATTCCTCTTCATGCTCTCTTTCACTTCTCTTGGTATCTTAGCTAGTGTGATAGACCTTGCGCGTTTTAGCATAAGAGTACCGTTGTTAGGAGGTGACAGATATGTAGTGTCTTCTTCGTCAGAGAACAGTGGATCATCTAGTTAAACTTGTGAGAATTTAGGTTTCTCCGGTGAACGAAGCATTTTCTTCGACGCATTTGTTACAATTTACTCACTTAATCTCCACTAAGTGAATGATACCATTCAAACCACATTTACTCCAAAGCAGGTTTACATAATTGCAACTTTCGACCCAATTTCTTCATTCTCCAGATCAATTATTACAAATTCACTAAAATCGACTACATCATTCACGAGTGAACTAGGGAAACTTATTGTTGGAGAAGGATTACATCCTAAAACTGATTAAATCCAAACCGAATCCAGATAGATATCCGAACGCTACCCCAATCCACAATCTAGTTTTTTTAAAAAACCAAAATCACATTTAACATTGTCAACGTGTATAAGCCTACCAAAAGCGGCCACAGACACGACGACGTCCATTATTCGAAACCTTCTGGATCCCATGACAAGACAAGTATGCTGTGAAGGCCCAACTGAAGCCCATAAGAGAGGTGATATAAAAACGCGTTGGTTGAATTCAAACCGCGGGGGCGGAAGGCGAAGATGGGGCGGCGACAGACGGTGAAGATAGAGCGGCGCCAGCGGCGGCGGGAGCGGAAGGTGAAGATGGGGCGGAAGATTAAGATGGGACCGAAAGAGATTAAGGAGAGGCATTCTCTTCTAACTACCAAATACTATGAAGCACTGACCAAATCCGAGGTAATATTTCATCGACCACCACTACTTGCTTTGGAATTTTTATTTTTTTTTCTATGGTTTTGAATTGTCACTGGTACTAATATTTGCTCTTAGGGGTTCGATGTTATTGGAGCACCATTCTCGATTAACCCAGTGAGAGCACACTATTGTGATGATGGTTGTTGTGACTTAGTCCTCCTTTATGCCAGGATGGGCCTTCATCGTTACAACTTTCTACAGGTTCTAAATAGTGTTTCTTTCCCCCCTCCCCCCTGGCTTATTTTTCTTATTTCTTTCTATTTTTTTCAAATTTAGGGGAAAAGATTGCAGCTCAGTAGCGTAAAGAAATACAACAAGCCCAGTTGTTCTCATATTGACACTTACTACATCACTTTGGTAGCTGAGGATCCAGACATCTCTGGTTCTCTCCAAACTTTTCAGACTAAAGTTACTGAACAAAGATGCCGCAAATTCGATCTGAAGTGCAGTATTACTAGACCACTAGGTAAATATTTCATTATTATTACTAGTTCACAACAATGTCATATCATGTCTCAGTTAATCTATCTTGTATAGGTGAAACAAAGAAGACCATCACAGGTGGCGATCGCTTGGATACGAGTCCCAAAGTGCTCGAGTTGCCTCAAGAGAACCCTTTTGGCGGCACAAACCGATTTTACTTGGTAAATTGATTGTTTTTTTAATTTTTAAAAAATGATTATTATAATCAATAACTACTCCTTTTTCAGCTCAAGGATTCGGAGGTTCAAGACAATGACTGGATCCGTTTGTACTTGGAACTTGCAGTTGCTACAACCAATAGGAAACTTGGCCGTGTTAAAAACAGTCTGACCAATTTGAAGATTCTGAAAGTGGCGATGGAAAGTACACAGGGACTTTGCGACTTTGATGCAGTTTTCTACATAAGGTACGATGACGATTGCGAGGCTCGAGTTGGTAAGGATGTCGATCGCGTTGCTATTGTCAGAAGAATCTTGGATAAGCAGTCGGAAGTCTTGAGTCTCCATGGTCTTAATCAGAGCATAAACAAAAGTGCTTCCATGGAAGCTGGCTCGTCTGGTCCTAGCTCTCATGTGAGTTGATGTCATATTTCCAATGTGTGTTTCAGTTTCTCTGCTTCTTTTCTAGAGCTTCCAATAACGTCTACAAAATTATTAAAATAAAATCTTGTTGCTGGTGTTAGATAGATTTATCTAGTTTTTTGTTAGATAGATTCAGTGAACATCTTATAAGGTTATTTCAGTTATTATTTTTTTTGTTTTTCATTAGCTTCATATGTTTTTGTATTAGTGTATTTATTACTAACATGACTTCTTTGATTCTCAACAATTTATTTGAATTTATCAACTTATTCGTCTCTAAACCTCTATTTGCAATTAGTTTTTTTTTAAAAAACAATTTGAAATTAGTTTAAACATGATATTTTTTTGTTTTCACTGAAATATTTTTTTCTAGGGATGCGTATTTTATGGTGAAAACCTTGTAAAGATGTAAATACCCAGATAGAGGTCATTTCCTAGTGGTATTTTAATAGTTTGAGAATAATTTAACATCAATAATCGTGTTCCTGAACAAATAACTTCACCTTTTTAATATTTAATTCTTTTTGGATATAAAATTACACCACGTACTTAAGGGGGCGGTCAGGGCCCCAAACGTTTTTTCAAAAGAAAATCTATATTAGAAAAAAACTCCCAGATTTGTAAAAAAGAAGATTTTTTATTGAAACTTTATTAAAATGTTTATGGACGCCCTGCACGTACATGAGGAAATTCACTTGCACTATGTTATCTTGCAGAAACAATCTCGATAACAAATACTTCTGAGCATATTTACATTATTATCATGCTTCTTCTTTAGTTTCCAGAAAATCCGCTCTCTCTCGAAGAATCTTCTGCCCCATATACCGACCGAGCATCATGATCGTGGCTTGAGGATTAGTCCCCGGGGTCTTGAGAAACGTGGATGCATCAATGACCCTCAAAGCATCAACCCCTAATACTTTGTAATCATTGTCGACTACTTTTCCAACTTGACAACCTCCATGGTAATGATAAATAGTCATCACCGTATCTTTACAATATTGTTTCAAATCGAACAATGAGTTTATGTGTCTTGGCCTCAGATTGATGGGAAGACCAAGAATGAAATCCAACAATCCCCTCCCTGTGACTCCAGGGAACATGTACTTGGAATATTTCTTAGAATCTATCACTTTAATTATAGCACTAAGTCCTTCAACACAGTTATTCAAATCTTCTTGTTCTTGGTAGTAGTTGAATGTCACTGAAGGATTATCATCTGGATTCGTGTTCCGCAGCTCCAAATGACCTCTCGAGATCGGCCAATCAACTTTCTGAACCATCCCACCTGCTTGTGATGTCACATTAACTCGAATATCCAATAACTTGAAAAAGCGTGAGAGGGTTTTGGTGGGAAATTTCATCTGCATATATAAAACATCGTCCAAAAAAATAACATATAGTCTTTTAAATAACTCTAGTATTTAAATGATGGAGATATATTATATGAAATACCTCATTGAGAAGATTTATAACAGCACTGAAGAAGCTATGCGTCAAACTAATAGAGAGACTTAACCCACTCCCACCTTCAATGTAACTACCAAAATGAGGGATTCCAGCGACTTGGACAAGGGACACTTCTACGGTTTCAGGAGAAGGGATGAGGACAGCGTTCATTGGATTATCACACATTCCTTGTCCCACCATGGGTTGATCTAGGATGACCGGTTCCACTCCATGGTCTGCTAGGTGAGACGCAGGGCCAACACCACTTAACATCAGTAGCTGAGGGCTAGCGATGGCCCCTGCTGATAAGATCACCTCATTCATTGCGCTATGTGCCGCTAGTTTTGCCGTGTGGAACACTCCATTGGCATCCCGGAAGATCACCCCATTTGCCTTGGGCTTCATATTTCCTGTGAAAAATGTAAGAAAATCTTATCCGAGGCATAGAAAACAATGTCTATGGTATAGTGAGTGAATGACGAATGATTGCGACGGATAACGACAAAAATGATCACGAATAACTATATGATACGTTATTGCTTCCTAACACCAAAGCGAGCGACTGAAAGTTACGACTTATAGCATAACAAAACGTTCTAAAATTTGTGCTTCGAGTTTGTTTCAATTAGGTTATCACAAAAACATATTACTCCATCCGTTTCATATTAGTTGTTATTGTAAAGAAATTTTTTTGTTTGAAAATAAGTGTCGTTTTAGAGTTTCAATGCAAAATTCATTAATAAAATTCAACATTTCATTTTTTCTATTGGTTGAAATATGATTATGTATATAAGTAATTATGTTTTTATTTTGGAAATATACAAATTATATGTTTTCTTAATATGTGTACATAAACCTAGAACGACAAGTAATATGAAACAGATGAAGTATTATCATTTACTCTTAAACATCTAACAAATAAACAAAAATCATAAATAGCAAACAAACAAACTAATGTGTCCATGTTTTCTTTTAAATGTCTCGGTGTTGAAAAAAAATTGTATAATTATTACTAAAATACACACAAGTTCTGATAGCAAAAATAAAAAATATCTAAACTCAAAATTTTGAATCAGTGTGTAATAATTCTCTCTTATCTTCTTCATGACCCTACGAGTCGTGCCGTCTCCTTCAATCATAATTAATTATTTTATCTTCTATAATCGAATTTTCTTTTATAGTAACTAACACATTCATGAATCCCTCACCAAAGACACAGAGAAAATGTTTCTCTTCAAGACGGCATCAATCTAAAGGTTCAACTAGTCAAAAGATCCACTTCGTTCAATCTTAAAGTTCTTATAATGGAAAAAAACAACTATGACATTTTTAGTAAATATTAGTCAAATTACCTGTTGTGGTGGTGAAGAGAATCTTATGAACAGACGCGTGCAAGTAGACAGTAATCTTCTTAGGATCAGAATACTCCAATAGATTCGCTGCAGTGTGTCTCCTACCATCTCGATCAAATATCGTACCACCAACTTTCGTCCCATAGACATGTTCGTACGTGAAACCGTTGTACGGAGTCACTCCAACCTCCAAAAGACCATCTATAAACGCTCTTTGCCATCCCTTAATCTCTGGTTCGAACACCAACTTCTTCTCGACCCACTCGTAAGCCGCCTCGACCTCTTCTCTCTCCCAACCAGACTCCGCCACGTAGTCTTCTTCCGCACGTGAGTAGAATCCAGCGTTTAGCACCGTTCCTCCTCCGAGCACGCGTGCGCGTGAGTTGAAAACGCCGTCTTCGGAGATGAATAGCTGAGACCACGAGTTTGGAGTTGTGTTCAAGAATGTGTTCAAGAAGTTCCCGATGTATGTAGCCGTGGGGTTGTCGTAAGGGGACCCGCCACGTTCGAGGACTAAAACGGTGGCGTTTTGGGATAGTGTTGCGGCTAGTGCACATCCGGCGGTTCCTCCTCCGATGACTATGTAGTCGAAGTGAGATAAGGTTGGTGCTGATGTTGCATCTTTCATAAAACTATAATAACCAGCTTCACGACAGAAAAATTTCATTATAATTTGGATAAGTATATACTAATAGTAACCTAATGATTCGTAAATCATAGTGAAGGAGATTATAATCGTACCTTTGTCGGAATAACACGAGCCGTGGAAGATGAAAACTGCGACGCAAATCAAACGAAATAAATGAAAATCCATTATGTTTTAAGATTATGTATATGCTTTCTTTCTACGTATATCTCTTTGGGGCATAATAAGAAGACCATATTTCATTATATAATGGTGAAGTGTATCTCATTAAGGTTAACTAGAGCTTCTTCATCGATGAAACATCAATAAAATACAAATATTTAAATATATTTAAGTTAAAGAAATAAAAATGTCGTCATTTTTTTAATATATGTGTCTAAAAGTATTTACAGAACTAGAATTATTCAAAAAATTTTAAATGAAAAATTCATTTCATTTTATTCCTTTAATTATTTTTCGAGTGAAATACTCTTTGAAAAACTAGCATGAACAGAGAGTCATAGTGGTTTTGTCTTCTTCTATTATTTAAACTTTCTTTTTATTTCTGACACGATTAACTTGGTCCATATACTTAATTATGTTTCATGTGAGACCATTTACATTGGTTTACATAATTCAATACTTTTTTAAAAAATATTTCAGATCATTTTTTCCACCTAATTATTTAATACTTAACTTTAATTCAACATCATTTCCACCACTTATAATTTATATTTTATCCTTTATAATTTAATCAAAGAAATATAATGAAAATGACATTTTTATTATCCACATGAAATAATACTAGTTTCTATTTATACATCATAAAATTTTAAATTTTGATATATATTTTTAAAAAAATATTTTACTATTAAATATTCGAGTTTGAATAATTGAGTGGATAAAAATCATAAAAATCTAAATAACCAATAAAAATTTAACATGTGTCATAATGGTTTATTTTAACAAGTCAAATATTTTCAAATCATTTCAAATTCAACAACATCATTACATCACTTTCAACGTTGAATTATTGATTCAAAAACTCATTGTTGATGGTCTTAGTAACTAAATTTTCACGTTAGATTTTTGTTTTATGATTAGTAATCATTTAAAAAAAAAACTAAATTCTTTTTTTATATCTTAGAGGTACATTCCATATATTAAAATAATGATGAACTGACCAAAGCCAATTATGAGGATTGTGATGAGGTATTGTGATGAGGTATGGTGGTCATTATACACATGATTCGTCTTGATTTCTAAATGGTGATCTTTTAGATCATTTACTGGTCAAAATTACTAATAATTAACAACATCAATAATCACTGTTCATGAACAAAATACATTTAGATATTTTCTGTTTAAAAACAAAAAACAAAAACAACATTACTTATCCTTGTACAAGAGAACTATGTAGTATGTGATATACACTAGACTCATACTGCCTTCAGAATATACACTAGACTCATACTGCCTTCAGAATTCCCCTTTTCGGACGTTGAAGAGGATATATTGTTCTCATCTCTTCCAGACTTTTGACAATCATTAAAAAATCTCATATTCTTTTTCACTTCCTTCAGAAAGCCGCCCTCTCTCGAAGAATCTTCTGTCCCATGAACCTTAACATTTAATAACTCTCCAACAATCACATGATTCACATCTTATGTTAATGACATTTCTTGATAAATTTGGTTTTGATTCTTGCATGTGTTTACCTTCCGAGCATCATGATCGTGGCTTGAGGATTAGTCCCTGGAGATTTGAGAAACGTGGATGCATCGATGACCCTCAAAGCATCAATCCCTAATACTTTGTAATCATTATCGACCACTTTTCCAACTTGACAACCTCCATGGTAATGATAAATAGTCATTGTCGTATCCATACAATACTGCTTCAAATCAAACGTCGAAGTTATGTGCCTTGGCCTGAGATTGATAGGAAGAGCAAGAATGAGATTCAAAAGTCCACGCCCGTTTACTCCGGGGTACTTGTAACTGGAGTATCCCTTCGAATCTATCACATTTATGATAGCACTAAGTCCTCTAACACAGTTATTCAAATCCTCTGGGTCTTGGTAGTAGTTAAATGTCACTGATGGGTTATCATTGGGATTTGTGTTCCGCAGCTCCAAGTGACCTCTCGAGAGAGGCCCAGACACTTTCTGAACAATCACACCCGCTTGTGTCGTCACGTTCAATCCAAGATCCAAAGATTTCAAAAGGTTTGAGATGGATTGGCTAGGGAGTTTTAGCTGCATGATAAAAAGGAAAAAATAGTATATAGCTTTGTGTTAAACCAAACTTAATTATAACATTTTAGTGTATTATAATTGATCATATGTAATCTCTGTCAACTAATTTAGTTATATACCTTATTAAGAAGATCTAAAACGCCATCGAAGAAGGTACGAGTCAAACTAATGGAGAGACTTAAGCCACTTCCACCTTCAATATAACTAGCAAACTTGGGGATTCCAACCACTTGGACAAGGGACACCTCTACTGGTTCAGGAGAAGGGACGAAGACCGGGTTCATTGGGTTATCACCCATCCCTTGTCCAACCATTGGGTGGTTTAAGATGATCGGACTCACCCCATGGGCTGCAAGATGGGCTGCAGGGCCTACACCACTCAGCATCAATAGTTGTGGACTTGCGATGGCACCCGCTGATAAGATCACCTCACTCACTGCGTCTTGTACCGCTAGTTCAGCTGTGTGGAAAACTCCACTTGCATCTTCA
Source organism: Sinapis alba (assembly GCA_012274485.2). Taxonomy (NCBI): domain Eukaryota; kingdom Viridiplantae; phylum Streptophyta; class Magnoliopsida; order Brassicales; family Brassicaceae; genus Sinapis; species Sinapis alba. The sequence goes on from MU105751.1 coordinate 1,342,293, forward strand.
AATATCACCCCATATGCCTTGGGCCTTGAGTTCCCTGTAAAACAAAACAAATTCCATATCCACAAAATAAAAGCAAATTTCATATCCAAATGATAGATAAAATCATAAAATGTGTGTTGTCATGTTCAACGACGAATGGTTACGTACAACGTATGACAGTAACCAACAACAGCAAAAAAAAAAAAAAAGCTTAGAAACATCAAATTAAGCTAATAATTGAAAGTCACGATTTCGATCTGAATTGAGATATTGAGAGTTATAAAAATAATTAAGTTTCTATTGTAGTTTTTTTTGTTTTTAATTATTTAAATTCTTCGTGCCGGTTAGTATTATTTACTTGTGTCATAACAAGAGTTTAAATGTGCGTTTAAATGTGCGTTTAAGACTATTATAAGGTATTTTTCATATATATATATATATATATATATATATATCCTCATTCTTAAAAATCTAATAAATGTTAAGGTTAATAAAATAAGCAAGTGCTAAAATAATATTTGTTTTATGAATTTCTTTTTCTTTCCGACTAGATATTTTTTTTTAGAACTGGCAACTAGATATTTTTGTTTTAAAAGGAACATGTCAACTACAAACACAAGTTGAACTGAAAACAAAAGATCGGTAACGTGTAAGCTACGTCTCTCGATCTCTCTCTAATCCTAAGACTCATGCCGTCTCCATCTTCAATCACGACGACCTGCATTATTTTTAGTTTTGACATCACCACATGCATGCATTTAATACAAAATCAAATACCTTTAGTGGTGGTACTGGTGAAGAGGATTTTATGAACAGAAGCGTGCAAGTAGACAACAATAGTATTCGGATTAGCATATTCCAACAAATCCGCCGCCGTGTGTCTATGACCTTCCCCATCAAATATCGTCCCTCCTACTTTCGTCCCGTACATATGTTCATACGTGAAACCATTGTATGGAACCACTCCACTTTCCAAAAGCCCCTTTCTAAACGCCGTTTGCCATCTCTCAACCGCCGGTTCAAACGCCACTTTCCTCTCCACCCACTCGTAAGCTGCTTCAACCTCATCTCTCTCCCAACCAGCTTCCTCCACGAACTCATCCTCCGCACGTGAGTAGAATCCTGCGTTTAGCACCGTTCCTCCTCCTAGCACGCGTGCGCGTGTGTTGAAAACGCCGTCTTCGGAGATGAATAGCTGCGACCATGAGTTTGGATCAGTTATGTTCAAGAGTGTGTTTGCGAAGTTTCCTATGTCTGTGGCTGTCGGGTTGTCATAAGGGGACCCGCCGCGTTCGAGAACTAAAACGGTTGCGTTTTGAGAGAGTGTTGCGGCTAGTGCACATCCGGCGGTTCCTCCACCGATGATTATGTAGTCGAAGTGAGATAACGCTGCAGGTGCTGATGTTGCATCTTCCATAAATCTATAGTTTCCAGCTTCACAAGAACAACAACGTTTCAATAAAGGTTTAATTAGTACACTAATAATTTCTAAAATGCATAATCTGACTGGATGGTAAATATAGTTGTACCTTCATCGGAATAACACGGGCCGTGGAAGATAAAAATTGCGACAAGAATAAACCGAAATAATGAGAAAACATGAAAATCCATTATAATGTAAGGTTATATCCTCTAAAATTGACCGTAGCAAGAAATTTTATTTGGTTTGCAAACCAAGAGTAGGGTTCATACGCCATATATAACATGAAGAAAGGTGATGAAGTATATATATATGAAAAACTGGAACCATACATATAACATGGTTACGGTCAAGTCTTCTTGTTTGGCTTTGGACATTTGGATTATGATTTTTCTAATTATTTTAATTTTTATATGGAATTTTAAACACAAGAAACAATCCATCACCTAAATCAAAACCAAATGTCAAACAAAGGAGTGCTTCCATTATTATTATAATATTATCCATCCTACTCATTTTACAAGGAGTTTTTAAAAATAAAATAAAATAAAATAAAATCAGAAGGTTCAATCAATTGATAAGATTATTAAAACCTCAACTAGTGTTTTGCATCACAGTATAGATTTGATCTCACGGATCATCACAACATAATGTTTATGCACTTTATTCTTTGTTTAAAACTTCTGAACTTTCGTTTTTGAGCTCACCACAATTTTCAATCACAACTGGTTCAGAAGTAACCCCCCTCTCAGACCCAACATTCTCCATTGCCTTGACCACATTGTACCCATCAACAACTTTCCCAAACACCACGTGTTTCCCATCAAGCCACGTCGTCTTCTCAGTGCAGATAAAGAACTGAGAGCCATTCGTGTTGGGACCTGCGTTAGCCATAGACAAAATCCCTGGACCAGTGTGCTTCAGCTTGAAGTTCTCGTCCTGAAACTTAGCCCCGTATACAGATTCTCCACCGGTTCCATTCCCACGGGTGAAATCACCACCTTGGCACATGAATCCTGGGATGATACGGTGAAAGGCTGAGCCTTTGTAGTGCAATGCCTTGCCTGCTATTCCAACACCTTTCTCTCCAGTGCAAAGAGCACGAAAGTTATCAGCTGTTTTTGGTGTCACATCAGCAAATAGCTCCATCACAACACGACCCGCCTTCATCTTTCCTATCAAGATGTCAAAAAAGACCTTTGGGTTTGACATTTTTTCTTCAGATCTCTTCACACCAAATCCTGCCAAAAACAAAGTCATGATTAAGCAAATCAAGGTATGAGAAACTAAAACCACGGTTTGAACTAAGCAAAACTAAGACCCATCCATCAATCCAATGTCCCAAACTGTTCAAAGAACAAAACTGGTGGAACTATCACTTAACCGAACACATTAAACTACAGCAGATGTAACTAAGTGATGAATAAGAAACTAAGGTACGAAACTAAAACAACCGGTTTGAAAAACCAAAATCAATTCATCAACATAATGTCACAAACGGTTCAGACAACAGAACTTGTGGAACCATATATAACTTAACTAACAGTTTAAACTAGAGTTGATGTAACAAAGTGATACTATTGTTACGGATTCAATTATTCAGACAAGATCCATTAAGATTCTAATGACTTTTGTTAAAAATCATACAAAAGAATGAAAGAAATGTCACATTCATCACAATTGTCGATAAGAAAGAGAGAGATTCTTATAACACAGAGATCTTTTGAATATCAACGAATGATTTTTCTAGGGTTTCGCACAAATATTGAGCTCGCAGGCGATTTAATTACACGTTTATCTGCAAGCCTTCGATATGTGCTTTTAGGCCCCATTACAAGGATTAAGCTCAAGTAAAGGAGAATCAAGAATTCGAAATGTGGTTAAAGAGAAAGGATGTATGTACCTTTTGGAAATGAAAGTCGTGTGTAGATTTTAGCTTCGATGGTTCAAGTGAACGAACAGTTATTTATATAACGGCTCAGTTAGGTTAAGGGATTTGGGAGCTAGGATAGGGTTTTACTAGGGTTTTTGGCAGATTTGAGACAGATTTATTTTGTTTCACATCCGTTAATAGGCCGCTCATCGTAAAAGCCCATTGTATGATTTACGCCCATTACCAAGATTACCCATCTAAGGAAACTCAAGTTTGGCAATGGACAATGATTTTCTCTTTTATCAGTTTTGTAATTATTTTGTAATATTATATTTGAAGATATTATCAACAAAAGAAATTAAGATTTTATCAAAAATAGTTTAAAGTCGATTTGATTCCTTATAATTTCTAAACAAAAAGAAAGAATTAATCAAAATCAGAAAAATATGTAATACCAAAGAAAAGAAAACCATTGAACATCTCTAATCATAGCTCATTGAATCCTTGTTATATAAAGGATGAAGGCTTGTGATTAAGGACGTCATTGTACACATTCGTTAACCATTGGAGAAATAAAAGAATAGGGTCAAGCTTTGACTACAATCAACCATTGATAGTAAGATGTTGTATACTCAAACAGTTTGCGAAACAACTTTTGTAAACAAGACTAAAGGCTCAATATTCCAGAACCAAAACAGATCAAGCAACAAGAGTTTATGACAAATTACAACCAAAATAGATTAAGCAGCAGCAGCAGCAGCTCATAAGAAGAAGACTACGCCCAAAACTAGATTAAGCAGCAGCAGCTTCCAGAAGCTCTTGATCAAAATGCCATGTTCCTGAACACATAAAACAAAGTGTGAGACATGAAAGTGGACGAAACAAGGAACGTTTTTTTTATTATTATTTTAAATCTGACGAAAAAAAACAAATGGTTACCATGTCCTTTCCCGAGTCTTCTGAGTTGAGCCACATACTCAGAGATTTTCTTAATCGCTTCAACCTGCGAGAAAGTGATGTTATTTTAAACTTCATTAGATTCCCAATTTGACAGGGCTTTAGATCATCTCATCATGATCTTGCCACTAACATAGAACGTGTTTTGTTTTACCTGTTCGTTCAAAAACTCGCTCTCAATGAAATCTGCCAACTGGACATCATCGTTCTTTGAAGCCACCTATTCAAATGCAAAGTTTTGTTAAGAGAATATTTCTTGAAACATTAAACTAAAAAAAAAGAAATGCCATAAACAAAAGAATTGGTTTTAAGTAGTAATGGTCTTACACTGTGCACGTTGAGGAGCTTCTCATTGACCAGTTTCTCCAACGATAGAGCCAGCTCCATGGCTGCAACAAACAAAGAACATCATTATGCATATCCCCATAAAGAAAGCTTATCACTATGTCCATTGCTGATGAAAACACACAACCTTTCCAAAGCTAATATTGATATGTCAATTCTAACAAGTTTCTCCAAATTAAAAGGTACAATCTTTTGACTTTTTCTCTAATCCACAATCTCAGAAACGGGTAATGAAGCTTACCATAGAGAGCATCTCCTTTCTCAGCGTGATCAAACTCAGACAGGGGCATCACCATTGGCTGTAACTTAACCCTCCCACCACGTTTGTTCTGCAGACCACAGAAACAAAAAAACGAAACGGTGTCAGAAACTAAAATCAAAATGAAATAGAGGCATACAAACTGAAACCCATTGGGCAAGAACCTGATACTCCATCAACATCTCAGCGTGGTCTCGTTCTTCCACACTCGAATCCTTGAAAAACCTGATAACAACAGATCAAACATACTCATTAATCAAAAACAAGACACCAACTTTAGTAAGACAATACATCAAAAACTCATTAATCAAAACAAAGACACCAACTTTGGTAAAACAAGACATCAAACAAACTCAATAATCAAAACAAAGAACCGAACTTTAGCAATAAAAATCTCAACTTTTTCCCACTTACTTGGCAAGACCTTTGAGAGCAACGTTATCACGATCAAAGTAAGCGTACAAGGCGTGATACACATAAGACACGTTGTACTCCACACTACAACAAAAGAACCCATCTCATCAATCAAACAGAGATTTACAAAGCTAAACGTTACAATCCAATACGCAAAAAGACTTACTTGATCTGCTCATTCACGGCGGCTTCGCACTCGGGAGAGTACATATGACGAGCAAGCGAGAGCTGTGGACTCGAGGGGACGAGATCGAGTTCCTTCTTCACCTCCTCAAACGGCTCGAAAACGACGCCGCTTAGGGTTTGCGTGGTGGTAGCTTTGGAGGCGGAAACAGAGAAGGAGAGGTTTCGTGATTTTCCAGAAGAAACGGGAAGACTCAATGAGGAATCACTCGAGGAGGAGAAGAGAGGAGAGATGTCCTTCTTGACTCCATGGATGTTCACGAGAGAGAACGCAGAAGCGGATTTGAGAAGCATTTTTGTGTATGAATCTGTGAAATGTGGAGGAGGAAAAGGTTTTTCTGTGAGGCTGATGGTGGCGGAAGAGGAGAATATAAAGGGAGGTTATGTGGATGATGAGGGCTGTGGATGATTGACACGTGGATGGGCACGATTGAGAGTTGGATAAAGGCGCGTGGCAGGCTTGTGGCGTTGTTGCTTTGCTGTAAGATATTTTTGTTTTGTTTGCATTGATATTTGCGTTGATTTTGACTCATTTGCATTTTTGTTTTTTTCTGATAAACACACGAAAAAAATACTTTAGATGATATTATAACATTTTTTTTGTTACAGAAAAAAAATTACTTTAGAATTTCGTTCAATTTAAAATTAATTATAAATTATATTGATTTTATAAATAATTTTTTATCTCAAATATTATTTGTGTAATTAATAATAATTTAAATACATTTCACTCATTTTTTATCAAAAATATTAAAGTGACATTTATATTAAAACATAGATAATAGTAAATATTTTTTTTGGTAAATTGTATTTTTTTTTTTTTGGAAATAGTAAATACTATCTTATTAGAATGTATTGGATTTGATTAAATAACAGTAATGTACTGTCTCAAAAAAATAGTAAACTTTAAATATTCAACTTTCTCTATAAGAAATTTTGATTCTTCAAAATGATTCAAACTCTTTATGCTCTTTTATGTTTTGTTTCAAAAGATTACAATTTTTCACTTGCCATAATTGGGGCCAGCTAGATTTGTTTCCAAGGAATGATTAATTGGTAGCAACTTTAACTTTAGATTTTTCTGCTTTAAATTTTAAGTTGTACATTTAGCTTTAGATTTATTACTGAAAATTATTTCAAAGATTTAAAAACACTAAACATAAAAGCTATAGAAAGATTAATTTCTAGAACCAATTCTTTTAAATATTTTAAGAGAGCCGGCTCGTTTGTTGCAAGATCTACAGATATGAACTAAGCTAAACTTCACAAACAAAACAACTAACTCTAAGGGTCATTAATTCCAAAGAAAACGCTGGCCAGTACAATGGGGTTTTTCAATTCGGATTATATATCTATTTGATCAACTTGAGAAAAGACAAAAGCATCTGTTCTAACCAAAAAACATGAAAGATTCTAACACCAAATGAGCAAAAAACATAAAAATGATGGATTCAATGTGCTTTTGACATCATAAGTAGATGTCACTATGAATAAAACGATGAAGCAAATGGAATCGAACCCACCACCTCTTTGAAATAATAAGATTAAACTCTCCCTGAGGTAGCAGCAGAAGCACCACCAAGGAACGAGAGCAATCCAGCGTTAGCAGGAGGCTCTTGATCATCCATAAACAAATCATCCGGAACCACAAACGCACCGTGCAAGCAAACAATCGCGACGCCAATCATCAACGCCGACGTCAAAAGCGATCCAACGCTCGTCATAAACACCACAACAATCGTACACAACGCAAGACCGATGAGAGTCTCTCTATCCGAGAAAGCGCGCCCGAACGCGACGAGCGGCTGATCCGCCGGACGGAAAACGTAGAGGAACATCCACCCGGCGAGGAGACCGACGAGCACGAGGAGGGAGAGAGGGTGCGAGAAGAGCGAGAAGGCGAGGACGAGGGAGACGACGGCGGCGTAGTTAACCTTGAAGTAGGCGAGATTCTTCCTGATCCGGGATAAAGCGTCGGTGAGGGATTCGGGTCGTGCCATGGAGCTTCGATCTACGAGCTCCGTCCATGGGCGGCGTTGTGATAAGCCGTCGCGGATCGAGGTGGAGAGGCGTGAGAAGAAGGTGCGGAAGGCGGGTGTGTTGATTGAGGGCTGAGATTGAGCTGCTTGTTGGTTGGTGACGGGGATCGTTGGTGGACTGGACATGGCGGTGGCGCGTGAGGTTAGGTGCGGTTGATTTGGCTGAGAGGATTCTCGATCTTAAGATTGAACTATGAAATGATCTTAAGAATTGAACTTACAAAAAAAAAAGAAACGAGATCAGGTCACGGGTTCGATTCCTCCTTTAGCTTTTTTTATTAAAGATTTTTTTTGTAAACAAGTTCGTAGCGACAGATTACAATTGAACAATGTATACGAACTAGTCTCAAATATTAAACCTACAACTACAATTGTTTTTCTAATTATGTAAGAAATCATCATTTGAATATAACCAGATAAAATGAAAATTTATGAGATAGGCCTGGACTCTTAAAAATAAATTAAAAAACTTATTCGTAGTTATACAAATTAAGAAATCATCTCAGATATTGTATATTTTCAAACTATATCAATGATTCTTAATGCATAATTATATATACAAAGTTCTTGAAATTACCAAAACCATTATTTAGAGTGTAATCAGAGTAAAAGAAAAATTCATGAAGTCGAATGTTGTTTTAAAAAAAAAAAAAATTCCTTTTATAGATCAATTTTATTATTTTTAATCTTTTTTTTTATCAAATATTATTTTTTAATCTTAACCCTAAAAACAGAGACAGCCACGGCTTCACTAACGCATATCCGGTCTGGTAGTTCGTTCTTGTCTTCCGCCGATTTCTTCATCTCTTCTTCTACCAGTCTTCTTACTATTACTGGAACATAGTGAAACGGCGCCGTTAGCAACATGTTGGATGAAAGCAAGTTCGATGTCAATCTCAAGCTGTGGGCTCTTCGGATTCCCCGTGAACTCTGTAAAACCGCAACGCGGATACTCAACGGGTACGTTTCTTCACCTTTTACATTAAACTCCTAAAGATTCGATCTTTGCGCTAAGGATGATCTTAAGCTTCAAAAAGAATCAATTTTTGTAGCAACCCGTTTGGTTGAATGAGCTTCAAAAGAAATGAATCGCCTATTTTAGTGTGGTGTATGTTCTTTTTGGTTATGATAAACTTGTAGATACATGCTCAACATGCCACGGATTAAGCCCATCACTGAAGATCCTGCCTGTGAAAAGACTCGTTTGGTGATATTGTCCGAAAGTGTTAAAAGTGCTGGTAAGGGTTTGTTTGTTCTTTTATCTGGGAATGTTGTTTAGGACAATGGTGTGATTATTGGTATTAACCAAAGCCCTTTTTGTTATAGCACAGATTTGTCGGAGATACCTGATGAAAAACTTGACCAGCTTAAGAAACTAAGTGAAGTTGATGTAGTTCCTCATTCGGTTACTCTTGGATATTCCTATTGGAGTGCAGGTAAGACAACACATTCATCAGGAATGCTCCTCCTTTTGCGTTTTGTATTTCGGATTTATTAGGACGTTTAGAAGAGCTGTTCTGTTTGAAAGAATCTTCTCTTGAGCTTTTTAATCTAAGGTTTTATACATGTGTTCGAGAAAAGTAGGTCACCATTTACTTGTAACTTTGACACCCTTGTTGTTGTGGTTATTACTCAAGAATGTGAAGGAATCAAACTCTCAGGCTATTTGATATATGGTCTAACTGTTTCTTGGTTCTGTTGATACTTGTTTATTTAGGTGTTATAGAACCTTCTAATATTGGTCTTTCCTCGCAGATCACATATTGAAGCAGATTCTGCCAGATGGAGTGGATATACCTTCATCTTTTGAAACCATAGTTAAGTATTAAATTTCTATCTGCTTGTAAGAACATTGTTTGCATGAGCTAGCAGTTTTTCTGTCTGAAGATTAATTGGTACATGTTCTTGCTAAGTTTCCAAGCATCATGAAGATTGCCTCCCATGAGAACCAACGTCTCTTTGATTTATTATGTGCAGGTCATATTGCCCACTTAAATCTACACGACGAGCTCCTTCCGTTCAAAGACGTTATAGCAAAGGTTATCTATGATGTAAGTCTTTGAAGTTCCTCTCATGACAGCAGTCTTTTGATATCGACATCTGATGTTCTAGTTGATTTTCTTATATCCGTAGAAAAATTATCCAAGGATCAAGACAATTGTGAATAAAGTCGGGACCATCTCTAACGAGTTTCGAGTGCCAAAGTTTGAGGTGTTAGCTGGAGAGAATGGGATGGAAACAGAAGTAAAGCAATATGGGGCAAGGTTTAAGCTGGACTACAGCCTGGTTTATTGGAACTCAAGACTGGAGCATGAGCACATGCGTCTTACATCTCTGTTTAAACCTGGAGAAACAGTTTGTGATATGTTTGCTGGCATTGGACCTTTTGCTATTCCAGCTGCTCAGAAGGGGTGCTTCGTTTACGCAAATGATCTAAACCCGGACAGTGTTCGGTACTTGAAGATCAATGCACAGTTCAACAAGGTTGATGAGTTGGTCTGTGTGCACAATATGGATGCCCGAAAATTCATTTCTCAGTTGATGACGGCCTCAAATGGCGAGGGTAATCTGCAATCAGTTGCTGATGACAAAACAAAGGAAGCAGTGGCAAGCGAAGAAGGTAGTTCTGTCTGATTTAAACTCAGTTATTGGTATTATAGTTGGCACATTTGGTTTAGCTGGAGAATAGGATACTTTTAACGGTTTGGTAAAACTAATGTAGAAGATACAAACGCTGGAATTAGCAGAGAGGCTCCTGGTGCAAATAAGAAGCCAGAGACAGGTAAGGAATGTTACAGAAGGTTTCTCCAAGACATTCTAGCAGTTAATGTACCTTAGGGAGTCATTCACTCAGCTGTTAACTGAATGCAGAAAATGGTGTAGGGAAAGACTGCAAGACTATAGAAGGAGGACACGCGAATAAGAGGTTGAAACAAACGGTGCTTCCAATCGCAAAGCCGTGGGAACATATCGACCATGTTATTATGAACCTTCCAGCTTCTGCCTTGCAGTTTCTCGGTATGCTACCAATGTTTCTAGCTTTTTTTTTTGAATCATTAAAAACAGGAGATGCATCATGCATTAAGGCTTGTTTTGACTGTTAATTTTTTTTTGTTTTTGTGAGATATTCGTAGGTTCGAGTTAGAAAATCATTGTTCTTAATCTTGTTGTTTTTGCAGATTCTTTCAGTGATGTCATTCAAAGGAAGTATTGGAAAGGACCTCTTCCCTTAATCCATTGCTATTGTTTCATTCGTGCAAGCGAAACCACAGAGTCTACTATTGCAGTAAGAATCAACTATCGACTCTAATTATGTTTTCTTTGTTATTGCGTCTCTGGTATCATTTTTCTGCATGCCTCTTGGAGTCTAAAGTAGAGCTTTTGTGATAAATGATTAAAGGAAGCTGAAAGTGCTTTGAAGTTCCATATAGAAGACCCGGTGTTCCACAAGGTCAGAGATGTTGCTCCAAACAAGGTAAGATCCCCCCATTGTCTTGTTTTCTTTTTTCCTTAACGAATGAATGTTATAGAATACTCAAGTATAGCTACTGAGCTTGGAACTATTTGTTTTTGTTGCAGGCGATGTTTTGCCTAACCTTTAGACTGCCTGAAGCATGCTTGGTGGAAGAAAACTGATTAGGGAAGTGAGAAGAATCAAACGCATGCGTTGGATTTTTTTTTGTTTCATTTGTTCTTTTGGTTGTATCAAAAAGAGTCTTGATATCTTACAGAGATGTTAGCAGTTTGAATCCTTTTTGTGCAAATGATGGAATGTTTAAGATTGAGGCTTAGTTTTATATGCTGAAGAGTTCCCTCTCCTTAAATCTTGTTTACCTTTCACATTAATCACAGTATTGTTTGTTAATTCTATGGAACATGATCCACTTAATATATAAGTTGACAGAGATATATAGGTGCTGAATAGATTTATTCACGAAAGCAAATCAATTACTAAGAAACAATTTGGGAGAAGACATGTTTACAATTGAAGTGTGAACACTAGTAGAGTACGCTTTTATAATTGAGGCGCATGTTAGCTAGAATAGTAACCGAGTAGTGACTGTAGCTGCGTAGGACGGAGTTACCAAAGAAAAGCCACTCAAAGAATTAAAGTGACCAAACCAACCAACCAACCGTCATCTTAGCTTTTAACTAACCACCCCCACTTTTTAGGCGTTAATCCTTTGTGCTCTCTCTAGCTCGCTCGCTCGCTGCCCAATGGAGTCTTCTGCAGCTCTCGGATCTCTCCGTCGTGAGTCCCTCCCTCTCTCTCTCTCTCTGTCTGTGCCGATTTGTTTTTCTTGGTTCATTTGAAAAACTAGAAATGGAGGGAACATGAGTGAAACGTATTAATCCAACTTGTCTGTTAGCAGTCTGGTTCTTCTTATAGCTTCAGTGATACGGTTACTATCTTAGTGTTTGTCTTGTTTGATAGATCTGATCTCTCTGGTTCGGATCTGTTCTAGCTCAGACATGTCTTCATTGGTTTATCTTTTAGATGCTTTCCAATTAGAAGGTGAGTTTAGTAGACTCTTTTTAACTATGGTTTATCCTCGCTCCATTTATTACAGAGACTTTAGGATCCGCCGTAAACGTTCACTCGCTTTCTGGTAACTGGTCTACCTCTGGTAATTCTTGTGCGTCGCCACGATGGAGTTTGTTCAACAGGAACACCAAGTACACGCTTGTGTTACGTGCAGAGTCCTCCTCTAAATCTTCCACAACAACAACCAAAACTGATGGTGTGAGCTTATTATCTTTCTCACCACTCTTTGTTCTTTTTTTTTCCATCCTGGAGCTAGACTATACACACATGTTAATATTGGAACATGTTCTTTGACTTTTTTGTAGATTCATCTGATGCTACTGTGACAAATGTTCGAAGGACAACTTTCCCCAAAGAAGTGGAGGTTTGTTTCTTTGTTTTTCTTTAGGTTTAGTAGATGTTTGTTAGGATTTCTTTTTTTTTGTTTAAACTCTATATGTCTTTGTATGGTGATTAGATGAATCTTTTATGTTACAGGCACTGGTTCATGAGATGTGTGATGAGACTGAGGTTGCTGTGCTGAAACTTAAGGCAAGTCTCCTCTGACAGCATTAATGTTTACTGAAAAACCTATCTTTTAACACTACTACTAAGACGACCAGTGCATGTTATTACAACCAACAGATATGGAGCTGTTTATAGCTCGTGGCTGATACTGTAGTCGTAGGTTTTTAACAATTTATAACTCCTTTGATGCTTTCTTTCACTTATAGGTTGGAGATTTCGAGATGAACTTAAAGAGGAAAATTGGACAGACCGCAAACCCCATTCCTGTGCCTGATATTTCTCCATCTGTAGCGCCTCCAATTCCTTCTGAACCCATGAACAAATCAGTTTCTGCTTCTGCTGCTGCTAGCTTATCCAAAGCAAAACCTGCCTCTGAAAAAGTGTCTCCATTTATAAATGCTGCATACCGAAAATCATCGAAGTTGGCTGCTTTGGAGGCATCTGGATCTAACAACTATGTTCTAGTCACATCTCCCTCAGTATGTTGAGACCCACCTCCTAAATCAAGTTCTTGCTTTCACATTTTGTCTTTGTTTGATCTGTGACTTTGTTTCTTCTTCTCTTGGTAAAAAAGGTGGGCAAGTTTCAGAGATGCAGAACTGTAAAAGGAAAGAAGCAAGGTCCTAACTGTAAAGAGGTAAACGACTCTAAAATCAATTTTTAGATTAGATCAAAGATTGTCCCGATCTTTACCAAATGATGTTTCTTGCAGGGTGATGCAATAAAGGAAGGCCAAGTGATTGGATACTTGCATCAGCTGGGAAAAGAACTTCCAGTAACGGTAATATAAGCAAAACTAATGTATCCATCTCTTCTTTTAAACTATCAAATTGGACTCTCATCGATCTTTGCTATTTATGGATACAGTCTGATGTAGCTGGGGAAGTTCTCAAGCTTCTTTCAGATGATGGAGGTAAATTAAAAAAAACATTCTGTTGTGTATTCAAAATTTTGTCACTTTGAGAAATGATTCAATAAAATTCTCATGGTTCACGTGGAAACAGACTCTGTAGGTTATGGGGAGCCTCTGGTTGCGGTCTTGCCATCGTTCCATGATATCAACATCCAGTGATGATGTCAGCCTAATTCCCACCACAAATTCATCCGGAGACTGTACTCTTTCATCTTCTCCTATCTTTCTTTTATGGAGTGTGTAATCGGTTGATTGCAAAGAGTTTGAGAATATATTCTGATCTTCATCATCTTGATCACATAATTTGTGTGGAGATTTAATTCTTGAACAGAGTATTGTTTTTGTCACTCTTTGGATTTTGGTTCGTCTTAATATGGATTATCTATTTTTCTGCACCAGAAAAAAAAAACTATAGATTTTTGAAATGAGCATATAACTTAACACTTTTTGTTAAGCTGTATGTTTGTATCTAAGGATGATGAGAAGCTATAAGACTCTTTAGTTGAAAAATACTTTTGAGCAAAGTAGGAGATGATATATCTTAGCTGGCCATAAGTAGTGGAAGATCCACTAAAGTTTTGGCGAATCTGTTAAATGGGATGCTTTATTAGCAACTTGTACACTGTTTTCTTTTTGGAGTTAAAGGCTTTATCAACGAGGTTTATTGATACAGAGAGAGAAAAAATTGTCTGTGCAGTACTGTTATGTTGATCGTAGGTACCAATTGAAGAATACTTTGAAGGCCTTAATGTGATTTCAACATCAATTTCTGGTTAGGTACCTGCCAGATATGGGGGGGCAGTTCATTGAGTTTTTTAACGTTTATATATCTGAATATGCTATCTAATTACTAAGTACCTGCTAAATGTTGTGAGACGGAAATCAAATCTTGGTAGCTACCTCTTGTCATATTCTTGTAAAATACTCTGCACTGTGCAGCAATGGATTGTGATGGGCTCAGTTTTTTATAAAACTTACTATCTATTTCCAATAGTAATTATATGCTTATTCAACTCTGAACATAGAGAAGCATAATTTTGATTTGATTGTATGACACAAAAAATTCTTTTATCCTTTGTACTTGGGAGCAGAAGAAGAGCCTTTTGTTCTCACAGGATGCTCATCTAATCAAAAGACATTAAAAGTGCAGATCAAAGGATACGACTGCTGTGTGTTTTGTCTTCTTTTGTGGTGTTAGATTACAATCTTCTAACGTATACATTTAAGTAATAAACATTTCACCTTTTGACCTAATGATTTGAAAAAAACAAGAAAGAATCTAATAAATAAATAAACATTTAACCTTTTGACCAATCAATGAGGCCAAGCTTTTCACTAAAGAGTAACACACACTTCCCCACACACAACTTTCTTTCTTTTCGTCTCTCTTCTTCCACTGTCAGATTCTTCTTTTTTCATTTCTCTGATTTTCTTGTTTCTTTTGTTTCCTCACAGATCTCTCTTCTTCTTCTTCCAACTCTAATGGAGTCTAAGTGTAAGCTCTATGCTTACTTCCATCTCTTCCTCCTCTTCTTCACTTTAGTACTACAAGCAGAGGCAGCTGACCCTCAAACAGAGTCGCTTCTCACCTTAAAATCTCAACTCACCTACAACTCCAACACCTTACAAGACTGGTTCATCAACAACAACAACAACAACTACTCCAACAACACCAAACTAGTTACATCCTGTTCTTGGTCCGGTGTCCGATGCAACCAAAACTCTACATCAGTTATCTCCATCAACCTCTCCTCCAAAAGCCTGGCCGGAAACTTCCCAGGCAAACTCTTCTCCGTCTTCACCGACCTCCTTGAGCTCAACATCAGCGATAACTCCTTCTCGGGCGAGTTTCCACCGGAGATCTTCAACATCACAAGCCTCAGAAGCCTTGACATAAGCCTAAACAACTTCTCCGGCCCTTTCCCAAACGGTGGTGTCTCTTCTTCCCTCAAGAACCTCATCCTCCTCGACGCCTTGAGCAACAGCTTCTCAGGCTCTTTACCTATCGATCTCCCTCTGTTGGAGAATCTCAAGGTACTGAATCTTGCTGGAAGTTACTTCACTGGTTCGATTCCTAGTCAGTACGGTTCTTTCAAGAATCTAGAGTTTCTTCATTTAGGAGGGAACGAACTTAGTGGGAACATACCTAAAGAGCTAGGGAATTTGAAGACTGTGATTCACATGGAGATTGGTTACAACTCTTACCAAGGAGTGATCCCTTGGCAGATAGGTTACATGAGTGAGCTCAAGTACCTAGACATAGCTGGAGCTAACCTCTCTGGTTTCTTACCAAAGCATTTCAGTAACTTGACAAAGCTTGAGTCTCTGTTCCTCTTTAGGAACCATCTCTCTGGTGAAATCCCATGGGAACTTGGAGAGGTCACTTCTCTTGTTAACTTAGACCTTTCAGACAATCATCTCTCTGGAACCATACCAGAGAGCTTTGCAGGTTTGAAGAATCTTAAGCTGTTGAGTCTTATGTACAATGAGATGAGTGGGACTCTCCCTGAAGGAATAGCTCAGCTTCCTTCTTTGGATACTCTCTTCATATGGAATAATTACTTCTCTGGTTCACTTCCAAAGAGTTTAGGGATGAACTCTAAGCTTAGATGGGTTGATGTTTCAACCAACAGTTTCCAAGGTGAGATCCCACATGGTATTTGCTCAAGAGGTGTTCTTTACAAGCTCATGCTCTTCTCTAATAACTTCACTGGAAGTCTGTCTCCATCTCTTACCAATTGTTCAACTCTTGTTCGTATCCGGCTTGAAGATAACTCCTTCTCAGGTGTGATCCCTTTTAGCTTTAGTCAGCTTCCTGATATCTCTTACATAGACCTCTCTAGAAACAAACTCACTGGAGGCATTCCTCAAGATATATCCAAAGCTACTGAGCTTGACTACTTCAATATCTCACATAACCCTGAGTTAGGAGGCAAACTTCCACAGGAGATTTGGTCTTTGCCGCGTCTTCGCAACTTCTCTGCCTCCTCCTGTGGTATCTCAGGACCTCTCCCTGAGTTTGATTCATGCAAATCCGTCACCGTTATTGAGCTGAGTAACAACAACATATCAGGGACTATAACAACATCTGTTTCCTCTTGCCACTCTCTTTACAAGATGGATTTAGCTGGAAACATCATTGCAGGTGAGGTTCCTGAGACATTGGCTAAGCTTCCACACCTGAAAGTCTTGGATTTATCAGACAATAACTTGGCTGGTTCCATCCCTTCTGACAAAGTGTTTAGATCAATGGGGAAACAAGCATATGAAGGGAATGCAAACTTGTGTGGACTTCCTTTGAAACCATGTGCAGCTTACAGCTCGAGGAAGCTTGTGTCTGTTCTGGTAGCTTGTTTAGTTTCTTTTATAATAATCGTAGCTGGAACCTTGGGGTTGTACTATGTTCTTCAAAGAAGTCAGGGCCGATGGAAGATGGTGTCTTTCTCTGGACTCCCTCATTTCACAGCAGATGATGTTTTGAGGAGCTTTGAACCTAGCGAAGAACCTCCTCAAGTATCATCCTCGGTGTGCAAAGCAGTTCTGCCTACAGGAATCACAGTCATAGTGAGGAAAATAGAACTGCAAGGCAAGAAGAAAGGTGTTATGTTGAAGACTTTAACGCAGATGGGGAATGCAAGACACGTGAACCTGGTTAGGTTGCTTGGTTTTTGTTACAACAATCATCTTGTGTATGTGTTGTATGATAACAACCTGCATACTGGGACTCTGGCCGATAAGATTAGGATAAAGAAGAGAGATTGGGTGACAAAGAAGAGGATCATCAATGGAGTTGCAAAGGGACTTTGCTTCCTTCACCATGAATGTTACCCTGCAATTCCACATGGAGATGTGAAGTCTAGTAACGTTTTATTCAATGATGATAATAACATGGAGCCTTGCTTGGGAGAGTTTGGGTTCAAGCACATGCTACATTTGAACAAAGGCTTGTTCTCTTCAGGTACTAACCATGACGATACACATAAACTAAAATTCTTAGCACAACCATACTTACATTAAACTCTCTAAAATACAGATCAGATGGAAGATGTAGTAAGAGCAGAGCAGCAAAAGGACATTTACAGCTTTGGAGAGCTTGTTTTGGAGATCTTAACAAATGGTAAGCTGAGGGATGCCGGGAGACTGGTACATAACAAGCCTAAGGATGTTCTTCTACGAGAAGTATACGCAGAAAACGAAAATGGCTTTGAACAAGAAGTGAAAAGAGTCGTTGATGTCGCACTTCTATGCATATCAAGTAACCAGTCTGACCGTCCTTGCATGGAAGATGCACTCAGGTTTTTATCTGAAGCACATAGTAGTAGTAGGTTGAAATAGGCACTGCAGACAATGTTAAACTGCATATAGTATTGTACTAAAAAACATTAGGTGTGCGACTTCTTTAGTTCTTTGTTCGAACCATATGTTATGATGATGTTGTTCTTTGTATTAATGTTTGGTGCTACTTTTAAAACTGAATTTGAATAAAGAAGAATACTATTCAACGACACTGAAACAAGTTCTGATAAATTTAAAGTTCTGATTAATTTAAAGTTCTGAAGCAAACTTATTAAAGACAGATCCAAACTTTAACCGACGACAAAAAACAAAATAAGAAAAAACATAACAAAAGGTCTTAAAAGAGACCAAAGACAAACACTGTCTGAAGATTTCTCAACTTATTTAAGCGCGAACACCTCGGTTAAGACTCACCATACGGGTTGAGCCATCCATTTGCATACCGCCTCTGTTTCCAGAGCCAGCTCTTGCTGCATATCCTCCTCCTCCTCCTCGGTTCTGCCCCGACCAGTCTCTAGGCTGTCCTGGTCTTCCTCCATATCCAGATCTGTTGTTACCTTGTCTTCCTTGTCCATAATTCATGTTGTTGTCCTGCCATTTCCCACCACCTGATGCTGCTCCTGCATAGTCCTGATTGTTGTCCCTTCTCCTTGAACTTAGATCCAGACCACCTCCACCGGTTCTTGCTTCCATTGCCCTTTCGTTACTTTCTGCCAAAACCGATAGTTTCTCTGTTAACTGGAAAGCGAGTGACTGTAATCTGCTGTGTTGCACTTCATGGAAGACAATGCATCGCGTTGGCTGGTCCCAGCTTGCGTGAAGCTCTTCATTGATCATCATCTTGCTCACAATGCTGTGAACCTGTGCTTCAGTGACATCAAACATCTTAGCCAGCTGTTCAAGACTTAGGGACTCATAGGAGCTAGAGTATGTGAATAAGTAAGTCCTTAGAGCCTCTTCTTTGATCCTAGCTTTCACCATATCAAGGATGCTGTCCCGGTTCTTGAGCATTTTCCAGACATCAAGAGAGTTCAGAACCTCAAATGCCGTCTCGAAATCTCCTTTGGTCAGGGCTCTGGTGGCTGCCATAACGTGATCACGTACATTCTCAGGTGGTGCATTGAACGCTTGTCTCTCGCTGATCTCGAGCAGGCGACGGAAATTCTTGCTGATCACTCTGCGTCTGGCTTCAAGCGAGTTTGCCGCCATGTTTGGGACTTCAAGTAGCATGGCACCGATGAGATGAACAGCCTCCAGGAGCTCGAGGTTTATGTGCATGTGGTATGGCATTTGTCTTCTCCTCTCCATCCTTTCCTGTTAAAATCAAGAGATATTTTATATCACATGTAAGTATACTGAATGAAACAATATGACCATAAGCATCCATGTTGAAATAGAGAAAACAGAATCGTATGAAAAGGAAACAAAATGCAGAACCCTCGTCAAATACAGCAGAAATATAATATATACTGGAAGCTCAGGTATTTAATTAGCTGATTCATACTCAATCCAAGTTATAGTGTTTGTAGTCAGAACTATATGATGAAACAATAATTCATTTTCCACATTCTACTTGTATTAAAAGATCTAAGACAATTACCTGTTCGGGTGTCTTCTCATGGTATCGACTTTGCGAGACACCTTGAGCAAGCAACTCCCTCACCCTTTGACCAGAGTACAGCTCGGAGAGGCAGCTATGGGACTCAGTGATCATTCCAACCCTGAAGGCACAAAGACCAAGCTGCGCCATGGTCCTGTTAAAGAGAATCTGTGTTGAGATGTCCATGTGCTGAATGTTGTCTTGGAGATGACTCATTAGCAACAAGTCTCTAGCAGTCCCAAAGTTGTCCATCAAAGCATGGTGATAGATATCACAAAGCATTGCACGGGCTTTGGTCCGCTCATCTCCATTTCTGTAGATAAGGGACACAAGAAGATCCATCATTGAGCGGCCGCTCTCCGGGAAGGTAGGCTTACGGGGAACAACCTCTGGAACAACAATGAATGAAGAAATAGGTCCACTTTCCTCTTCGGCATCCTCAGCATCTTCATCTTCTTCAACCAACTCAGCCAGCTTTCTCATAGCCTCATA
The DNA here is from genome assembly GCA_012274485.2 of Sinapis alba. NCBI lineage: Eukaryota > Viridiplantae > Streptophyta > Magnoliopsida > Brassicales > Brassicaceae > Sinapis > Sinapis alba. Next base: position 1,362,116 of record MU105751.1, read on the forward strand.
AACTTCCTGGGGCTTGTAATATATTGACTCAACTCGTCTCAAGGCTACCTTTGCAGCGGCTTTGTAATCACCCATCCGCTCAAAGTAGTCCTGGATGTTCTGAGCAAGGGCCAAGAACATGGGCTCATCCCTCAGTCTCTCAACATACTCACGGGTGTGAGGATCAATGGACTGCAAACTTTTGAAAAACTCAGTGTCAATCCTCTCAATGAACGCAACCAAATTTCCCCAGACCCGAACTGTTCCATCGTAATCAGCTGGCTTCGAAGTTTCATTCTCATCAGGTTCAATTGTATCGTCCACAACAATGTTATTGTACTTGACAAGAATGTCTAGTATGGTGAGCATGTTGAGCACGCATTTTTTCCAGACATTGATAGGCATGTGTCCCGTGAGACCTGGATTCACGTCAAACTGTGCTGAGATAACGCTAAACAGGATTTCGAGCTTCTGAGCAGGAGTCTTGGCAATCTTGGTCAAGTGGGTAAGCTGATCAACTAGGTCAAAACGAGCAGTCCCCTTTCTCCCACGAGCAGCCATGATTTCTTTGAACTTCTGGTTGACCCAGTCCCAAGTGATCTCCTTAGGATCTTTACTAAGCAGCTTCTCCATCTGCCTATCTTTCTTGTTAAGCATCGTCTCCCAGCGATTATCAGCAGCTTCATCCACCTCCTCGTCAGTCACAGCCTCTTGGTTATCATCGTCCTCAAACTCACTCTCGTCTTCCTCATCGTCATCATCCTCATCTTCTGGCTCATTCTCCTCCTCAACTTCCGGAGCCTCTCTATACTTATTAATATCATCTTCGTGCAGCTTATTGTTCTTTTTCAGCTTCTGCCTCATCGCGTTCAAAGCTTTGGAGTTACTAGGACTCATCTTCTTCTTCGCTTCCTTATTAGCCAAAGCCTCATTCAAGAAATCCTCCAGCATGACAAGGGTTTTGATGTACAAGGTGGGAGGCTTGACGGCCTCCGTAATCCTCATAACTTTCTCAAGCTGTTTGTTGACCTTGTCAAAGTTTTCTTGAAGGCTGACCCAATCATTAATCTTCATAGCGTTCTTCATCTGCTCAACAGTGTGTGTCATCTCCTCGAAACGCTTGTCTTTCGTTGGCTTGATGACACGTTTGGTATCAGTGTCGTCATCATCGTCACTGCCACCTTGAAGGTAACGGTTGTTGATGTCCGTGTTCTGAACCTCCTGGATCTCTTCCTCGATATCACTCTCTTCCTCGCTGTCACTACCACCCTGTGAACGAACATAGCAACGCAAAACAATTAAGAAACTGAATCTAACAAGAGAGAGAGAGAGAGAGTTTCATGTGTAGCGAAACGAGAAGGAAACCTGAGCGAAAAAGCGAGACATCTTCTTCTTCTTATTCAGCAAAAGAGCTTAAGCCTGAGACACCATAACCAGAGGAGCAATACAACCAGATTACATACAAATTGATCATATAAGTTCAGATTCGAACGACTCAATACAGTTCCTAACACGAACGACTCGAATCGAATCGATCCACAACAAACTTAAGCCAAGATGAAGAAGAAATAAGTTACCTCAATGGAAATGAACGAAGGTAGATTGCCTGATGAGAATCTCTGTGAAGAAGATAAGTGTAGCCGTCGAAAGTTTTCGATTCGAGAGTGAAGATATAGGGAGCAAGAGGAATTAGGGCTTTCTAGTTACGAACTAAACCGACGTAGCTATTTTTGGATGGTGTTGAACCGGTCGGTTTGGTATATATGCGCAATAATAAAAAGAACTGATTCTAATTGATATCTCAAACCGGTCGGTTTGGTACTTACTTTTTTGTTCTTAACTGCTTGTTAGATTAGATTATGGATTTTGCTTCACATTTTTAATCACAGGTTTTGATTTAGTCAATACAATATTTTTTACAACGTTTCAGAAAAATTTATCAAATGAATCTGCAAATAATAGGACTCAAGACTTAACACAAAACCTTCTCCACAACACTGGCTTCATTGCTTCTATCTCTCTCTCTCTCTCTGCTTATCTTAAGCTGTCTTTACATCAGTGGAAGATGCATTACTCTTCCGGAGCCACAGGTTGACAAGGATAGAATCAATCATGATCTACACAGAGAGTATGTTAACAATTAAGAGTATGCACACAAAAGTTATCATAATGGAAAGGGGACAATACAACTTTTAAACCTGGTTTAAGTGTGCAGCTACGCAAGGAAGAACCAAAAGCCCTGGTTCACCAAATGCACCACGCAACTGCTCCACCACCGCCACCATTACCGGTAATGTTTTCTATGAAAATACCGAGCCATGACTTTTCAAATCAATAGATGAGCTCGCTGGTTAAGGCAAAACTTTATTAGTACCTGGCTTGCTACGAGCAAGACTGCTGTGCCATTTCCCTTGGAGTTCTTACTATTATAATCACCTGAAAGACCTGAGAGGATCCGGATTGAAAGAGCATTGAATGCTAGTAGAGAAAGATGCAGCAATCTGTGTGTAGAAGACATAAGGTCACACAACTAGAGAACACTCATCTTTTACATGATAGTAATAAAACCATTCATGTTGAAGAAGAATGCATACATTCCAATGCCAATGGCGGCAAGAAAAACCTTAGGCTCAACGGATAGTAGCAATGATCTTGACCTGCTAACTTGGATCCATGGCACCTAAAATGGTATATCATGAGATAAGCATACTATCAAGTTCCTTCCAAGAAACAGGTAAATGGAATAACAGAACCAGACCATTTATCCTTTTTAATCTAAGCTTTGATCATATGATTTCTACTATTTGATCTAAGCTTTGGAATGGCATTAGGAACATCAGTTCCATGGAATAGTTCAATCTCAAGCTATAATAATTACCAAAGTGTCTACATTCTGCTACAAAGTAGGGTTTAGAAATCTTACCAAACTGAGGCAGATTGCGTTCATTCTCGAAAAGAGTTTGCGGTTATTGTCAACAAAGTTTGCGAAACCTGTAATCACACATTTCAACAAGAGACTCATTGTCACGCTTAAGTAGCTCTTCCAAAACTGTTTTCAGTAGAGTTATGTCATTATCATCAGTTGTGTATCACATTTTAAAAAAAAAAATCGAGATGACTAGCCACAGAGTTTATATGTTCAATTAGTTTCACCAGATACGGAAAAGATAACACAAGAGGCTCACCGCTGAATGTTTCCCGAATAACCTATAACAGATAAAACACAAATATGTCAAAGCCCCCCAACGTTTGCTAAAGTGACAAAAATGGCTTTTGGCAACAAACCGCCACTGAATATTAAGCTTTCACAGAGTACAAATCTGAAACAGAATCGTCATTGCAGAAACAAAAGGTAGGACACACAGAAAGATGGTCTTACCTTACCAATGATTAAAGGGATTAACAGAGTAACTATAAGACTTCTGAATAGTTGGTCAGTAGGAAACGAAACCCCTACTCCCCCGGCTATATATCTTGATACCCAAAACGGAATCTGATAAAAAGGGTCAAGTCAAACATGATAGCACTTAGCATCAGTGACTGATATATTATAATACTCGTTCTTAAATACAGAGACATTATGCTATTTTGAAACGACTAGACTAAGAAGCAATATGACTAGAACTATCCTTGATTCAGCATGATCAACTCCTAGTTACAAAGAGGAAACAAATAATATTTACTTACAGTTAAAATGCCTAACAAGTTGGATGCCACAGTCACCGCCAGAGCAAGAGCAGAGTTTCCCCCAGCAAGCTGAATTGGAAATGTGTTAAAGTCAGTGAAGAGAACGCAAGAAAAAACAATTATGCACAAAATATTGATTTTGGAAATGTATATATCAAACTGAGTACGTGAGTGAGTGCAACACCACTTGATAAGGTGGTTGGCATACAGCAAAATATACCTAGCCCTGTAAATAGTATGAGGACATAGTTAAGTTTTGGAGTCCTCAATTAAGTGATAAACAGAAGAACAGACTATCAAGAGAAAAGACTATAGGGAACTAACTAATCAAGTTGCATTTAAAATTTAAAATTATGCAACCAGTATGCTTTTCCTGCCAGTCACTCTTTAGAAATTGAATATATGCAAGGAACCGATCAAGACTTAGACAAGACATCAATCTGGAACTGTTGGCTAGTTATCAAAAGTATAAAGTCAGGAAAGAGCATGATCTTTCAAAGTTTTACTTCGTTCTAAGATTAGGAGAGAGAGAGACAGGGTAACCTGTAACAAGTTCCTGAGGTTGGAGTTGGACTAGCATAACTAGCCTTGAGAAGGATGGAGTTAGCAACAAAATAGAGGCCTGAAAAGAAAAACGGAAGAGATGAATTTGTTTGGGCTTAATTATGCAGTATGACTAACATAAGCTAAAAAAAGTAAAACCGCACTACCAAAAAGATCAAACATTCTGCAAGTATAAACACAATGACTAAAGGAAAGTACATTGGGGGAAGTAAAGGGGTTTCTACTCATCAAATTGTCTTATTAATTTCATAAAATCAGAGGAGATCTAAACTGGAGAGAAGATGAACCATTCAGAGAACGAATGAACATAAATAAAGCTCATACCAGCCCGAAGACTCCAAGAGTCCATCCTTTAACAGCCGCACCAATCGCTTCAGTACGTAAAGTCAACCCTGTTACACAGTACTACAGAGAATGAGTACACACAGTGGAAATATTAGCTTATATCAACAAGAAAACAAAGAACTTTGTACATAACAGAATATGATAGAATCACCTGATATAATAAATATCCCACATGTGCTGAACTTTGAAAGAGAGTATTTGTCTGCAAGACATCCAAGAGTTGGGTTTGCAAACCCCAATCCCACACCAGTAACAAGAGCTGCAAACAATTAACCAACATGGCACAAACATCTAATTGAAACATCAAGAAGCAAAAAAAAAACAATAAATCTTCTAAAGAATGCTTAAAGCAGAGAGTGCATTTACCTAGAGGCAAGAAATTATCTGAAGCAAAACTCAGCAACTCTTTTCCAAAATGGTAACTTTTAGCTGAAGCTGAAATGCCTCCTCCATCACCACCTGCCTATAGAACAAAACAAAAGGTCTCCAAACAACTTATTTTCAACATATTTAAACTAAAGTTTAGATCTTGTCCAAAGGGGCAGTGATGGGAGACCTTGTCCGAAGGTTGGCATGCTCGAATGAATCTGGGAATGGTAGGTGTTCGTCTGCCGCAGGGCTCAAGGTAGCGGCGGAATAGGACGGAGCGGCTTCCCGGATACAGTGGTTCGCGGAAGCAGGAGAATGGGTTCTGGGTTGAAGCCAGCATACTAGCTATGGTCGCCGCCATGGGAAGAGTCGGAGTTGAGTTAGAATTTTTTTTTTTTTTAAAAAAAAAGATAAGATTTTTATTTCAAAGTGTGTCTGCGTTATTCTGCATTCAGGAGTTCTCACACTATACTTTAGTGTTAACCATGAAATAATGTCACAGCTAATTATAATTTCTTTATAACGGTTAGCATAATTCTGTTTTGAGTTGTACATATTGTTGAGATGATCTATAGGGTTATGTAACATATATCTATCTTATTAAAAGAATAGGTTTATGTTCAATTCTCCAGCAGTGTATCCTGCTAAAATGTTCAGTATATGCTTTTGTTCAGGGGATCAGGCTGGAAAGACTAATCTTAAACTTGCAGCATGTCCCTCGAAGGTAACTTCTTTTGCCTAGAAACATGAATGTATTGAACATTGTTGTCCATCTGCAGACGGAGAGCAAAAAGTTTTTTATCGGAAAGGCTTGTATTGATTATGTATTCAAATACTTAGTTTAATATATATTTTTGGTATTTAGTCAATATTGTTTTTATATTTAACAATTACATTTGAAATTCAATTATGAATAAGTTTGTTTCTTGAATTTAAGCAAAAAATTTAGAAAATTTAAATAGTATTTTTAAAATTTTGTCGAATTGCTAATTGGTAATTTTAATTTGTTTACATTTCATTATGTATGATTCTCGTTTGTACAATGTTTTGGTTTGTCATGATATTGTCATGTATGATGTTGTCACATATAATTCAAAAAAAAGTTTCATATTGATATACGAGTTTCTCAAAAGGTTATTTTCAAAGACAATAATATAATTTAAAGAAGATATTTACACAAATTTATTGAAAAAATAGAAATATATTGAATTTAATTAAGTCCAAATAAATACTTTTAAAACAATAAACCAATTAATATTTGAAACCGAAATTATTTTTGATTCAACCGAATTTTGGATATGTAATTAAATCTGATACCAAGCTCTATTAAACCTGAACTAAATCTGATTGGAACCTCGATTGACTAACCCTAATCCTTTATTGTATTGACTTTGTGTTATACATTATCTGACTTACTTTATGTAAAGTCACGTATTTGGGGGTTAAGCAATCTTGTTCCTACTTGTCATGGAGCACACTTTATATTATATATTGCATAAGTAAAAACCTATTAATTACACAATTAAGGGTAACATAAAAAATCTAACATGATCAGGCTAACAAACAATACATCCTATGCAATAAAAGAGACTCGATTTATGAGCAACACTACTGAAAACCCTTTATTTATTCTTTTAAAGAGAAAACCTTTGTCTGATTGGACGAGGACGTGATTCCACTGTAGGATTTAAGCAATACATCAAGGGCATGAGCCTCGTGAACAATTTACTTTTATGATTTTGACTTATTTTTGTTGTGTAATGATTAAGTTATTTCCTCTGATTTTTCTTTTAAGTTTTTCTTCTTCCACAAATCTTGAACAAGAATTATAGTTGGACATCCTATAAATGTTATGGTTTGTTTTCTCGAGATGTGATCATGTCTTGTCTTTTCTGCCTACTTGAATGGCTGCTAGGACTTTTTCCATGTTGAGAGATTGGCGAGATGATTGTGGGGTATATGAAAACAAAGCTGAATCCACTTAAATTGTTTTGAAGAATTGTTAGTTTTCGGTTTAACTGGTTTAGCTTTCGACTTCGGTTTAGTTTTTAATGGACTCGGGTTACTTCTTTATTGGGCTTATTTCGTTTAAAGCATAGCTGTATTTGATTTAGTATTTACTGTATTAGGATCAAGAGGTCTTTGAGAATGTTTTTGCATTAAGAAACAAGTCACGTTTGATTTTCATTGTAGTAAGTGCTAGGAACTTTTATCCTAATTTTAACAAATTGCTTAAGCAACAATTCACATTTTAATTGTATCACAAAAAACATTCATGTTCCTTTTGTAGAAGAGCCTTTCACATGATATCTAAATAGATCAATCATTCACTGCTTTCATAAATGTAGCCATGTCCAAGAGTTGACCTTACTCGCTATACTCTTTTTAATAAATCGTCTCAAGTTTTATTAAATTAAAATTATATTTATCCCACGATTTGTGGATCCAATCAAGTTGATTTCGAATCTTGTATAAAAGAAATAATGTGTACATAATTAGTTAGTTTTGGCAATTAGCATAACCTAAATCTTGAAATGAATTTTCGAAAAAACATATTGTCAAAATAAAAAAAATCAATATTGTCAACTAAACAAAGAGTCACTAGATTAATGCCGTATTATATGGGTGTACAAATCCATTGATTTTTTTTTAGTTTTGTAAATTATTAGTTTTTTACCTAAGTATATAATGTCATTAATCCGTCATTAAAGATTTGCTTAAACCCCTAATTGTGAGTTTAACATAAAGTCGATAAAATATAATCGAATCTGAATACAACAAGGCACCCCTATACTTGCTTTACAAAAGATAACACATTCAGTTTCTTATCCAATAGTAAACTGCCACGTGTATTGCTTGTTAACTAAACAATCTAACTGCAAGACTTTTATGTACCAGAAAGGAAGGAAGGAAGAAGGAAAGAAGATCAAAACTCTTTCTTTGTGTGTTTTTTTCTTGTTTTCAGATCGTATCGAAGAAATGGGTAACGCCATTAGGTTACTCTACCGTAAATGTTGCAGCCCCACGACGGACGATAATCCTCACGGCGTCTCAGCTCTTTCTCGTGATATCTTTAGCTTCGAGACCACTTCTCAGGTTTCTCTTCAATTCATTTGCTTCCTTTTGGATCTGCTTTACTAGTATTAGGTTTGGTCACTAGCTACCATCTAACTGCATTGATCTTTGTCTCTTAAGCAGAACCAATACCAATTCACAATATAATTTTTTTCCTAGATTCTTAAGAAATTGATCATAATTCTAAAAACAAAATGTTATATAATAGGTTCCTGAAGGGCTTGGAAGTTATGTTGTGTCTTCTAAAAAGGCTCAAGCAAATTGGTAAGAGGAAAAACACACATGATCATCCTGAATCTTTCTTTCTTATTTGACTTAAGATCTTTAAATATTCCAAAACATGTTGTTAAGGTATGGAAAAATACTTGAGGCATGGAAGCAAGCTAAGCCTCGACCTCAGACCGATGAGGAAGCTGCAAGGCTTGTTGTTGCAACTCTAAAGGGGCATAAGAAAGCTGATGTTGAGGTACTAATCATGTTCCAAAAAGTTGCAAAAAAATACTACAAACTTTGAAAAGATTGTTGAAATCTGGTTTGATTGATTTGTTTGTTAATGGCATATAAACTCAGGGACTTTTGACTTTCTATAGACTCCTTTCACCTGGTAAGCTCGACGAGGTCGCTAATGAATCACCTGTCTCTGTATCTGAAGGACTTAAATTTGAGCTTCATACTCTTCCGGTTAGAAAAAACTTTTATTTATTCTTTATAAAACGTTATTTTTTATGATGACAATGTTAGCTGATCAAGAAATGTTCTAATTGAAATAAGGTGGATCAAAAATCTGTGGCAGATGGAGATACAGTTACTGTGTATGTTAGTAGCACAGACCCTATTGTGTCATCTACACTTCCTAAAGAAGTGAGTCTTGCAGCGGCTAAAAGAGCTAAAGCCCGTGAGAACAAGAATTACACAGAAGCAGATGCACTTCACAAGAAGATCATAGCTTCTGGTTATAGGTTTGTGTCAGTGTCTCAAATCAAATTAAGCTATGAAACTCATAACTCTTATGACCCTTTTTCTTGTACTTAGGATGATAAATGTTCAGAATAAGGAAGTGCTTGCTAAAAAGTTCAGAATTAGACTAAGGTAAATCACTCTCTCATCTTAAACCTCTTGAATCAATGCTCTCTTGGAGTTTATAAGAACAATTTGAGAATGAAAAAATGAAAACAGGGGAATTGATGCACCGGAGAGTAAAATGCCTTTTGGAAAAGAGTCACATGATGAGCTACTTAAGATGGTTGAAGGGAAAAGCTTGAAGGTGTTAGTCTATGCAGAGGATCGTTATGGAAGATGTGTAGGAGATATATATTGCAATGGAAAATTTGTACAAGAAGTTATGTTAAAGAAAGGTCTTGCTTGGCATTATCTAGCCTATGATAAGCGAGCAGAGCTTGCTAAGGCAAGATTTTGTTAACCTTAAAAGTCTCTTTAGTTTCTTTGTATTATTCTTTATGATGTTTAACAGTTTTTTTTTTTTGGTGTTTGAGATCAGTGGGAAAATGAGGCTAAGCAGAAGCGTATTGGCTTATGGGCAGCTAAAAATCCAGAGAAGCCATGGGAGTGGAGAAAGAACAAACGTGATGGGAACTAAAACTGTGAACCCTAGTCCTGCTTACTTAGCGGCTATGTTGCTTCCTTCTCAAGTTATGGTTTGTTCCAATTCTTGGGTTCTGGATGTGACAGATACGTTCTATTCTATGTCCAGTTGGATAACAAAAGTAACTATATTGTTCTGTAATGATTATTGTGATTTGTAAAGCCTGTGATATGTTGTTGTAACTGTAAGAGCACTATGTACATGATGTTTCATGTATTGACAAGTTATTTGAACCTGGAAATATAAGTTTGCTTAGTTGTTCTGTTTCTATATTTAAAGAATCAATTAGTTTATTTTTAGGTTTAACTATCTAGGGTTGAGAATAAACTCTGTTTTCATAACCATAAAAAGTTTAAAAACAATCTTACAAAGTTGCAAATTTGTTTTCTAGTTGATATATTGCTGAAAAAGATGGAAAACAGTTTTTGACAAATCTTCACAGTGGATTATCTAGGGCTTTAGAGCAAGAGCCTTTCATAACCTTTTACAATCTTTTTCTTCTTACTTGAGTTTATATCAATGCCAAAGAATAAGAAAACAGAATGGCAAGTAGGAGATCCTGCAATAAGCATAGTGAGTGATCAATTCTGTAATCCATACACAATGGATCTAATGGTGAAGAGGAAAGTTCAGAATCTCTCAAAGGATCATTACCAAGTGTTTGATCCAAGTGGGAATCTCCTCCTGCAAATAGATGGACAAGCTTTTGGGTTTAACCGTAAAAGGGTTATGCGTGATCCTGCTGGTTTCACAATCCTCACAATGCGCCAAAAGGTTACAGATAGATATTCAATCTTTAAAACCACAAAAAGGACTCTTGCTTGAGATTCTGTGTATGTGTGTGTGTGTGTGCAGGGGATTACGTTGAAGAATAAATGGGAGGTGCATGGAGGAGAGAGCAAAGAGAAAGAAGACTTGTTGTTCACGGCACAGCAATCTTTAGCGGTGTCGTTGAAAACATCTTTGGATGTTTTCTTGGCTGAGAATAATAATGTCAAGAAGAGCAATACTTGTGATTTTCATGCTTCTGGTGGATACTCGAATATCTCATTCAAAGTTTTCAAATCAGATGCTCTCATCGCTGGGGTAGGGGAAAACAAGTTATAAGCAACATTCTTCATTTATATACTTTGGTGATTTTTTCACACATTTGGTCAAGAACTGATCTTTTGGTTTGTGAGGATGTTTGCAGGTGACGCATAAGTTTACATGGGGAAGTTTCTGCAAAGGGAAATATAATTTTAGGGTGAGAGTGAATCCAGAGGTGGATTATGCTTTTATCATTGCTTTGCTTGTTATGGTCGATGACAATGAGAATTGGTGTTAGACTATCTTCTTACGTTTGGTTTCCTTCACAAGTTCTCGTATATGTATTATTACTTCGTTTCAAGTTGTATGTAAGAACTTTTTCAATGTACGTCTATGCGCTTATGCTTGTCAGAACATAAAGTGACGATAACATGACATCCATTGTTTGGTCGAACACAGACCTTTTCACACACAAAAAAAACTATTGTGAAAGTTTAATGGCAGAAAGATGAAACTTAATTGATTTTTCATGAAAGTAATCTTATTAGATGTACACAAATCAAATCTCCAAGTAGTTGAGAAGTTCACATAGATGGAAGTAATGAGAGACGGAACAAATGTAGTCGTGATATCAAACAAACACGTTTTGACCAAACCTCTTAAGAAACCTTAAAAACTCATAAACCAGACACAATAAAGAGTCGAACATGAAGTAGTACGAACACAAATGATGAATACACACCAGCAATAAAATTCGGATGGATAAAGATGGTGTTTAGGTAAGATCATCCTCTTCAAGCTCCTTTGCCTTCAGCTTCTCCTTCACCCTCAACAACATAGTTGTCTTCCATGAGTCCTGCAACAATATCAATTCCATAATAAAGATCATGCGAAGGTAACAAAACAACATTTTTCAAAGTTTTTTGGTACGAGATTAATGGTCCCGTACCAGAGGAGTCATGCTATCAAATTCCTTGACAACGTCTGTGAATTTTGCAATGTCCTCTTCATCGATAGCAGCAGCAAGGTCCTATCCATGGGAATTAAAAACACTTAACTTAGCATTTTTTTATGTTAAACTAATACTCCCATAATCAAATACAAAACTCAGGTTTAAGCTTTACCGATAAAAGTTTGCATTCTCGTGTTCCTGTAAAAGTTGGATCCAAATCCTGCAGAAACGTAGAAGATAGAAATCATGCAAAAGTTGATACCAGAATGCCTGATGTTACGGGTGTTTTCTGTGGAAGAAGAAGAAGAAGAACCTGATATTTCTCCAGAGCATTGGTGATGGAAACAACATCAGCTTTGCAAAGGTGGCACATGCCAGCATTGAGAAGATGGCCCTTAACTCCATACTTAAGCAAGTTGTTGCCTAGTGAATGGCGTGCTATTTCTTCGTAAATCTTGATTGCCTTCTCATATCTGTCAAAGAGACACCAAATCTTTTATCAGTCAATCCATCCCAACCAAAGTAAATAAAAAAGTATCAATCTGTTAAAAAAAAACAAAAAAAAAAGGGAAGGTTCATATAATCTTACTGCTCCAACTGTGAAGCATATTGCGCCACCTTTAGATTGCACTGGTTTGCAGAAGTGGTCACTTCTTCATTTTGAAAGAACTCAGCTGCCTTTTCAAAGTAATCAATAGCCTGCTCTATCTTCTGGTCTGCTTCATAATACTCAGCAATTTCCTGTCAAAAGAACAAAACCATTAATGTACCTATTAGTACAAGCTATTTACAGAAAAGATCATCCGCACCAATATTACTATATAGTGAAAAAACACATATCCAGTGGATCCAACATACATAAAGGAAACATGGACAAGGAAGGCATACTCAATGTTTGTACTTATTTTGAGTGTCATATTCAATCCATGCTCAATCTATCCATCCCAACACATCCAACATACATAAAATGAAACAGTAACAAAGAAGGGAATGTCTACTCTAAAAATTTCCATGCTCAAAAGAGAGATATACCTTGTAGTATCTAGCAGCCATGTTGAGCCTTCCAATCTCGCAGAATATATTCACTGCTCGCTCTAGACAAGATGCAGCCTCTGCATAAAAAACAAGAACATGGCTATATAAGGACAACGATACATATCGAAAAGAAAACACACAAAGAAAGCTGATAACCACTCCTACATTACTGAGACTATCAATTCCAAAAGAGAATAGCTTTTCGTTCTCCTATAATACGATACAAACAAACAAGTTCCCCTACATACCATTAGTGTCAACTTTCTTGTAGCATTTAGCAGCTTCGGCATAGGCGTTAGCAGCATCATGCTTGCTGTCCGACTGCAAACAGAAAGCAATCATAAACATAGTGCTAGTTCAATACATCTGCATGTTTTGAAGGGAAAAGGACTTACCTTCAAGTGACAGTCGGCGACTTTAAGATAAGCCTTTCCAGCTAGATCCCCTGAAACAATCATATATCATACACATTAGCAAGATACACCGTTGGAGAATCGAACATAAACCTCTTATACATCAACCAAATAGAAGAACCCACTCATCCTGCAAATTATACTACAAGATCAAATAGTCCTAAACCCACCAAGGATGGATCATACCGTAACCTATTAAGATCAAATCATATCAATTTCTCAGAAACCCAGAAATAAAAACGAAAACTTTTTACATGATTTGGCGAGCTTGTAGGAATTAGCAGCTTTCTCGAGGAGATCGGCAGCATCCTCGTGCTTAGATCCGAAGATTCCCCATCCATTGAGCTTCTTCTCTGCTTTCTTCTCAAATTCCTCCGCTCTCACCAGATGATCCCCCATAACTCTTTGACTTCAAATCAACTCCGATGGTATGCTTTCGATTATTCTTCGGATGTTGTTACCTTTTCTTCCTCGAGAGGATTTGCTTCGTTGCAATGAGGGAGAGAAGAATCGATCGGGAGCGAAAATTCAGACGAGCTTTGTTGGTGGAGGAAGAGATTTTTTTTTTTTTCTCTCAAACGATTTAAGTGGGCTGGATATGGGCTTTCATACATGGTCTTGTTTTTAAAGTACAACTTAGTAGCCTCGTATTGGGCCTTTCTATTTGTTCTTCAACTTGCTATCTCGTCTTTATATAGTTATTATGAATTTATGAGCGAGCGAGATCAAAATGGTAGTCTTTTTTCTTTTCAAAATTTGTAAGGCATTCGATTTTATTTAGTTGATTAATTATCATGTCATTTGTTTCTAATTATGGTTGATAGATCACGTTGTTGGATTTAATTAACCGTGTATTTTGTTTTTCTTATGTATTTTGGGTCATGAAACTAGAAATATGCAGAATAACGTCATCTGACATTTCCAACCAAATGCATCAATGTTTTCTGTTCTAACTTAATTATGCTTGGCTCATAATAATAACCACACTAATAACCAAATTCAATAATGTTAACTACCTAACTTGATAGTTAACACTTGACATTGTTGGTAAGAGATCGATTCATATGTATGTAGTAGTATATGATGATATATGACAAAAATAAATGCTATTCTTAGTTCGTTTGACTGATCATCACGTCTTCTATTGTTTAATCAATATGCCATATCGTTTTCCTGATCAGAAGTCTCAAAACGTCTGCTGTTAAGTTAATTTCGACACGTGAGGTATAGTTGCTGCCGCCTATACTAATTCAAAACGAGTTTTGGGAGCTTATGGGCGATTCTAAAATTAGTTGAGAAGTGGTAATACACTTCATAGCCACTTTCCCGGCTAGATACATTTTGTAATGAAAAATGAAACGATTCATTGTTTCGGACAAGATACAAGTGGGACACTGTCTGAAGGACCCATATAATATTCCTATTTTTATAAATGAACAATAAAAGCCAAAAAAAAATTAGGTGTAATTTTCTTTGAACTCGTGAAGTAGGCCTGGGCATTCGGATCTTCGGATCGGGTTTGGATCGGGTCCTTTCGGATTCGGATTTTTTGGGTTTAAGTTTTTCAGGTTCGAGTTTTTCGGATCTTAGAGTTTATGACCAAATCGGGTATTTGAAATTCTTGGTTCGGGGTCGGTTCGGATCTTGTCGGGTCCGGATCGAGTCTTAAATAGTTAGACTCAATATGGTAATTAAAAAATTTTGATTCGGGTTTGGGTCGGTTCCGGATCGGGTTTTATTCCGGTCCAGCCCCCCCCCCCCAAAAAAAACATAAAAATATATATGAAAATATTTAAATATTTAAAAAGATCTAAAATTTTATTCAAAATATGAACAGAAAACACGAAAAATACCCAAAATACACAAATATGAAAGTTAAAAGAATATTCACAATACTAAAAATAAATTAAAACACTCATATATACTGTATATATACTAAAAAATTGGATATTTCGGATACACGTCGAATTTCGGGTTTGGATCGGGTCGGATCCAAGACCCACGAATCCTCTCCAACAAGATCTAATAAAATAAAATAATCAGTTCAGATCCTATCCGAACCTGAATTTTTTGGATCGGTTCCGAATCGGATCTTCGGATCCGGGTAAAATGTTCAGACCTATCGTGAATCCTGCGTCGATCAAAAATATTATTTTCTTGAATTTTTTTCTGTATTGTTTGTTTATACGTTTTTAAGTACGTGACGGAAGATCATTTGGTGATCTCAGTGATGTGATTAGACCAGCCTGTCTGTACCGCCAATGATCAAATATCGTTCTCCCGATTTTACCCCCAGCGGTGAAGCAAAGTGTCCAATGTCAAAGGGTGTTTAAGTACTTTAACTGTTTCTCCCTGTGGCTATAAGAAGCCGTCTCCTTCGTGTCACATATTACAAACAAAAATAAAATAAAATTCCCGCCGGTGATTTTTTTTAAGTTTCTCCGGCGGTGAAAAGAAAAATGTCTCCTCCGATCAAAACTCATCTCTTGCCGAAGCAAGAACCGTCTTCTGAGAAACATGGATCTACCTCCGGCGTCGTTTTCAACGTGTCAACGAGTATAATCGGAGCCGGGATAATGTCGATGCCGGCGGCGTTTAAGGTTCTCGGAGTAATCCCAGCTCTCTTGATCATCACCATCATCGCCTGGCTCTCCACAATCTCTGTTGGGTTTCTTATGAAATCAACTCTGGCCGGAGAAGCGACCACGTACGCCGGAGTTATGAAAGAGTCGTTCGGGAAAACAGGTTCCGTCGCTGTACAGGTTGCTACAATGGTTGCTACTTTTGGATGCATGGTTATCTTCTCGATCATTATAGGTAGGCTTGCTGTTTCGGTTTATTTGGTTATTTTGGTTTATTCGGTTCGGCCACATTCTCACAGAAGTGAAACAAAAAATCGGTTTGGTTTAGTTTTTAATTTCATTTATGAGAAAAACCTGATTTTTTTGATTATGAGTTAGAATTCGGTATAATTTTTTTTCTGTTAAATTCAGTTATTTTGGTTGAGTTCGGTTATTTTCGGTTAGTTTGGTTCGGTTGAATCTTTTGTTACCATATAAAGTAGTAAGAACTAAGAGCATGATTAACCTTAGAACCCCATTTGGGGTTCTAGTTTTTGATTTTTTTTTTTTTTTTTTAATTTGATTTTTTTTTTTTTTTTTTTTTTAAAAACGAACCAACCGCGGGTCGCCACATGTCAGTGAGACCCATAAACGCAAGAAACTCTTAAGAACCGGTTCTTACACTATTCATGAGACCCATCTCCCTAAGAACCCCCTTTAATCATGCTCTAAGAAGAGGTTGCTGAGTTTGTGTTTGTGTTTTGTCTTCTCAGGAGATGTACTCTCCGGTAATGACAACGGAGGATCCGTTCATCTTGGAGTTTTGCAAGAATGGTTTGGTTCTCACTGGTGGAACACGAGGATCTTCGCTTTGTTGTTTATCTACGTCTTCGTCTTGCTTCCATTGGTCTTGTGCAGACGTGTTGAAAGACTTGCGTTTAGTTCTGCCATATCGTTTCTTCTCGCTGTGCTATTTGTCGTCATAAGCTCGGTCCTGGCGATCTCCGCGTTGATGAAAGGGCAAACGAAGAGTCCGAGACTGTTTCCAGAGTTGAACAATGGAGGATCGTTTTGGAATCTCTTCACAGCTTCTCCTGTTATAGTAACAGCCTTCACGTTTCATTTCAACGGTGAGAAACTGAGAATCTATCTTTACACCAAATCATTCTTGTTTCTCTGTTTTTGTCATGTTTCTGAGTTTATTTTTGTGCAGTTCATCCAATTGGATTCGAGCTGAAGGATCCTTTACATGTGATCCCAGCAACTAAGATCTCTGTGATCTTGTGCGCTGCAATATACTTCGCCACTGGGCTCTTTGGGTATCTCTTGTTTGGAGATGCAACAATGTCTGATATTCTAGTGAACTTCGACCAGAGTTCTGGTTCTTCCATTGGTTCTCTTCTCAATGACATTGTCAGACTCAGCTACGCGCTTCACCTCATGCTCGTCTTTCCTCTTATGAACTTCTCATTGAGAGCAAACCTCGACGAGCTCATGTTCCCAACAATGAAGCCATCATTGGCAAAAGACAACAAAAGATTCATCGGCCTCACTCTGTCTCTACTGATCTGCTGTTTCTTGTCTGCGATCGCTGTGCCAGACATTTGGTACTTCTTTCAGTTCTTGGGATCAACCACCACAGTTTCCATAGCTTTCATCTTTCCAGCCGCTATTGTTTTAAGGTACAGAAGCTTTCTTTGTTTCCTTCAGTTGTTTTACTGTAAAACCTTAAACTCAGATGTTTTCTGATTTTGTAATGGTAGGAACGTCCACGGTGTATCGACCTCAAGTGAGAAGATTGTAGCTGCGATAATGCTGGTTCTTGCTGTTGCTACTAGCATCATCGCCATCTCAACGAATTTATACAGTCTCGCAGCAAACTGATGGTTTGAAAAAGAGAGAGTTTTGGAGACAGTCCCCTCTATGATCACTTCAAAAGAAATCTGTAAAAAAATTATTAGCTTCCCCCCTAGCATTTATATTTATTCTATCTTTGTGAAATAGCATTTGGCAGAAAATGCAATGTAATAGCTTTAGGAAGTGCAATATTTTGTTGCTAGTTGAATCAGAGAAACCAAAAATGTTACACATTCTTTAAAACTGATTCCTTATCTTTCTTGTTTTCGTAGACCATTAATTATTCAATTGAACAAAGAACAATGGAATCAGACAGTGAGGTCTTTGTCATCTAGCTTTTTGAGTATGTTTGACTTGTAAGTTGAAATGTCTGTATTTTCTGCTGGCAGATTCATCTACAGCAAAAGAAGAGTTGAAATCCAGATGCATTTGGCTTTAAGCATACTCAAGAAGATGAAAAGAGGTTTTCAACATCCTGAAATCCTCATGTCAAATGAAATATGCAAAAGCAGAATGTGTTAAAATTAAAACTTGCCTGATTTAGAGAGCCTTTAGAGCTTCCTTCCTTGTCTTGTCATGATCTTTAGCAGCGCCCAACATATGTAGAAGCTCTTGAGCCCCACCCCTTCATCCTCCTCTCATCTTTTAATAAGACCAAAACCAAAAATGATTACACACAAGTAAAGCACACAACAACAAAATGTTCAAAGTGGGCACTGTCTGAACGCGTAATTTTCCTTTGAACACGTGAATCCTGCGTCGAACAAAAAATATTATTTTCATGATTTTCGTGTACTATTGTTTATACGTTTTTAAGTACGTGAAGAAAGATCATTTAGTGATCTCAGTGATGTGATTAGACCAACCTGTCAAAACAGCCAATGAATGATTAAATATCACATTCTCCCGATTTTACCCCCAGCAGTGAAACAGAGTGTGTCCAATGTCAAAGGGTGTTTACGTACTATTGTTTCTCCCTGTGGCTGGCTATAAATTAAGAAGTCGTCTCTTCGTGTTACACACATTACAAACAAAAGAAAAAATTAAAAAAAAAAAAAAAAAACTTATTCTTCCCGCCGGCGATTTTTTTCAAGTATCTCCGGCGGTTGGAAAAATGTCTCCTCAGATCGAAACTCCTCTCTTGTCAAGGCAAGAACCGTCTTCTGAGAACCACGATTCTACCTCCGGCGTCGTTTTCAACGTGTCAACGAGTATAATCGGAGCCGGGATAATGTCGATGCCGGCGGCGTTTAAGGTTCTCGGAGTAATCCCAGCTCTCTTGACCATCACGATCATCGCTTGGCTTTCCACAATCTCTGTTGGGTTTCTTATGAAATCAACTCTCGCCGGAGAAGCGACCACGTACGCCGGAGTTATGAAAGAGTCGTTCGGAAAACTAGGGTCCGTCGCTGTACAGGTTGTTACAATGGTTTCCACTTTTGGAGGCGTAGTTGTATACTCGATCATCATAGGTAAAAGGTTGAATGAATCATTTGTTTCTATCTGAAGTAGGCACAGAAGTTTTACCCCCAACCCAAATCCAAACCTTAATCCAAACAAAAAAAAACTGATTCAATCTGAATCTTTATATAAAGTTATCCAAAAGGAACCGAAGAAATAGGTACTTTCAGATTTTAAAATTTATTAATAAGATTTCTCCGGTTTATTTTCCTATTAACGGAAATATAGTTAAATGTATAAGTAATTATGTTTTTATTTTGAAAATATACAAATCATATATTTTTTTAATATGTGTGTATAAATCTAAAACGACAATAAAATAAAATTGATCGAATATTTTTTATGTGTCATTTTCCCTGTAATTATAGGAGGATGAATAATTAGTTTTAATAATATTATTATTTAAAATTTTATTTTAATATTATATTTGTCCTTAGATAGCCTCTTTTAGTTTGTTTGTCACAAAAATAGTTTTTAAGGAAGAAAGTGACCAAAATGTTTTTTCTATAAGTTAAAAAATTCATTTATGTGCATTTATACCCCTAGGGTTAACTAATTTGGACTTTAGGGTTTAGAGTTAGGGGGTGGGTTTGGGTTAGGGTTTCAAATTTCAAAAAAAAAATAAAAAAAATCAAAATTTCAAAAAAAAAAAAGTCTATTTTGGTCATTTTATTTTTTGAGGACTATTTTTGTGACAAAAACTTAAAAAGGGCTATTTAAGAGAATTGCCCATATTTATTTAATAAATAAATATAAACAGATGCAAGGATAATATCATAATTAAATTTATCTTGTATTTATTTTATGATTTTAATGGTCTGTATTATTGCCAACTTCTCTATTGTGATTTTAATGGCAACAATGCCACCCAGTGAACCGAAAAAAATGGTTTGGTTCGGTTTTTAGTTAATTTTGATTTTTAATTTCATTTGTGGAATGGGGTTTTGGTTAGAATTTGCTCTTAATAAATCGGATATTTTTGTGTTAAATTCGGTTATTTCGGTTGTTCGGTACGGTTAGTTTGGTTAATTCGGTAATGGTTGAATCATTTGTTACCATATGAAGTAGTAAGAAGAGGTTGCTGAGTTTGTTTTTTGTGTGCTTTGTCTTCTCAGGGGATGTACTCTCCGGTAATGACAATGGAGGATCAGTTCATCTTGGAGTTTTGCAAGAATGGTTTGGTTCTCACTGGTGGAACACGAGGATCTTCGCTTTGTTGTTTATCTATGTCTTCGTCTTGCTTCCATTGGTCTTGTGCAGACGTGTAGAAAGACTTGCGTTTAGTTCTGCTATATCGTTTCTTCTTGCTGTGCTATTTGTCGTCATAAGCTCGGTCCTAGCAATCTCCGCGTTGATGAAAGGGCAGACCAAGAATCCAAGACTGTTTCCGGATTTAACCAATGGAGGATCGTTTTGGAATCTCTTCACAGCTTCTCCTGTTATAGTAACAGCCTTCACGTTTCATTTCAACGGTGAGAATCTATCTCTTACACCAAATGATTCTTGTTTCTCTGTTTTTGTCATGTTTTTGAGTTTGTTTCTTTTGTGCAGTTCATCCAATTGGATTCGAGCTCAAGGATCCTTTACATGTGATCCCAGCAACTAAGATCTCTGTCGTCTTGTGCGCTGCAATCTACTTTGCCACTGGGCTCTTTGGGTATCTCTTGTTTGGAGATGCAACAATGTCTGATATTCTAGTGAACTTCGACCAGAGTTCTGGTTCTTCCATTGGTTCTCTTCTCAATGACATCGTCAGGCTCAGCTACGCGCTTCACCTCATGCTTGTCTTTCCTCTTATGAACTTCTCTTTGAGAGCAAACCTCGACGAGCTCATATTCCCAACAACGAAGCTATCATTGGCAAAAGACAACAAAAGATTCATCGGCCTCACTCTAGGTCTACTGATTTGCGGTTTCTTGTCTGCAATTGCTGTGCCAGACGTTTGGTACTTCTTTCAGTTCATGGGATCAACCACCACAGTTTCCATAGCTTTCATATTTCCAGCCGCCATTGTTTTAAGGTAACACAAGCTTTGTTTCCCTTCCTAACCACACTTACTTTTTATCAGTTGCTACAACTTTTCTTGTAAAACCTTAAACTCATGTGTTTTCTGATTTTGAAATGGTAGGAATGTCCACGATGTATCGACCTCAAGTGAGAAGATTGTAGCTGCGATAATGCTGGTTCTTGCTGTTGCTACTAGCATCATCGCCATCTCAACGAATTTATACAGTCTCGCAGCAAACTGATGGTTTGAAAAAAAGAACTCTGTAAAAATTATAAGCTTCTCTCTAGCATTTATATTTATTCAATCTTTGTGAAATAGAGGTTTGTCAGAAAATGCAGTGTAAAGTGCAATTATTTGTTGCTACTTGCATCAGAGAAACCAAAACTGTTGCAAATTCTCTAAAACTGATTCCTTATCTTGTTTTTGTAGACCATTAATCAATTGAACAATAAACATTGGAATCAAACAGTATTCAGCATTCAGAATAGAAGCTAGAGAATCAGACTGTTTCTTTCTTTTCGAACAAAATTCAGGAGTTATATCTTGGAAAAGAGGTACGATAAGCTTAGGATTGTAGAGATACACCTCCGCTTATCATTCTTGGGAGCTATCCTTTTCTTGAAAACACTCTACATCAGTTGGAAGAAAGGGCGAGGTCTTTATCATCTAGCTTCTTGAGTATGTTTGACTTGTAAGTTGAAATGTCTGAATCTTCCGAGGAATCTGGAGTCGATTTGACAATAAAGAGTGCTCCTTTAGATCCCAGGAAGTTGGCAGCTTCATCTGCAGCAAAAGAAGAGATTAAAAAGAGTTTTCCACTATCCTGAGATCCTTATTGTTCAATGAAATGCAAAAGCAGAATGTGTTAAAAATTAAGACGTGCCTGATTTAGAGAGAGCAGCAAGAGCCTTTAGAGCTTCTTTTCTTGTCTTGTCATCTTTAGCAGCACCCAACATATGTAGAAGCTCTTGAGC
Organism: Sinapis alba; assembly: GCA_012274485.2. NCBI lineage: Eukaryota > Viridiplantae > Streptophyta > Magnoliopsida > Brassicales > Brassicaceae > Sinapis > Sinapis alba. Next base: position 1,384,028 of record MU105751.1, read on the forward strand.
CCCACCCAACTCTACAACCTTCATCCTCCTCTCATCTTTTAATAAGACCAAACCAAAAATGATTACAACATATTAGCAAGAAACAAATTCACTGGTGAGACCAGATATGTATTAAACCTTCTCTTCATCAAGGCTTTTTACCATCAATGGCGAAACGGGAAAGCCTAGAAGCTCCTATTCTCTTAAACAAGGGATCCTTCACATGTAAAAGCGAGACTGATTGCTGAATTAAAGTATCACCTAAAAACCAGCAAGTGAACCCCAAGTAAAACCACCATCAGTAAAGCACACAAAACAAAAACCTGATATTTGAACTATAGAGATTCATTCACATACCCATATAAGGGAAGAACTGGTATCCAACATAGGTTGCTGTCCCAGCAAAGAAAAGCTTCAGCATCCATCCTATTTTCCTCTCAGCTTCTTCCTCCAATGTAAGGTCATCTAGAAAACGGAAGCAAACACCAAATCTAAGTCCCTCCTCTACTCTCTCTTACTTTCTTCACTATAAATAAGAGTAGACTACAAATGTACCCAACTGGTCGAACAAAGTAACAACTTTGGAGTAAAATCACAAGACTGTGAAGTGACAATGGACTGGATTACTAGTTACTACTACTACTACTGAACCCAAAGCTCATCAGATTATCAAGTCAAATCGTTACTTTCATCACTGTAACTAAGCGTAGATTACTAAATAAAATTACAAGCAAATGTGATTATCCCGATTGAAATCGAGTCTTTTTACAAGCAAATGGGCTTCAACCTCTTATCTTACTCCCACGAGACGATCTCTCAAGGCAGATTAGACGAAATTGAAAAATAAGGCAGAGGAGATAAAAAGGAGGCACCTTTCTTCGTCAACGATGAGAAACTCCGAGATTGAGGATACCCATTTCTCCCTCTGCGAAAATGCTGCAAACATTTCACTTTCAGATTTTAGTTGAATCGGTTGTGACTGACGACGACCCGTTAAAACCCATTGATGGGAAACAACAAAAAAAAAAGGTACAGAAAAAGTTTGAAAAGAAGAAAACTTTTGTAGATGAAGAGTTTCAGAAATTACGTTAGCGAGGCGAGCAGCAAAGATTCGCATGACTTATCAGAAGAGCTTGTGATCTTCCTCTCCCTCTCCTCTTCTGTGTGTTGGTTGAGGTTCTTTGGTCCTAAATTTGTAAGACACGTAATTCTCAGGTAGTTTTGATGTAATTTTATAATAAATAGAGTTTAATGGGCCTTTGTATTTTCAAGTTGAAACTTTTTATGGGCCGGTGGTCTGTTTCTTTTTCCGTTCTGTAAAACTCACTTCTTTTGTAAACAAGTGTTGTTTGTTCCCTTTCGAACATGATATATTCGTTGAGTGACATGCAGTTTTCATATTCTTCAGTAAGGATCACTCCTTAGAGCATGATTAAAGGGGGTTTTTAGGGGGATGGGTCCCATGAATAGTGTAAGAACCGGTTCTTAAAACTCTTAAATAAAAACCGGTTCTTAAGAGTTTCTTGCACTGTTCACGGGTCCCACGGACACGTGGCAACCCACGATTGATTAACTTTTTTTTTTTTTTTTTTTTTTTTTTTTAAAAAAAAAAAAAAAAAAAAAAAACCCTAAGAACCCCAATTGGAATTCTTAGGGTTAATCATCGTCTTACAAGTTGGGTCATTTTGTAATTAACCGTCTACAGTATAAATAAACTTTCTCAATAGACCATACCATACTATAAATTTTGGTGTCTTTAACTTTTATAAAAGAAATTAACGTCTAAAACGGTTGTTTCCTAACTTTTAACTCAAGATCAACTCTGACTCCTTCAAGTATTTCTCGTTGATATGAGATATTTTTTGAAGGATTCGTTTTTTTTTCTTTGATAACGACTAATTTACTGTGTCTAAAATGTATTAGAACACTATACTGTATATACCCAAATGCTAGAAAAGCTAATAATATGTTTTTTCAATTATATAAAATATATGCTATGTGAAAAATAGAGAACAAAACAATTTGAAAGAAAAAACAAGGAGTGATGTTTGATTTATAGAGCAAAGCCGCCCCCGTGACCTAACTCTCTAAGATAATTTTTGGCACTTAGAAGAGGAGAGTGGGGCAGATGGGAATGGGTTTTGTTTTGTGCATTCTTTGTTAATATATGTTTTCAATGTTTAGTTTTGTCCTTTCAGTTCTTTCTAAAGTTTCAATTACGGTCCATGCAAATTCACATCTTGGAGTTTATAACTAATGAGTTGTCTTCTAACACCCATATGTCACGAGAGATAGAGATAGAGAGAGACAGAGAGACATGGACAATGCAATATATACCAGGAAAGATTTCTGGATTAAAGCTGTAAATGATAGAAGCATTTCGTCTTATAATGCAAATGAACTAAGCTGAATCACTCCGTAACATATATAGTCAAAGATCATTACAATTAAATTGAATTGTATCAAACGGGACAATAATTATTTCCTGTCTGAAACTTTTTTATTCAATTAAATCCACAAAGACAATAACAAAAAAAGAAAGTTAATAGAATACATATCATCACAAAGTTCAAAACAAGTTTTTAAGAAAAACATCTAAACAATTAGAAATATAATATGGCAAATACAACTTTTAAAAAGATCAATGATAAACCCAAGCCCAAAATTAAAGTGGATTTTTGCCAACACATTGATAGTGTGGATTTCAATCGCGTTCATTATTTACACAACAAAAAGATTTCCAAATAAAAATATAGTATTTCCTTTTTTGGTTAAATATTTTTTTGGAAAAGACCACTTCAGTAAAAATTACTCTAAAACTCATCGAAAGCCTACATAATCATTACATTAATGAAGATTAGAGCAAAAGGGATGTAGTTCAGATTACAAAAATCGGAGAAAAACAAAAATATCTTCTAAAACTTTAGAAAAACAACAACAACAAAAACATAATAATATCAAACAAAGAATAAGAAGAAAATAGAAGATAAATTATATTGCAGTGCTACGAGAGCATCCGCAACGGGAAGTCTTTAAAGAAAATTATTAGCGAAAAATAATTAAATAATCAGTGGATTTTATCAAAATTTAAGGATTTGATTCTTAAAATTCTTAAATAAAGATCGGTCTTTACACTATTTGCACATATGACGGCATACGATTGGTTGATATTTTTTTTTTTTAATTTTAAAAAGAAAATAAAAAAAAAAGTTTTAAAGACTTTATACTCCACCGTTGTGGATGCTTTGAGAACCACCAACGCGGGAACAAAAAGAATCATTCACTTTCTCTCGACGACTAGGTTTTTTAATACCACCGATCATAGAATATGAGGCAAGTTAAAAAAAAAAAATGAGGTTAGTAAAGGGAAATTAATTAGTTACCAAATTTAAATAAGTATAACACGAACTGTATTCCTTAAAACAATGGAAGACGTCTATTGATCTCTTCTCACGTGGACGTGGTGTTAGTCTAGTAGCCTATGCACGAATGTTGGATTTTTCAGTTTGGTTTAAAATCACTAAACTAATAATTAATACATGCATTTAGGTGTCAAGGAATAATATTTGATTCGGAAAAGAGATACAATACATATAGAGAGCAGACAAAAGGAAATTATATAGCTGTCACAAACACGAGACCTTCTTACATTTTTATATTTTGTTTTTATTACGGATAATACAGGGAGAAAAGATGAAGAAATGACATATATAATTATTTATATTTTTATACTATATACTAATCAAATAAAGGAAAATTAGTTTATTTTTAATCACCTACCCATAGTAGTTTTAATAAATTATTACATTAGTTTCTAAGCCACCTTTATGTTTGTGTAAAATGATTGTAACAACTTCACGCCCTTTATATGAAATTAGCAAACCAGTACGTACCATATTCTTTCTAAACACTTGTTGCAGCCTATAGTTTAGGTATAATTCTGAATAATTTCAGTATATTTAATTATATAAAAATGTGTGTTTTTCAACTTTCAAGTAACTTGAAAACTGACTTATGTAACTTTTAAAAACAGTTGACAATAATTTCAACCAAAAAAGGCATTGTGACATTATACCGTGATCATTTTTATCTTCTCGGCCACTCCTGTCTTATTATCTAGTCTCTACAGTTAACCAAAGTCCACATTTCTGGAAATTATTTAGTAAACTATTTGATTGGTAATCTGTTATCATTCAACTATTTTCACGGGATGTTTTAATTTCGTTCTTATATTTAGTTTCCATAGTGTGTGGGCACAAAGCCACTTCTATTTAAGCCAAAGTAAGACACTCTTATTACATATCAGTACAAATATATTTTCTTGTAGAATGTATCGGAAGAGACAGAGTCTCCTTCGCATATGAACTAATTTTGATGTCCAAACTCTCTCGTTCACGTCCCTTTCTCTCTACTATACGTACGCTATGCGCAACGCGAAGCCATTTATTTCCTCAGCTTTAAAGATTAATAGGTTTAATTGTTTTTTAAGATCTTGTATTGTCAAATTATGCATGTGAATATGAATGTACTTCCCGAAGTGAAAGTCACGTGAGTGCCATTTCTTTGGCAAATACGAGCAATTAAATTGCTAGATATATCTATCGTATCTAATTAAAAATAATAATTAAAGAGTAGAAAACAGACTGTAAAACTAGAAGAATATGAGAAATAGTAGGATATCGATGAGGCTATATGATAAGAAAGGGCTTGTCTATTGTGTAGAGTGTTATTTTGTGATGATATGATTAATCGGTACACATGTGACATGTGAATTGATGGGTACTTTTGTATGTCCTTGTGGAATAAATAGATAATTACATATATTCGACTGATCACATTCTTATGATATCTACGCGCTTACATGCATACGCATATATATATGCCTCATGTACAGTTTTGAATGTTTTTTAAAATGGCATGTGAAGTAATCAAGAAAACTCTGTGTGCATTGTATATGATATATCTTTGCTGTTTTCCTAACGTAAATCCAGTTTTAAGAAGTTTTTTCCTATCTACATTGTAACATTCGGCGTTTTTACTAATTGTGCTTGAACTTAATCAGTGTGACATAAAAGTTATTACAATTAGAAAATGAAAAACAGTAGCTAGGTTCGTGATCTTGCATTGGTGCTCGTTAAGAATTGGGTGTATGTTTTATCTATGCATGCACATCTATAAGAGCACCTCCAATGGAGGTCTCTATAAGAGTTTTTAGCATTTAACAGAAAAACAAAAATAATTAAATCATGAGAGAGAAAGACTAAAAGTACCATCAACCATAAAATTAATTTTTATTATTTTTTTCTAATTAGAAAAAAAAAATGAATCAATTAAACTACATAAGCACTCTTTCTTGTGGAATCTATCCGCTTTTTTGCTAAGCACTCTCCTTAAGTATTCCATAAGATTCTCCTTAATAGTGCTCTAAGAAATTCTATTTTTACAGTTTTTAGTAAATGGTTCTGATGTTTAGAGAACATATGTCAGCACATGAGGGGAAATGAGTATTTTTACTAGTTAAAAAATAAAAAATAACCAGTTAATTATAATATTAATGTTTATTTTTGTTAAAAAACTTTTGTGATCTCAGATGGTTATAGGTGCTCTAAGATTCATATACGTAATACGTGTACATACTAATTATATATATAATCACTAAAGCCATGATGATTATATATATATATGTATACTACTAATAAGATATTTAAGAACTGTTTCTTATTTTTTTTAATTAGAATTAAAAGACAATTTTTATTATGTTAAAAACCCGAACTTGGTAATAATTATACCCTAATTAGATGGTGGATATAGTGAAGAGTGATGAGGGAACTGAACTCATAAACATGCCCGTGAGGAGTGTTTGGAGGCATTCCAAAATCACAACCAACATTCTTCTGTTTGATTTTATCCTCGCCTTTCACTCTTTTCGATGCTCCCATATATTTCAGTATTATATGTACATATATATATATTACAGTTTTATTCTTTCCTACCATTACGAGCTCATGGTTCCCTTCTTCGTTTTTCACTCAAGAACCCACACGCACCAATGTATATAAAACTTTGAAGAGACTTTTTTCCTTTTTCAAAAAAAAAAACTTTGAAGAGACTTGGCCAAGACCAACTAAGACGAGACAAGGACGATGAATGTAGATTATAATCATAATTAGTGCTCGCTATAACTGGACCGTTGTAGCACATATACACTTGAAGTTAAAGGTTGTAGCTGTATTATTGTTTAGATATGAAATTCAAGTGTATATATGCCACAACAAAACGACATAGGTAATACCTATGCCATGCTTCCACAATTACGGATGCTTTGATCTTTCACTGAAAGATACGTAGGCAATCCCTACGTAGGTGATCCCTAGTACTGAAGGGTGTGTTTATAAATTTAAACACTTTCTATGGTGGCACGCTCAATACCTGATGGCATTCTTGGTAACAAGAATCATCAATTGGAGTAGAAAGATCCATGTGGCCGTTCATCATAAGTAGAAAGACAGCGATGAACTGCACGATCCATTTCTTCTGGTGCTATCAAGATAAGTAATGATGCATATGATCTATACAACAAAATCTCATGGTTTATTGGGAAAAGCAATATAACAAATTGTCTCTTTCTTTATGTTATTACCAATCTTGGTTATTACATAGAATTAAACACAAATCATTTATACCAAAATCACACCTAACAATTTTCATTAATCTATCACCACTTAAAAATATAAAGAATTCATTATTTCCTCTTATGTTAGAAACAACGAAGAAAAAAAATATAATAAAATAAAATAAAATAATTATATATATATATATATATATATATATTTGTTAGTTACTATTTGGAGGCAATAAAAGGTAAAATATTTTTTCCCTTAAATTGCATATAGTTATATGTCCACGTAAAGAAAGGTCCGGTTTCAATAACAATAGGTCTTAATATTCTGTATATATTAGCATTGGATATGCTTTCTAATTTAACAATATTAATCTTTATGGGCTCTTTAAATTTAATGTATGGGAGATGGTTTTCTCTTAGAAAGAAAAAAATTACTGAGGTCATGTTGACTGAGTGTAATCCTATCTTTACTTTATGATCGCTTCAAGATAGTTCACAACGTTTTTTTTAGTTCACAAAGTTTATCAATGATTGTTTGTAGATGTGCATGCATGTACAAGTTCATTACAGTACCGAAAATTTTTACCCTCACACGGTCGTAAGTTTTCTAACGTAAGTATTGTATATATATTAAAATAATAATATAATATGGAATATCGTGTAACTAGACATAGAGGCAATCAAGTAATCACGAGATACCAAAAGGATTTGTCCGTATGTATCACATTTTGTAGCGATGAAGAGATCATCAGACTATAAAGTAAACATGTGAGAGACGAGAGGATTCTATAAACACTTAAGAAAATCAGATCTCTAATTCCTCTACATATCTTACTCTCTCTATATATAGAAAAGAAACTGAAGATAGGAGAAGAAGCTAAAGCACTGAAGAAAAATGGTTTCGAAGGAATACAAGAGAGATTCCTCTCTGCGTGAGAAGTTTCAGTTACTTCGCTCAATCACTAACTCACATGCTGTAATTAGATTCCACCACTCTCTTTTTAACTTTGTTTCTATGTTTATATGATTCGATGATCTCTCTTCTTTATTCATAAACCAATTCAGTCGTACTATTTATATATATACCCATTGATTATATTCAAAATATATAAACACTGAACACTGAGTTATCCGTGATCTCTATCTCTGTTTCATTCATTAGAGATAAACCTTTACTCCTTTTTAATTGTATGTCATATACTTTCTGGTACATGGATTAAATCTAGATTTTTTCTGATTAGTGATTTGCTATTTGACATTTTTTCTTTGTGCATCATCGATTTATAGTTACTTGATTCGTTCATAAACATAATGAACATAAACATCAATTTTCTTGGACTAAACATGTACTTGGAGAATCTAAACTCGACCATATATTATTGATATCGTATATTTTTCAGGAGAGCGAAACATCGATCATAGAGGATGCATCAAAATATATCAAAAAGCTTAAGCATAAAGTCAAAAAAATCAACAACGAGACCACGTCTGAGCAATATTTCTGTGATCCTACCGATCCTATGGTATATAAACGTATATGTACCCTTTGAGTCTTTGACGCATTTACATTATAAAGCTTCAGTTGATTTTGGGGTTTTGGTATTGATAATAGGTTACAGTGGAAACCCTAGAGAAGGGATTCATGATAAATATAATGTCAGGTAAGAATGAGCCAGGCATGTTGGTTTGTGTTCTTGAAGCCTTTGAAGATCTTGGACTTGAGGTTGTTGAAGCTAGAGTTTCATGTACGGAATCATTTAGCTTGCATGCCATGGGAATATCAAATGTATACACTGATCCCTCGTAATCATGATTACATACTAGTCCCTCGTATTCATTATATTAATCACTTGTGATTTTATGGATAATAATTTCTGTGTAATTTGAATTAATCTCAGAATGATGATATTGGTGAAAACATGGATGCTGAAGCAGTGAAACAGGCAGTTTCAGAAGCAGTCAGGACCTGGAGTGATAGCCATGATCCAAAAGTGTAAAGACGGATCAAGTTTGCATGATTCTCTCTCTCTCTATATATTTATAAATTTGTTTGACCTAAAAAGGGTTCTTAGTTAGACATATGATCAAGGAAAAGTTCAATTGTATGTCTCTCTAATTAATCAAATGTCTAAAGTAAATTTATTTGGGATTTTTTTTTTTGTAACATAAATTTCTTTGGGATCAAGTTAGTAATNTTTTTTTTTTTTTTTTTTTTTTTTTTTTTTTTTTTTTTTTGTAACATCGTTTCTTTTAGTATAATTGTAAATTATTAACTTATTTTTGTCTCGGTATCTAAATATCCTCCTCATCAAGATAGTTCCCTCATATTAATTTGGTGATCCTATACTCCTCAGTGCCAATACATTGTTTTACAAAATAGGTCTTTAACACATTATCAACTATACACATATTCATATGGACAATTCTTTTGCCATCATTCAATTATACACATTCATATTCATATCTCGATGCTTACATAATTCTTTTGCCATCATTCAATTTTAACTCACATCCCAAAAGAAAAGAAAAAAGTTGTAAAATGAGAGTAGTAAAGTCATGTAATATGCAAGATATTTCCAAGGAACTAAGCTTATGACACTGTTTTTATCTTTCACTAATTTAATCACGTCTCTTGGTTTTCGTTTCCATCAAGAACGCCCTGGTAATTTGAACGCATAAATGCTGGTTTTTCTGAGAAAAAGCTTCGTATTTATCTGAGAAAACTATGTCGTCCATGTTTCGCACCACGAACCCTAGAGCAGCTTCCTTCAAGGTCTTGCTCGAACCAAGATCCGAGACATCAAGAACATCGAGAACGCTAGATATTTCCAAGGAACTAAGCATATGTTGCTCGCAGAACTCTTGCAAGTAATGAATCATGTACTTATCGGCTGCAACAAACAAAGCATATACATGCTTCTCCAACTTGTATGAAGCCAATGTGCCGGTGTATAGAAACTCCAAGAGAGCTTGAAGTTCCTCTGAGTTCAGTTCTTGGAGCGTTATGGCGTATTCTGGAGCGGTTTTGCATTCGTCTGAATCTAAAATATTCTTGAAGATCTCGGATTTTGAAGCCTATAGCACACAAAATATTCATATAGATGTAAGTCTATATTGAAAAAAACAAAACTTAGACAATTGCGTTTTTTTTTGTGTTTACATATTTAAATCCCATTTATTCTTTAATAAATAATAATTATTATTATTATATTTTAAAGAAAATAAGAAATGTTCAAAAAATTTTGCTAAACGTAATTAAGCATTTTATAAGGGATTATTGCCTAGGCGCCGTCTAGATCAACTTTAAGAAGAAAAAAAGATCATGTTGCTTATAATCGATTTTTTTTTCCTTAGAATAATGAAAACAGCTATTTAAAACGCTCATAAAATTTTATTAAAACCATACAAAGTATGGTTTGATGCTAACGGATATCACATTAAAATGACCTATAAACGTAGAAAATAACCACAAATCCCAAGCAAAAACAAAACTAATCCATGCCGTCTATATATATAAGAAACAGAGCTTGAGATCATTGAATTTACCAACAAAGCTCTATGTGCATGAATAGGAGGTCCGTCATCGCCAGGTTTTAGAAGAATATCACTGTGAAGCTGTTCTTTGAATCCTGAAACAAAGCTACTCAAGAAGACTATTCTCTTCTTCTGCTCCTCTTCAGTTTCTTTCATGTTTTTCATCCATTTGATCACCTTTTGTAATGGTTGCGGCTGGAATATATAACATATAAAACCAACAAATTAATTGATGTATTTTGATGTACATAAACTATGATAGCTTCTTAAAAACATACGTGAGAATAAGTATATGAAGCGTACCTCACGAGAAAACAAAGGAGAAGAAGAAAGAGAGGAGCCATTGTTGACGGTGGACATATCTGTCAACTTGACATGATCATCTCGATCTTCGTTCGAGCACTCAAGCTTCTTAAGCAACGCGATAATGGTTCGAGCTCCTTCGTAGCATGATCCACATATCGTGTTCCTCGGTGGTCGTAGAATAGATGGCATTGTCGTGCAAATTGAGCAATCCATTTCTGTGGGTTTTCTTTGGAAGTAAACTTGAGAATATGAAGAAAATCTACAGAATGAAGATGATGGACGAGCAGTTTCTTGCTTTGAATTCAAGTTGTTAAAATATTGTTCAAGAGTTGGTTAGAGATGGCTACGTTCTTGAAAACATTTTTAATATTATATATTTCGTTGATAATCAACTCGAAACATGATTGTTCCCGTAAAGAGTTGTTGAGCGCAATTTAACAAATAAAACAACGAAAAAAAATGAAATGATTAAGTCATGAAGGAATCTTTTTGGGAAGGAGTTGTATGGTTGGAACATGGAACCTTCATTAGATATTACTCCCTCTGTTTCTAAAAGATGCATGTTTTAAGTTTTTCACACTTATTAAGAAAAATATAAAATTGTAGTTACCAATGCATTGTTTTTGTTAATAAACTATTTCCTATAATTTTTAACCAATAGAATTTTAATAAATACAATTACATTTTTTGAAATTTACAATTTGTCATTAATTATTGTATTGAGAACAGAAAAAATGTAACTTTCTGAAACGAAATTTTTTTCCAGAATATGGATCTTTTAGAAACGGAGGGAGTATTAAATATTAATTAAATTATCATGGATAATAACATTATTCTTACGTACTTATTCATTTATTTGTATGCTGGATATGCTTCGTATGTACATGACCGATAATACGTTGATTAATGAACAATTAATTAGCAAGGAAATAAGAATGTGGAGGTTTGAGATATGATAGCTTCAAAAGCTAAAAGACTTAAAAAGTTGGGGAAAAGAAAAAGACTTTCCAACCATTCAACAGCAAATATGTGTAGTGTAAGCACGTTGTTCCATCCATCTATATAGCGTCAATATTAATTTAATTTTTTGGTAAAATATTAATTAACTCTTAAATTTTGTTTAAAAGATGATAAATAACTTTAAAGCCACGTCTAGAAAAACAACCACAGTGAGACTGATTTTGGGCTAATACAATACCAACCTTAATCCTCTCATATAAACGTTTCAGTTTAAACTTTAAACATAACATTCTGGCTCATCTTTGATGGAATTGTTGGAATTTTGAGATTTAAATTGACATATTGCTCTGCTTCACTTGTATTTCAAGTTTCTTTCTTTTCAATTTTTCATATGTATTTGCAAACGGTATCCCTTTTGAAAGAAAAAAAAAACATTTTGGCTCAACTTATAATTGTCTCTGAGTATGGTCCACTTTTTGCATGGATTAAGTTAATAAAAAGTCCATATCTAAAGATTCCCGCAGTACTGTTTTATCAGCTAAAAAGTTAAAACTTATAATAAAAGAAGTTGGAACAACATGGGTCTCCAACATCTTGTTTTCAATAGTTGAAAAGTATTAGGTACATAGAGAAACCATAAATCTCTTAGTTCTTACAACAACAGAAAGCCAAAGATAATAAGAAGTATTGGAAATAGGATAAGAAGCCTCATTGTCATCTTTTGTATTTAAACTTGTGATGGCTTAGTCTCAGCATCAGCGAGTTTTGGCTCGACATCAGCCGTTGCATCAACCTTAGCCTCAGTCTTAGTCTCAGCCTCGGTTTTACTCTCAGTCGCAGCCTCAGACTCCACAGGCCAGTAAGAAGTCTTCTTTCCAGTCTTTGAAACTGTTTGGAAAACTGCTTCAGGTTCAACATTACCTTTCACTGTCACCTTTTGCTCCTTTATATCAATGTCAAAGGACTCAACCCCTGAGATTATTTTTTTATGAATCCATTAGTCAGCGACTTACAAGGCATAACAATTAAAAAAAATTACTAATAGATAATTATCTAAGAAAATGAAAAAAAAACAAGATTAAAGGATTAGAATACCTTCCATTTTCCCCAAGACTCTATTGACGGCACCAACGCAGCCTTGGCATGACATACCAACTTTGAGGACAACGGTCTGCATTTATTAGGCATTTTAATTCAAAAAAGTTATAACCAAAATCCATATATATCAACATGTAATTTTATACTTTCTATGTTTCATAATAAGTGTTGTTTTAGCTTTTTACACACAGATTAAGAAAACATTTAATTTTGCATATTTTCTATAGAAAAACATCATTACTCATACACTTAATCATATTCCAACCAATAGAAAATTAAGCTGAAATAAAATCAATAAATTATGCATTGAAATCCTAAAACAACACTTATTTTGTAACGAAAAAATTCCTCTAAAACGACACTCTTTGTGAAACGGAGGGAATATCTAAATCCACAATTAGTCCTAAACAATTGTTTGCATCTTTTGGAAACGAACACTAATAGACGTGAATGCTTTTTAATGATCATTTGCTCTTCAAAACATTAAATTTTCTATATACAGCGAAGAAGAACAGACGTATAAAAAAAACAGATGTAAAACCCCAAAGATGAAGAAGAAGAAAAAGACAAGAGACAAAGAGATCAAAGTCACGTAATTACCTGAGACATGGCTACAATTAGATGAAACGAGAAGGGAAGCTTTGAGATTGATGATCCGAATTAGATAATAAGATCTTTGTAATTTGTTGAATGAGAAGAGATGGTTGTGTTCTTGATAATTTATAGCAACGCAAAAAGGCAAAGATTCCTCAGAGGAGTTAGCGTGAAGGAAACGAACGCATTATTAGAATGAATGCACGTACCATATTCCCAATAGAATAAAAATGTAAGTGTTAGGAAGGTTAGTTATACCGGATGTGGAAAAAAGCCTACCAACTTTAAAATCCACTAACAAATTGGTACAAGTACAATGGCATGAAGTACTGTTGTGAGGTCTTTTTGTACTACACATTTCTTGTTGTAGTACCAAGTACTTATCTTTTTTACATTTTTATATGGGTTCCTTCATAAGTTTACATTCTACTTTAAGTTACAAAAAGAAAACTTTACATTCTACGTTGGTTTGCTCATTAGTCACACTTGAAACTGAAAAGAATGAGTTTCAGACTTTCAGTATTTATATACATGTGGGTTTGAATAGTATTGGTTGATGCAACATAAGTGATATGTGGAGTCGAGGAAAGACATAACAGTCTCTCAAATAAAAACTTTTCTACTTTTTTTTTTTACTTTTTCACTAATCCTTATTTATTTTAATTTTGAAAAACTATGCCAGAGAGTCAGAGACCTATAATGCTCATGCTCTCAATTTGCTTTATTCACTCTTACTGTTACTATTAAGAATAATGACTGTTTTATAAGTTCATTTACAACTATAAATAGTATATACTTTGATATTTTGTGGAAGCTTTTTGATCCTGAACAAAATTTAATGTTTCTACAGTAAATTTTGGACCGACTCCTAAATATATTGATTGTTATATAATAATGTAGATATTTCCAACACGGTGAATGTAGAACCATTTATTCTGATTCCATATTTTAAAAGTAAAAGAATTCTATCATAAATATGATTTAAAGAAAACTATTTATCATCAAGGATACAACAGATAAAACTAATTGTTGTTAAATAGTTCATATTTCCAAATGCAACATGTAATTAATTTTGTTCATCCTAAGTGTTAAGATATTTAATTAATATATCACTTATAACAGAATAAAAATTAAAAATGTTTTCTATAATGTCAATGTAACTAAAAACACCCTTTTTGGATCAATCGTGGTATACACACCACAATAGGTATTCATTATTTCAATGTTAAGATATTTAATTAATATATCACTTATAACAGAATAACAATTTAAAATGTTATCTATGATGTCAATGTAACTTAAAAACAACCTTTTTGGGATAGATCATGGTATACATACCACAATAGGTATTCATTATTAGTGATTTGTGTATATATCCTTATTAGTGATCACTAGGCCCATTAATAATTTACCAAATCGGGCCCATAAATCCACTTATGTAGTTTCCTTCAGCTCTCTCGAGACTTCCTCTGAACTCTTTCTCCTTCCCAATTTCCACACACTCTAACCTTCCCGCCAATCTCCTCCCCCACCCCCAGAAAAACCCTCAGGTAAACCCGAAGGTTCCTTACTCACCGGAGAAAACATGGAACCTCATCGCCCCGTCGCAGCAAGACTACAGAGAAAACCCCTCGGAGACTGCACCAACACCATCTCCAGAACGACCCAACAACAGTCATCTTCTTCTTCCTCCGTCAAATTCACGAATCCGAGCCTCACTTCTTCTCTCAAGAGGTTAGTAGATCAAACCTCGCTCAAGGAGAGAAACACTGACGTCTATAACTCAAAGGTTGGTGCCGAAACCGCTGCTCCCAAGCCTCTTTCCACGAACTTAAGGCCCGTCACTCGCCGTATCTCCGCCGATCTCCGTTTTCCTTCCGCCACGTGTTCTCGTCCTCCTTCGAAACTCAAAGATGTTGTTGACAAACTAGAGGCTAGTTCCACGCGCGTGACGCGCCGTATGTCTACCGATCTGGGTTTTCCGGCCTCCGCGCTTCCTCGTCGCCAAAATTCGCGCTCCGGCGAGGGTAAGTTGTTGAAACCTGCAATGGGATGTATTGTAGCATATCGATTTTCAATCTAATTGCAATGAAACTGAATTTGAGCGAAATACTAAGGTTTTTTCAATTGAATTAGTGATTTTGCTTAATGGGTGTCTTATATTAAGATGATGTTTAAGAGCTTTGCTTATGGTTTAGGCGTTGGTGGTGGTGACAAGGAGGTTGCTGAGCCTTACTCTGTTTACACGGCTACAAGGAAGGCTTCTGGGAGAAAAAGGAGTAAAGACTCATCTTCCTCTTGTGCAGTGACTGGCCTTCGTCTTGACTTTTTACCAAGCCCTGGGTATGAAACTCATTCAGTGGTGATATATGATTGTTGAGTACTGTTAGAAGAATAATATTGTGTAGGACTAATGGTATGTAGAATGTATATGCTCTCTTGTGGGCCGTTGTGTTCTTTTGAAAAGAATCTTATCAGTAAGAAGAAATTTAGATAAGATAAGTGGTATTGGTGTTGAACTTATTAGTGCCCATCAAACTTGTGGCCTCTTGTTGTTTGAGTGATGAGTCTTTTTTGAAATGTGTATGTATCACAGGAAGAAAAGACGTCAAGCATATGAAAACGCAGTCAAGCCCTCGAAAGTGGTTATAAAGGTGAGAATTCAGGAAAACTCTTTGCTTTTATAAACTTATCACAAGTGTAATAGTTTCTGTGTTGCTCACATCTCTCTCTCTCTCTCTCTGTGGAAAATAATAACTATGTGTGTCTATCGTTTTGTTTTGCCTCTAGCAAAATGTATATTGCTGCATCTTATGTTTCAACAATGATCGGACACAAACATTATTCTGGAGTTACAATATTCTCATGAGATTACTCTGCTCTTGCTGTTTTTAATGAGATATATGCAATCTTGTATCCCATTTTGAGGTGCCTTAGTTTCTAATTCTGTACGTATCTATGGTTTACATTACAGAAGCAGCGAACGACAAAGCATGAGGAAGATCATTTGGCTAACGGAGTTTCTCAGGATTATATCGAGAAGCAGAGAGCTTACTTTGCAGAGATCGATGCATTTGAGCTGGCAGAAGAAGAGGTATCTAGTAGCGACGTAGACTAAGTAAGAATAAGTGATAACTATCTTAAGATCTCGATAACACACCTTAACCCGTTCGTTCGTATCACTGTATAGCTAAGGCTTTTTCCCACATGAAATGTTCCATAGGTCTATCTCTGAATACACATGTTACACCAACCCTTTGGTGCACATAAAATCTATAAGTTTATAATGTTTGACTTCGTTTTACTGGAGAACTAACTTTATTGGTTATAGACAGATATGCAACGAAAAGAATGCCAGTTTACACAATTACAACACAAGCTTTATATATATATATACACATCATATTACATTCATACATCAAAGCATTACAACACTCGTTCTGTTCAAATGGCACAAAGCAGCAGATTCTAATAATCAAGCTTTGTTCATGTCGCCGGATCCATGTCTAGGGCCAGAGAACAGAGCTCTCTTCATACTCCCCATCGAAGAACTAAACCCTTTTCGTCCACCATTGGAGTAACACAGAGTCGAGGTCGGCGACGACGCAAGCTCGTGATCTTTGTAACTAGCGTACATAGCCTGTGATTTGTTGCCATGACTCACTGGTTTTCTCAAAGAATGTGGCGGCGAGGAGGAAAGGGAAGATGAAGAAGACGTAGACGTGGACGACCACGAGTACGATAACCCTGCAGAGATATAGTTGGTCGTCTTCTTGCTACTGTTACTGCTCTTCCTGAGATCATTGAACAGAGACATCGATAGGATTCTAGTTAGTTTTGTTCTCACCTTGGTATGTGACGTCTGTCTCTTTGGCGTCGACAAAATCTCGGCTGAGTAATACGACGGAGGCGGCGTGAGAGGCTGAGAAAAAGAGCAATCAGGAAAGTGGTTATGTTTTGGTGTGCCTGGCCTTGACTCCCACATGAATGGTATAGAGGCTCCGCCGTAGTAGGAGGCTCTATCCTCTTCTTCATCTTCTTCTTGATCCTCATCTTCATATCTCACTCTTCCCGACATTTTTATACAAACTCTCTGTTTGTGTTTGTGATCTCTTATGTCTTTGAGTTGGGTTCTTGTCGGAGTTTTAAGTACGAGAAAGAATGGAAACAAGAAGTGCCAGATTCAAAGGTTGTCTAGAGGTTATTTGATCTCACACTAACACACAAAGTAAAGGGAGAGAGGAACTCTGCTTGTAGAATAGTCTTCTTTGCATGGTTGTAAGTGTTGATATTTATCGTGGTTTGATTTTGTTGCTATTAGATTATTTTGGATTTTTCTTTAGGGAAGAATTCATATGGATGAGCTAATTACATGTAGGCCAAGAAATGGTTAAGAAAATAAATGAAAGGTGGCTATCATACTGTTGGACGTGTATGCATTACTTAATGCTTCCCCATTAACTATGGAAGAGACGTGGAGATCACATTATTGGTAATGGTTCAAAGCTTACATGCATTGCTTAGAGTTTTAATACTTAGTATTAAATGTTTACCTTATATATATTTTCCCTCATTTGACGTTATTTCTTGTGTTCTTGTTATTAAGGAAATAATGATTTCACGAGCTAATCTACACGTTTATGCTATCGAAGACATGCAGACTTCACACCTACTAAAGTTTAAAAACCTTGTTTGTCGTAATAAGGAACGGAACTACTCAGACCAAAACTTTGGGTATGTTTATATCCAAAAAGATATATGTTTACAATACATACATCTGAATTATGATATGATGATAAATTAGTTATCGGAATGAAAAGTTTATATATATTCTGTTAACTGACCAATGTTTTAAAATATTTTATCTTGAATATAGTACTGATCAACCATCATAGCTATCTGTCGCGAAATATATACTTTTTGTGTGTCCATTATTAGATGTTTAAGAACTTTCTTTTGTTTCAATTTTAAAACGGTTTTATAAATATTGTATATGCAATTTTAATACTGGTTGGTATTTTTAACTGTCTAAGTTCTAAAGATCATTTTATGATCAGTCAAAAAAATATTTGTAATTCATATTTATCTTTAAAATTGTTTTATATTAATTTTTGAATATTTTTGCTAATGCATGTTAACTTGCTTAGGGTCCAATTGTTTGTGGCTTTTGAAATTTTTAAGAAAAGTTTTTAGGACTTTAGATAACTAAAATTCTGATTTGGGAAAAAAAAACTGACTTAAGAAACTTTTAAAACAAGTTTAAGCCATTAAAGTTAAAACCCTAATCTGGACTTTAGTTTATTTATTAACCTTGTTTTTTTTTATCTATAAGAAACTGTATTAATGGGTTAAATTCTTGAATGTAGAGAGAACAGTCTATCAAGAACTAGACTTTAAAGTTTAGATATGTACACATAACAAGACTTTAAACTAGGGTATCTAGTAGAGAGTGGTTGTTAACTGGTAAGTCCCAGCATAAGTTAATTTGAGAAACAGTTTTTGTCGGTTCTACTTTCATACATATAAATAGAGATATGGAGGGTGATTAATGATTAAGCGGCGATGATGAATCTTGAGACCGTTGGATAAAAGGAGAGGAAGACGGTTGAGACCGTATATAAAAAATTAATAAGGTATCGATCGCATTCCTACGTGGTCCATTCTCCTCCTACTCAGATTGTGCATGCTTTAATTAGTTGGAGAAATATGTCCACAAACTTTTTTTTTTTTTTTTTAATAATGAGATGTCCACAAAGTTGGTTAGAAAACAATATGAGAATGGAATGCTCCACCTATTTATTTGACGCATACATTTACTCTATATTATAATGTAACATCCCACGCGGATATCATGTCAACTTCCGGATTATGAAATCGTCAAGTATATATATAGTCATTTCCACGATACCTTTAGATACTTCCGTAATCAACGGCCCAAGAACACCCCAGTTTTCACGTCAAGTATATATATAGTCAAAGGCCGACAACATACCGTTGATTATGAGAGCGAAAGAACCAATCCATAGAAGCCACGTACACACTTTTGATTATCCTGCGTTTCTTTTAATCGTGTAGACTCATTAACGAGAAACACACAATGATAGCGAATCACTAGTTCAAGAGCTCTTTTCTTTATAATGTCTGCTTCTGTGCAGTAACTATGATTACTGTGATGAGCTTCTCTTTAAATTCTCTTTACCTTTTTGAGTTTTACAAACCATTTGGTTGTTCTCGAGGTGGAGAATGGCTGAGAGGAGGCTTCAGAAGACCCCTGCAGCAGAGGGGATTCCCGGTACACCGAGAATCCGGGATGTTAGAATCGTATCCGGGTCGGAGGTAACCGGATCATGTGGTCGTTGGTCTTCTCGGGTTCCATTGATCAAACTCAAAGACAATTACGTGAGTTCTTGTCTTTTTAAACTCTTGTCGTGCAATGCATGTTTAAGTACTATTGTCACTGAGAATCTGAATTGTATGTTCATTATCCTTTTATGTATAAATTCAAGAACGGTCCTGAAATTGTGAACAATTTAGTAAAATTTTAATAGTATTTTTTAAAAAAATAAAAAAATTGGGGACTTTGTTTATTTAAATTATTTTAATAAAATCTGAGGGCCATAGATCAATGTTTAATTTAGCTATGCTTATGACATTCCCTTGACGTATTGCGTGACAAGTGACAGTTTCAAAGTCGTCTTGAATTGTTTGCTCTGATCTTTTTTTTAGATTAAAATTTATATTCGGCCATGCCTAAAACTTCAATGGTTATGTGTATATATGATGTGGTTGCTTTTGGAACAATGAAGCTGTTTAGCCGGCAAAATCTATACTGATTTTTATTTTAATTAGCATGAGAATTATGAAAGTGTCTGAAACATTTAGCATGAGAACATGATTTATTATATGTTATTGTTGGCTTGTTAATTTTCCAGGACGGTGAGGGAGAATTTGACCTAAAGAAAATCGAAGAAAATGCAGCAAAGCTTGAGAAGGATTTGATCATGAAAGAGTTAGAAACTCTAGATTTTCTGGAAGCTCTTGCTTCCACGAAAAAGATTGTCAAAGACTTGAAGCTGGAGCTGCAACAACAACAACCATGCATGGAGAGTCCTCATGAACATCTTCGTTCACAAATCAAA
The DNA here is from genome assembly GCA_012274485.2 of Sinapis alba. Lineage (NCBI taxonomy): Eukaryota > Viridiplantae > Streptophyta > Magnoliopsida > Brassicales > Brassicaceae > Sinapis > Sinapis alba. Next base: position 1,404,260 of record MU105751.1, read on the forward strand.
GAGATGAACCATGATGAACGTTGCCATCGTAGTACTCCCCTGAAGTCACCAGATACACTGAAGCAAGCCAGTATGAATCTTGGTAAAATCATGGATGATCTTTCGATGATCAGATCCTACGTTGGCGCAGCGTCTCTAGCTGAGGAGCTTAATAGTTTGAGGTTAAAACATCCATCAGTTCCTGATGACGATGATGAGAGATTCAATACCAAGAAAGTATATGTGAACCCGCAATTTGAACAAGTTAAGATGGTTGTTGAGACCAATGATACAACTTGCCATAAACAGAGCAATGCATGTCTGAAAACCGCAAAAATGAGATTAGTTGCTGCAAGAAAAATGGAGGAAGCTGCTAGAGCAGCGGAAGCACTTGCGATTGCTGAAATGACCATACTATCCAGTGCCAAAGACCAAGAGGAGTTTTGCTTCCCGGAGCCACCAAGGTCACCTTTAACGCTTAAAGAACAAATGCAAGAAGACATATCCACTGAGATCCTGAGGAAGCTGGAGGAAGCTAATGAAGAAGTGAAACAAAGCCAACGAGCCTTAGAAACTGCGTTAAACGGGTTAGAAATCGCTAACGTGAAGCAACTTGACGCAGAAGATGCGTTTCGCCAGTGGAACATTGAGTCATGGAAAGATCAGAAAGCTATTAGAGCAAAACGGTCCATGAAAGATGATGATGATATTTTTCCTCGACGCTCCTTTTTGAGTCATGTGAACCAGCACGAGCCGCTTGATGATCTCCCTAAGCCAATGCTGAAACGTAATGTTTCGGTCGGTAGTGGCCTGAATCGGAAACAAGTCCCCAACATCGATGAGAAACTGTTGAGGAGAAAGTTTAGATTCATACACAACACGGTTCCTAAAGCAAAACCTTAAGCCTTTGATGAAAACATGTTTTTGCTCATTTCAGTTTTTTGTTTTTAATTATCTTTTGTTTTTTCAATTCGTTTAATCATATACGAGTGTTGTTTGTTTTTATTGTAGACAAATCATAATGATTATTGTGAAATGTATCACTTTGATTAAAAAAAATGTGACCAAAAGAAAGAAAAAATATTTTGAAAAAAAAATTAAAGCTTTTTGTAATGATAATCGATTATGAGCTTTAATCAATGTATGTACATTAAAGGATTAGATTAACTGTCTAATTGATTAGGTGATCCGTAACGAATAAACTCAACTCAACTATTTTATATTGTTGCTTGCAAAGGTTTTCTTTTTTTTTATCTCTTTATCTTATTTTGAAAATGTAATTTTCATATCTTTATTGCTAAATCTTGATTCTCAAATAGGAAACTGTAACATTAGATTGTACTGCGGATAAAAAAAGGAAACGGTAATTATTCGAGTTTTTCTTGGGTTCACCCTAAGGTTCACCACCCAATCAAAATTTGACATGTTATATTGTATTTTTTTTTAAAAAAATGTTAAAAAATAGAAAAATAATGAAGATCAAAAAAAAAAAATTAATGTTGCTAACCCTGTGAGTAAAACCTTAAATCCTAAACACTAGACTCTAAATCTTAAACACAAAACCCTAAACCCTCAAAAACCCTAAACCCTAAACTCTAAACACTAAATACTAAACACTAAACCCTATACCCTTGGGTAAACCCTAAACCCTTGGATAAACCCTAAACCCTTGAGTAAACCCTAAATCTTTGGGTAAATCCTAAACCCTAAAGGGTTTACCCTAAGATTTAAGATTTACCCAAGGGTTTAAAATTTACTCAAGGGTTTAGAGTTTACCCAAGGGTTTAGGGTTTACCCAAGAGTTTAGGGTTTAGTGTTTAGTGTTTAGTGTTTAGAGTTTAGAGTTTAGGGTTTAGGGTTTAGGGTTTAGAGTTTAGAGTTTATTATTTATGGTTTAAGGTTTTACCGATAATATTAACAAGGAATTTTTTTTTTAATTTTTACTATTTTTTATTTATTTTTACCTTTTTAATTATAAAAATAAGTTGTAATGTGATAATTTTTTATTGGATGGTAAACTTAGAGGTAACCCAGAATAACTCTAATTATTCTTTCTACGAGTTTGGAGTTGACGTCGATATCAGTTCAGAATGATGATGTGGCCAAGACTTTGAAGGCAATCTTTAAATATCCAATAACCAAACGCCACGTACTTTTGTCTGCTACATTATATATCGTCGTGTTATCTTCTTATTTGGCTAGAGAGTAGGACCGAGGAGTCACGGACAGTGAAATAATAAAAAAAGGACAAAACATGAATAAATAAATAAATAACAAAGAGCGGCGTGGGTTAGCAAAATCATGGTCTTTATAAAATGTTTGCTAAAATGTTTCAAGTCCAAACACGTGTGCTTAACTTTTCGTCGTGTCGATGATCTGACGGTACTTTCGTACTTTCAAAATTAGGTCGCTTTGGTCGTTTCGTGTCAATAATCCAAAAAGACAAATGTATTTCTCGTATTTATTAGCTTATTTTTAAAGTATGTAGCTTCTTTTATCATGTAAAAATTGTTATTAATACTTTCTGCTTTGCTTATATAAGGAGAGTATGTATTGTCCATAGAAATGCCATATCAAGTTTCATTAGATAGAGAAAAACGAAGCTCTTCTTATTCAATAGTCTGTAAGTGATCAGCCAATTGATCTTTAGAAAGATTGGTCGTCCATTGTATGGCGGCTGGACCGCCGTACATCTGGCTTGACGGTTCGACTCACTCTAAGCCATGGTACCATGATCTTATTCTTGTGTTTCTTATAGCTATGGAACTGCTAATACATGATTCTGACCAAGTTTTTTTATATATAATGCAGATCAATGTAATCTAAAGCTAAACCATATGGAGAGAAGATCACGAGATCTTAAGTTGATGTTCGGATTATATAATATAATTAAATCGGATTAAAGTTTTGATCAGTGGATTGCTCTCAAGACTCAACTAAGTGTGGGGGCTGATATTATAGTCTTGTATCAATGTACATTTGGGGTTAGTAGCATAAAGCATAAGCATCAAATGTATTAGATTATTCTCCATCTGTTTTTAGTTAGTAATGCGGAATTACTTCTCTAAAGAAGTGTCAAAAGACAAAAGGCAAGTCATTTTTTCTGGCTATCATTTAATGCAGTATCGATTACTTTTCCACTATTTGTATCATTTCTAATTTATGAATTATGATTGTTTACTAAATAACATATTAGTCCCAAAATCTCAAGAAATGTTCTTGGATTACATAAAAAGCCAACTAAATTCCGGAAAACAACATACTCCCTCCGTTTCATATTACTTGTCGTTCTAGGTTTTTTCACACATATTAAGAAAACATATGATTTGTATATTTCTAAAATAAAAACACAATTACTTATACACCTAACCATATTTCAACCAACAGAAAAATAAAATAAAAAATCTTATTAATGAATTTTACATTGAAACTCTAAAACGACAATTATTTTGAAACGAATTTTTTTCTCTACAACGACAAGTAATATGAAACGGAAGGAGTATTATACTTAAATAATTGCAAGTATAGCCAATAAGCTAGATATCTCAAAGGGATCAGTGTTTCCATTGCCTATATCGAGCTTTCCAGTGCAGTGTGCAAGGGATGATAAAACCCTTTGACCTCCTCGTAGCCCTATCAGCTTCAAGTAAGCAAAAGCCATACTCAGCCATTAGCTCATCCTTATGCCAATAAGCATGATTCCACTTGACAACGGAGCCCTCCATCTTCCGTAGTTATCAAGCATCAAAATCAAAACCAATCAATTTATTTCATCGGCTCTCAATAGCTTTGCTAGTATACCAGATGACGTGAGGATATCTTACTTTGATTATCATCATACCTTCAAGGCTTCTACATCTCTCATCAGTTGATTTATCTTATAATATCTTCAAGGCTTCAACTATTCTAGTGTGCTTTTTTGTCTCTTTGTTTTTCAAGATCCCAATAAACGTAATTTTGTTTTGGTACGTAAATGAATTTCGATTTCTATAAGATACACAAAATTGCAAGAGTAATTTAGCGAACAAAAAAACAAAAGCAAACACATTCACATATATGATTTGGAATAATGGTCATCTTGAGAAGAGTCTGGTGAAGAAATTTCCAGAAGACTTCGGGGGATTTTGAAGACAGGAGACATGAACATATCTCCCTAACTTGTCTACTTGTCTTGCCTCACCCTTTGTGTCCTTTTTGCATACCTTACATGTTTTGTCCACCCATCCTTCCTCCACATATTCTCCATCCACTATAACATTTATAATATAAAAAACATTTAGAACTATTTCAAATATCAATGACAAATAAATCACAATCATGTCTCCAGGTTATATAGTTCTCTAGAGTTTACCTTCAACGTAGGATTTAAAAAAGTCCTTGTATGTTCCTCCGATCTTTCTTCTCAATGCCCCATACTGCACCAATTTCGAATATATCAAACACAATTCAATAGTAATACAATAATTATCATAATTAGATTTTCTCATTCCAACATGGTTCAATAAAATAGCTTTACATGAAGGTTTCTTACATAAAAAGTAGTAAAGGATCGGTTACTACAGTTGTTGTTACCAAAAAAAAGAAGTTGGCAAGTGGTGTGGTTAAGTAAGAAGACTGACCTGTTCCTTGTTCATCTTGCCACCGGATTTGGTGGTTTCACGGGCCTCGTAGAGAAGCTCAGCGTCTTCCTCCGACCGAACTTGTGCGAAATCCAACGCATCGGTTAGTCTAGTGAACAATGAAGTCTCATCTTCCTTCTTCTTCTCCTCATCTTTCTCTTGCTTTGCTGACACGACGACCCATCTCGGTTTCTGGCTTATTCTTGACGAGGTTCTTGAGATCGGGACTTTGGTCGTGGCGATGAACCCACCGCTGTGCTGAAGAGGCAGTCTTAGACCCATGTTTTCGTATCAGCTCTCTAATTCCAAATAAATGAGATTGCATACTATATAGTAAACATTACTATATGTGGTGTGTATGTGGTGGAGTTGAAATGGATTTGGGGCCACATATGAATAATATGGCTGTGGTTGTTGTGTTACGTGGGAGTTTAATGATCTGGTGATTTATGAGGCCTCGAATTTTAATTTATTTTGTTAAAAGCATGAGTATTTTTCTGTACCTCTTAGTAGGAGGGATGCACAAATGTGTATAAAATTTGATTTGATTTATTATCTGTTTTTATTCAAATTAAAAAAGATTCAGATAGATTTAATTCTAGAAAGAAAAATAAATAATAATATACAATATTCATAAAAATAAAATAAATCATAAGTGCTAAATTTTTAAGATGTATATTTGATTTAGTCTGTTATATGCATATATGTATAGAATTATATGTACATATTATATAATTATTATATTTATGTAAATTTTACATTATTTTTATTTATTGAATTTATTACTTTGAATATTATAGTTTTAAAAACATTTTTTATATTTTTATAATAAAATATTATTATTTTTATATTTTTATTGACTTTTATTTTTAATTTATTTTTCCATATTAAACTAAATATCTGATTAAAAATATAAAAATAAATATTTAAATAATGAAACCGAATAAATTCAAATAACATAAGTTAAATCACAGATATCTCTAAAATTAAATATTTAATCCATGTTCACCTTTACCTTTGGTCAACTAGAATATAACTAGGAAAATGATATTCATGTATAGATTTAGAAATTCTTAGCCATTTAATTTCTTAAATTTATTTCTTAGAGAAGATTATTGACCTTTATCAGCTAAAACTAATTGGGGTTAGGTTCATCAGTTAAATGGTGTGGATATTAAATTTTAAGGATTTGTAACTAATTGGGGTTATCAATTTTTCTATTAGTAAAAAGAAAAGTATAGCTGTAAATAATACAACGGTCAATTCCGAATTATCTATTTAACATAATCTCTTGATGATAAATTTATAATAGGTACAACAAAGGCCCATCTGGCCTCAAAAAGCCCAATTACAGATGATGAGCACCAATAATTCTTATTATCTTGTTCCCTCCCTCAGACAAAGTTAATTCTCTTTGCTTTAGTTCTGCTTCTCACCACCAAATAGTAATCAAAGTTTCTCTTTTCAACAACATTCGTGAGTGGATAGATTAACACGCAATTCTATGTGTTGCAGATTTAGAAATGCAATTTGTATGTCAAACCAAAAGAACATAATCAGATTGTGATACACTTTTCTTATCGTTAAACCATGTCCCAGTTTTTTAAGAAATAGTATTTAATTATGAAAACGACATAGTGTATGGGTCATTTGTAAGCACATTCTGGAACGAACATGTTTTATTATTTAATCCAACTCTTTTGATAATACCGATACGACTCCAATTCTCTAATAAATAACCATTCCGTCTTCTTTTGATCATTTCCTTCACTCAACAAAGACAAGAAGATGAAAGATACGGTCTTGTTCTTCGTTGTGCTCTTCTCTTTATCTGTTCTGGTCTCTCACTCGGTCGGAGGAAGAGTCAAAGCTCCGTTGTTGCAGCAGAGCAATAGATTGGTTTTCAGCAAATCATTCAATTCCATCTATGATACTTCTATGTACGGTCGCTTGCAGCTCAACAATGGCCTCGCTCGTACTCCACAAATGGGGTATGTTCAGTAAAGGAACAACCTTTTTTTGATTGGTCTGCTAATTCCGGTTTTGATGTGAAAAAAGGAACAATCTTTTTTTTTTGTCTCTGTTGTGGTGTAAAGTGTAGAACTTTTGAAGGGTTTCTCTGATTGGACCTTGTGTGTTTTGTTTTAATCTGACAGATGGAATAGCTGGAACTTCTTTGCTTGTGATATCAATGAAACAGTTATCAAGGAAACTGGTAAAGCCTACACTCACATGTTTCATATGATTCTTGTTTTTTAATTCTAATGTTCATTTTTAGTTGCTGAGTCTTTCTTTTGCTTTCAATTAATAGCTGATGCTTTGGTCTCCTCTGGCTTGGCTGGTTTAGGATACATACATGTCAATATTGGTACTGTTACTGTCCCTTTGAACCTGCCTCTGTATTGAATCCCTTACAGCTTCAGACTTCACAAGTTTTGGTTTGTTTGCAGATGATTGTTGGTCCAATTTGTTACGTGATTCAAAGGTAAGATGGCTTGTATTAGAGAGTTTCTGTTTGATCTTCATGTCATGTTTTACCTCTAGTTTTTCTCATGTTAGAACTTGGTTTTACTTTTGTGAAATGTTGGATTTCAGGGACAATTGGTTCCACATCCTGAAACCTTCCCATCAGGGATTAAGTTACTTGCTGACTATGTTCATTCAAAGGGTCTCAAACTCGGTATATATTCTGATGCTGGGTAGGTTCAGGATTCATGCACCACCTCTTTTTGAATTTATTATAAGCTCTACGAACGAAGTGATAGGTTAATAATATTTCCTCTTTCAGTGTTTTCACTTGTCAAGTTCGTCCCGGATCCCTTTTCCATGAAGTGGATGATGCTGACATCTTTGCTTCTTGGGTTAGTCCTTCAAAACTTGAGTATTCAATGAACTAACTTACAAACGAAGATCACAGTGTCTTAATACTTGGTGGTATCTTTGTCTTGGTTTTGTAGGGTGTTGACTATCTGAAATATGATAACTGTTTCAACCTGGGGATAAAGCCAATCGAAAGGTTTGATCTTTGTGATCTGAGTAAAGAGTAAATTTTAGTAAAATAACCTGTTATGGCCTATGGTTTTCCAGATACCCTCCAATGCGTGATGCTCTAAACGCAACCGGTCGCTCAATCTTCTACTCGCTTTGTGAATGGTACAACACCCTCAAAGAGTGTCTTCACACAGGGGCCGAGTAAGAGTAAATTTTAGTCACATTTAGTTACTCTCTTTTTTTCTTTGTGTGTGTTTGCAGGGGAGAGGATGATCCTGCCTTATGGGCAAAAGAAGTTGGAAACAGTTGGCGCACAACTGATGACATCAATGATACGTGGGCAAGGTGGGAAGTCTCTTGGTTTTCATTTGCTATTTAATGAGATTTGAGTAGTGTGAACATTGAGTTGCTTAGAGAGCCATTGGTTTTAAATCATTGATCTTATTTGTTTTTTGCTGTTTATGAAGTATGACTACGATTGCTGATTTGAATAACAAGTGGGCTGCATATGCTGGACCTGGTGGTTGGAATGGTAAACAATCATTTTAAGATCTCATAGAACTAGCACACTTGAGTCCTGAAGTATTGAGATGACAATTGTTTCCATTGTATTAGATCCTGATATGTTGGAAGTTGGGAATGGAGGGATGACTTACGAGGAGTATCGTGGTCATTTTAGCATTTGGGCTTTGATGAAGGTTTTTGTGAACTAGCATCATGGCTTCTTCATCTTATTTTGTGATCCGTGATTTAATCTTTCTATCCTGCAGGCACCACTTTTGATTGGTTGTGATGTAAGAAACATGACCGCTGAAACTTTTGAGATTTTGAGCAATAAGGAGGTTATCGCTGTAAACCAAGGTAATCTTTTCAATCTTTTTAGACTTGTTAGCTTCACTGCATACATGATTTTTAGACATCAATCTGAGAAATACTTTGTGGTTGCAGACCCACTTGGTGTTCAAGGAAGGAAAATTCAAGCCAATGGAGAAGATGATTGTCAACAGGTGTGGTCAGGGCCTTTAACTGGTGACCGTATGGTAGTTGCTCTCTGGAACCGTTGTTCAAAGCCTGCAACCATGACAGCATCATGGGATGTGATTGGTCTTGAATCTACCGTTAGTGTCTCGGTACGAGATTTGTGGCAGCACAAAGATATAACAGACAATGCGTCTGTCTCTTTTGAAGCTCAAGTAGAGGCACACGACTGTCACATGTACATCTTCACTCCCCAGGCGGCGGTGGTATCACGTTCAGATGTATAGTCCCTTGTTGTGAGGCTTTCAAATCCAAAGGCTGCCCCTGTGTTTGTATACAACTTTTTATATACTATCTTTGTAACACATGAAAGCTGTTGTTATTCAGACAACTTTCATAGTGTCTTTCTGTTCCAAACATAGAACATGTGTGCTCATGAAGTTACTAAAGAAATAAAATGCTTTGAGGTTAGTTGTTGATCTCTGCAAAAGTTAAATGGCTAACCAATTTTTTTCAGTAACTTCCAGTCTATAACATAGCACTAGTGTATGTTCTGTCCTACCAGCAACGAAGAAGGGATCTGGCATGAAACATTGGTGCAGGAAAAAGTAATCAAGTTCCTGATGAATCTTTTGAATCCTAAATAAAAGTTTGTTCATGTGGTTTAAAGAGACAAAACTAGTTATCCTGAAGGTATACCAAGAGACCAACCAAAGATATTGATACAGTCACTAAAGTCAAGAACCGTTCAACGTTTGGGATGATTTGCTCTCCTCTTCTTTTCCATTTTCCCTGTCCAGTGTGCTGCTTGAAGATATAGAATCTACAAGGTTCTCTGAAGACTGGCACACGTCATTATTTTCCAAATTCCCTGGTCTTAGAGATTTCAAAACATGCTGATTACAAGTCTCTGGTTTCACACAATCTTCTCCTTTGATACTGGCACAAGAAGTAGACACTTGACCAGAAAGATTGCAGCAGCTACTGGCTCCATTGTCATCTCTTGCCTCAGCGGAAGATTCTAAATGATGAGTTGGGGAGTTTCTGTTGTATAACTGTTGACTCTGCAACAACCAAAGAGAAAGCAATTTATAGAAGCTTGCAGCAACAAGTTAAATACCAAGACAATAACTCAGAAGCTGAGAAATCACATACCATGTCAGGAATATAAGTTCCTGTTCCTCTTGTCTTTGCATTAGTTAAAGACTGCAGTGGCAAATGCTGCATTGACGTTGATCCATTCAGACTTCTAAGATAGAACTCGTTCTTTCTGTAACTCACAAGGCGACGGACAACATCCCAACCACTTGCGTCCCTATGACTATGATACATTTGCCCATACACAAGTCTTCCAAAGTAACCTTCAAAATCTCCACTGAGTTCAGATAGTTCTGACCTTCCAGTACCAAACGCAGTAACTGGATCATTCACATCTTGTCTTTGTCCCTTACCATTCCTCTCCAAAGAATTGCCAAAGAATCTCTCCAGTCTCCATCCCATGGTTTCACCAGGTAGTGAAAGAACATCTCTGAGCTTTCTAGCTCCCAGTGTAAATGCATGCATTATTCGTTGGAAGTTTCCTAACAAAAATGTAAGAAGAAACTATGAAACTGGCACACAATGGTTATGAAAATTTATAAATCAAGTACCTTTTGTAACACTTTTTCCGAGGTTGTTGCTGTGTTTAAGAGGATCAACTATGTTGAGATGTCTGATCGGAAACTCAAGACCATTTGTTTCAACAGTCTTAGTTGGTGCAGAATATAACTCTATACAGTCGCTTAAAAACTTCTCATCAAGTAACAACTCATGTCCATTTTCTGGAGAAGCTGCTGGAAAGAGAGACAGAGAATGCATCAAAGCAAAACGTTAAATAGAAATGAGAAAATGATATTTTCTGGAGATGTGTTTGCGGTTTTTGACATCATCCTTACCCACAAGTTCTGGAAGGGAAGATATTGGCACTGGACCACTAACACTGATGCAATAGTTTCTCCAATCAAATGAACTATAGTAATCCAAGAACTTATACAGAACCTGTTTAAATATATGACTTTAATCTCATCTTTTACATATCTTACTTATTGTTGACAGTGCAAAAGTTACAGAAAAGTTAAGAGTGATTACCGCTAAAGGACCAGATAATGATGAATGAAATAGGTTGATGATATACAAGACTAGTACTGCCAATGCATATGTCGAGATCAACCCAGTGTTAGCACCAAGAATTCGACTCTCATAATAGCACCAAGCTTTCGTTAAGATGATGCTACGCTTGAAAAGATGATCTCTCCCAAAGAGTTGGTCAACCTGAGAATACATCAAACCATATTTAAAGTTGGTTAATGGTATGTTTAGTAGAATACTAGAGCCTACTTTTGAAGAGGTGATGTACCTGTTCCAGAAAACATAAAGCGCGGAGCCCTGCGGTTTGGTTGAAGGAGATATCCACAGCAATGCTCATGATATTGCATTTTATGACCTTGACCTAAAATTCAAAAGGGCATAAGCATCAAAATTTCTTGAGTAAGATTTGGAGAACTCTTGAAAACACAAAGCCGAAACCAAAATGAAATAAACAAACAAACCTGTGCAGGGATAAACTGAACATCGGTTACATGGAATTCAGATTTTCCTTCCTCACTTTTAAGCGTATCATACAATTTTTCAAAGAATTCATCCTCCCTGTTTCGCTTAGTTAGGACTGTCAGATCGATATCTCCGTCTGGGAGATAGGTCTTTAGTGGCACTGAACCAAATGAAAACACCTGTATATACAATTTGTCATTTAAAACTTAACAAAAAGAAAGCTTAACAAGCAAAGAGTTACATGCGATTCTAACCTCAATTCCATCATGACTCTTGATTAGAGTATGTACGTAATCAATGATCTCATTCCTACTTCTATCTGAAACAATAGCAGGTTGTATAGTGTTTAGTATCTCATGAGCTCTCTCTTCTGCAATCATCCAAAACTCTCCATCTATTGGCAATGGATCCGCTTTATTTTGCGTTGTTGTTATTGACAATGAGCATGTTGAAGAAGACGAAGATGATGAAACCGACAATCTTTCTTGAATGTCACCCATGTGAGCATAACTTCAAACTAAAACATCAATGGATAATGAACAAATCCTCAAATCCAGTGAGCATCACTTTATAGGAATGTGACATCTACAAACCACATAGACAAGTTGAACTTTCAACTAAGAAGATAAAAGAGTTGACTTTATTGTAAGAAAGGACACTAAAGCAAAGGAAGACAAGGTAAAAGCTAGCTGTCTAAACTTCAAAAGCACCTTAGATCAAGAGAAGACAAAGGAAATCATTTCAGAGATTAGTACCAAAAAGAAGCTACATTGGATTTCTCCAACTTTCCAAATCTAAATGAATATATATAACAAATGAAATTCATCCGAAGACTAAGTGATATACATCCTAAGCAAAGAGAAGAAAAACGAAACAGAGCAATGTCAATAGTGAATGCAATATTTGTTATTATCCTATAGATTAAGCATCTCAAGGCAAAACCAAACACTGAACATGATGTCGATCTTGTGCCATGATTATTTCTACGGCAAAAACTAGCTCACCTTTCTTCCAAAATCATATTTTTTAACGAAGATAATTATTATAAACTGATGTTTTCTAAGTTTTGAAAGAGTACCTGCCGCGGATTTAGTCCATTTGTCGTGAGATTCTTGAGGCTAATCTGCGAATATTCAATAGGCTTTAATTCCTGTAACAAATTAAAAAAAAAAAGTCAAAACTTTGGAACAGGGTTTGTGATTTTTTTTTAACTAATCTACATGACATTAGACATGAGAAAAATAAGGCCTTTTGGTATAAAAAATCATAACTTTTCGTGTTAGTTATCATCTTAAAGCTTTAACAAAAAAAGGACCACGACCGATAGTTCCAGACAAAAAGACACAATATCCCAAAAAGAAAACGAGACTCACGCCGCTTCAATTAACTTGTTTAATTCTTTTTTCTTTCTGACAATTGATATCAACAACAACACAAATCAACAGAAACAAAGACACAAAAAAAAGCGAGACTTTTGTCATCTAAAGCTCATTGAGAAAGACTATTTCAACGCAGATTATGTTTAATTACATTTGAATTGCTTAAGATTAATTCACCTCTCAACAATGTTTCCAGCGTTTGGTTATGAGATCTTATTGGATAGACGCAGACATACACGTTACACCAACTTTTTTTTCTTACATGAAAAAAGAAGATTCAGACAATAAGTAAACGAAACGGAAAGCAAATGTTTTTTTTTTTTAATTGTATCAAGAGAAAGAGAAGAAGAAACCGAAACGATGAATAAAGATAATGCAAAGGGATTTTTATAAAGAAGAAATAAAAATATAAAAGAAATTATGGAAGGTTCATAAAAGTTAGAGACCTCAAACAATCTTTAGTCCAAAAAAAAAAAAAAGAGAGACTTTATTTTTAATTACCTTTCTTCTTTCTCTTCATCGTTCTCTGAGACTACAAGTCTCTTTGATCATCTTCATGTTCAACGCCTCTCCCTATAGAATAACGTTTGTGATTCAGCAAAACCCTAATTTCCATTAACCCAGAAACAGAAACTCAAAAAAAAAAGTCCATCAAAGGGAAGAAGAAAAAACGCGTATCGGGGTCTTCGGTGGTGTTGAGTGTAGACGATCATACGCGTTAATAAAAGTGGGACCTACTAATCATAAGCTTGATGACATGGCTTAACACATCAGTGCTGATACGAGGTTACATCTCTTCCGTACACGTAGGCTTTATATCGGACGGGACTGATTTATTTTAACTAGAGCTGGGCAAAATTCTAGGTCGAAAAATCGAACCAAACTTGATCCAAAAAATAAAAATTAAGAATCATACTAATGGATCTAAAATTTTAAAATACACAAAATCAAACCTTATGTAAATCAAAATATTTTGGTTATCTTAATCACAATTAATATATTAACTATTTTTAATTTTATGTCTATAAAAGTATTCAAAATATATAAAAATATTTTAAAATATCTAAAAATAGTCAAAATTAGATATTTTAAAATAACCATGCTGAAATATTAAAACTATAAAAATATTTATTCTTTCTATTTCAAAATAACATATATTTTAAAAAATTTATACTTTTTAATAATATATTAAAATTTAGTTATAAATATATAGTTTTATGTAATTTTATATTTTTTATACTTTTAAACTAATAAGATTCGTAATTTTTTATTATTGATTGATAAAAATTATATTAAAAAAATAAAAAAAAATTAAAACAGAGAAAGTATTATTTTATTTTAATATTTAAAGTTAATTGTTTTAAATGTTAATTTTAGATATTTAATTATATTATTCAAGATTTTATATTATTTTTTGGATTCTAAAAATTTATATAATTTTTGAAGTCAAACTTATAGAGATTTGAAAAAATTCAAACTGAAATTTATAAATATTTAACAGATTCAATTTGTTAATTTACAAATTTAAAATCCTAATAAATCCGAAGCGGTTATCCATAATTTAAATAAAAGAAAAAGAAACCAATTTCCAGATTTCATTTCCCGCCGCAATGTTGTTAACTCTCTCTCCTAAAACCCTATCCTCTTCTTCCTCCTTCCCTCTTCACAAATCGCAAAACCCTAGACGCGAATCCCCAAATCGATGTCGCTTCAAGAGGCGATGCAATCCCATTCACGTGAAATCGGAGGTTCAGATCGAGAGGGGACTCGAATTCGAGACCGGTGATACCTTTTTCCGCCACGAAAGCGCCAGAGGTCGTGACCTCGGCGTGCTCTCTGCTTCGCTCTACAAGAGATCCAACGGAAGCTTACGCGTTCTCGACGCCATGTGCGGGTGCGGAATCAGGTCGCTTCGTTATCTCGTGGAGGCGGAGGCTGATTTTGTTGTAGCGAACGATGCTAACGATGGTAACCGGAGGGTAATCACTGAGAATCTGAGTGGAGTAGAGAGAGGTTTAGGAGATGAGAGGAGATGGGTGGTGACGCATATGTTGGCTAACAAAGCGATGATAGAGAGGTATATGGTTGGTGATTTCTTAGATTTGATTGATATTGATTCCTTTGGGAGCGACTCTGCGTTTCTGAGAGATGCGTTTAATGCGTTGAAGCTGGGTGGGTTGCTTTACCTGACTTCAACGGATGGGTACTCTTCCGGTGGTCACAGACCTTACAAGTAAGCTTAAAGTTTGATGCTTTACATTTCTCAAGTTACTGTCAATAGGCTTTATGGAACATTGTTGGATTCATGGTGTGGTTTTAGAAGCTAAGGAGGTTTGAAAGTTTTAACATTTATTGGTTTTTACTGTGATGTAGTTCCTTAGCAGCTTATGGAGCGTTTATTAAGCCAATGCCGTTTGGGAATGAGATTGGGTTGCGGATGCTTATTGGTGGAGCAGTTAGAGAGGCTGCTCTGCTTGGTTATCATGTTACGCCACTTTTCTCATACTATTCGTTTCACGGACCTGTGTTTAGAGTCTTGCTTAGGGTTCACCGTGGGAAGTTACACGAGGACAGGTTGTTTATCTCTACGTTTTTTGAATCTGACTAAAAGGACTTGAGTTTTGGTTGTGTTGAGTTTTTTGATTAGTGGGAGTTGTCTGGTGTTTTTAACTGTAGGAACTATGGTTTTGTCACTTTCTGTCATCTATGCGGCCATTCTGATACAGTGAGATGGGATGAACTTGGTTTGATGGGATGTCCCTGCAGTGATACAAAGGCTTCTTCTTCACTGGTAGTTTCAGGACCAATGTGGGTTGGACCGCTTCATGATGGATCGTATGTTACTGAAATGCTGGAACTGGCTAAGGAATGGGGATGGGTGAGTGAAGGCACTGGAATGGATTTGGAGAAGCTTCTCAGCATAATGATGGAAGAGAGTGATCCAAGGCTACCACCTGGATACATCAAGATGGATGAGGTCCTTAGCCATCATAATTCATTTACATTGATAAGAAAGACGCCTTTTTGTCCACAGGACATGGTAATAATTTGTTTTATGGTGTGTGTGATCAGATGGCGAGCCGTGCGAAGATGAACTCACCATCGTTGAAGAAGATGATGAGTGCACTTGTTAAGGTACAACACTAGTTGCATTCTCTCTGATCTTTGGAAAAACTAAATGCAACCATTTGACAAGGGACCCATTTGATAATCTAAATAACTGTGTAGGCTTTTGAAATTCTTGCAGGAGGGATACGCCGTTAGCAGATCTCATATTATATCCAATGGTCTCAAAACAGATTGCCCCATGTCACATTTTATAAAGATTGCCAAAGATGATATACAAAGTTAATTTTTTTCTCTTTTGAAAATTAGTTCAATGTAACTCCTTAGGTTCTGCTTTTAAATCATAAAATCCAAGCTGTTTAACTCAAACTTAACTTCGTTTCACAAAGAGTGTTGTTTTAGAGATTTTTTTTTGTTATGAAATAAGTGTCGTTTTCGTATTTCAATGTAAAATTTATGAATTTTATTTTGTAGTTTAATTTTTTATTAGTTGAAATATGGTTAGGTGTATGGGAAATGATATTTTTATATAGAAAATATGTAAAATTAAATGTTTTCTTAATCCGTATGCACAAATGTAAAACGACACTTATTATGAAACAGAGAGAGTATTAAAGATTAGCAAATCTGCGGTATACAATACGTAATTTCTTTTCAAAGAAATATTGATTTGCATTAATTGAATAAAGAGGAAATGCCAATATCAATAGGAACTGATAAATAGTCTCAAAGCATTCAAAGCTGCACTTGACAAAATTATCTTTAACAAAATGTAGAAAACATGTTCAAAAATTCCAGACAACACAGACTGAAACTATAACATAAACGGTATTGAGTTGACAGCTTCTTGCAGTCTTTTAAGCACGAGGAGCAGCAGGGGCACCAGCAGCAGGACGAGGGGCCTGACCAGGTTGTCCAGGCTTGGGAGTATCCTCCTGAAAATTCATCATTTTCAAAAAGTTAACAATACGCACAACAAAACATAGAAGAATATGCAATATGAAGTTTTGTTCAGAAGGTCAAGAACAGCTTGAAACAACTGTCGCAATAAGTTAGTATAGAGCTCACATAATAATATACTTCTCAAGATCAAAACTAGCGGTAATCACTAATGAGCTAACATTACAGTAAGTTCAACTAGAATTCTAACCATAATGAAAGGCAAAACACTCCCATTTGTATTTAATGACTGATAGGCTATAGAAGAAGTAATCATGTTGAGTGTGTTACCTTGCGTCTGGCAAAACGGGGAGGTGGGGTACGAACCCTACGTTTGGTGCGGGATCGAACTCTCACAACGTGAGAGTGGATAGCACATGAAACACAGTATTGCATCTTAGCGTACAACTTTGGCAGAGTGTATCCTACGAATCACAAAACATACACAATTTACATATCAACTCAAAATCTAATCACAAACAAGTCCAAATGAGAGAATCATTGAATCAACATACCATCGTAAACACTAGCTTCTTGAACATCTCTGATAGCAGCTTGCTCAACAATGTTCCTGACGATGAATCTCTTAATCGCCTTATCCTATCAACAGAGTAACCGAACATCAGATCAAATTTTCGGACAACGAATTAAAAAGGAGATCGAACACAACCTTGGGACAGCATTTCCCGCAGTTGGAACACCTGATGGGGTTCACGTGACCACGGTTATGCTTGTTCCTGCCACCGTTCCTACGCTTGAAAGTCTGCACACAAAAAGACAAAACCACGGATTCATTACACAATCCGAGCTTGTATTAAGTTACGATTAATCTTATCAATGAACAAGAAGACTTGCCATGTTGCTGGCAAAGAGTTTCAAGCCTCTACTGCGATCTCTTCTTTCTTCGTTACGGCGACCAGGGTGAGAATGAAAAAAAAAAAAACCTAAAATGGAGCTTAATATATGCACGCACTGCTTGCCGTTTTAGGTTTGATTACGGTGGGCTTTGATCAAGTGTTTGGGCCTTCAATGTAAGCCCGGGGCTGGCTTAAAATTTATGAATTGTAACAAATAAAAATATTTATTTTATAGCCTAATTGTGATTTAAAATCAGATTTCATCTCTTTTATAATGTTTGAAACTTTATATTATGTTATAATCTATTACTACCTAGATGGATTTTAAAAACATTATTTATTCTACGTAGGTTTTGTTTGTTTCACAGTATACAAAAATAAAATCATCATTTAGAACTAGGCGATGACATGGAAAACAAATTAATAGGTCCGTATCACAACTTTATTTTATTCCAAGGTACATGACAATTTTAAACATTATTTCATTTTCACGGTTCTGTAGTAACGAAACCTTTTGAGAAAAACAACTCTATCCACATATGTTATACACATACATGTGTCATTCATCTAAAACTCGTTTAGATTTCGGCTGTGCTTCTCGAAAATGTCCGAAGCATATTTCCAGTTGATCACAGTCCATATATTCTTCAAGTACTCCGCTCTTGCATTTTTGTACTACACATAACCCACACCAATTGATGAAAACTTCATATTAGTTGTGTAACTCGTTGTTAGCTACACCCACCAGTAAGTTATAATATTAATCTATATCAATCTTTTTAGAAAAGTTGGTTGAGTACCTGTGGATAGTAGGCGTGCTCCCATACGTCTATTCCGATTAGAGGAACCAAGTGTGATCCTTTAGTCACCAATGGATCCTACAGTTTTTCTCTTTATGAGTTCTGTTCTACTTTCTTTCGAAGTTCTTGTGATAGTTATATTGTTACTAAATAACTTAATGAACTACCTGATTAGCTGTGGTCTCAACGACAAGTCTCTTTAGCTCTTTGTCTAATCCAAACCACTAAAACCAAGAGAAGCACAAACAATATTGCAATATGAATTATTCAACAAAACAGTATATAAAATTCAATTTTAATCAAATGAAATTGTAACAAGCTGTTGAGGGAGTTCAAGAAAACGCTAATTACCACCCATCCAGATCCCTGAACAGCAGCACCTTCAGCGTTCATCTTTTGCATCAATTCCTCTAAGGATCCGAAATGAGCATCTATTGCCGAAGACAAAGGATCGTGCGGTGGCTTACCACCTCCCTCCTGCATATTCAATTTATCATATTGAGTAAGAAAGACACTTTCACGAAAAATAATGGAGTAACGACCAAGAAAGGTTCTCGTACATGAACAGGAGCTAGGTTTTTCCAGAAGATTGCGTGGTTAACGTGACCTACAAGTAACAAAAGCAGAGGGCAGTCAGTCAAATTCCTTAAACAGCAACAATCACTTGTTGTAAAGATAATAGGATTCTGAGCTGGTCTTTACCTCCGCCGTTGAACTTGATTTGGCTCTGAAGTTTGACGACAGAGGAGTGATCACCATCGGCCAAGGCAGATCGGAGATGGTTGAGGGCTTTGTTGTAATTAGTAACGTAAGTCTGGTGGTGTTTCTGGTGGTGCAACAGCATGATCTCCTCGCTGATCGCTGGCTCCAGTGCATCGTAAGCGTACGGAAGATCAGGAAGTGAAGCGGTCTTCATCGACTCTAGACACGGGTCCATGGTGGTTTTTCCTGTTCCAACGTCAAGGCTCATCGCTAAAACATTAAGGAAGATGATAGAAACAACGATGCTCATGGTTTTATTGTGTATATATACACACTTGAAATGAAGCGAGGGTGTGGATTTATATAGATAGATGTTATGACACGTTTCCTTTGCTGACCCACTTGTCAATCTCTAAGGCTTTTATAGATTTAGGTGTTCTGTACAGTTGCTAGATTTGTGTCGCAACGTTATGATGTTGGTGTAGTGTGTGTGCTTTTGTCGTTCTGTGTGTCTTTTAGCACGAGAAAAGTAAAACTTGATCCAACGCTATGTTGTATAAATCCAAAAACCTAAGTCAAATGATCCAATCCTTACATGCGAAAAGATCAACGCATCGAACCATCATCAGATTGTTATTTACATGATGTATCGCGTCGATTTTCTGTCAAAAAATCTTCCGTTTAAATCTCAAAAGTACATTACCCTATACATGTTGATAATTTTCTTAGTTTTCAGTTTTTAAATATAACTAACAGAGATATGCCCGAAAATGTTTTATTCACGCCCTAATCAGGATACCCACCACATGTTCACGATGATTATTAGTTCAGAAAAAAAATCTCTACTGCTTGAAAAGAAAAATCATTCATACTTGAAAGAGAAAAATGTGTTACTGTAAAATAAGGCAAAGCCCACAACTTTCTTTAAAATCAAAGGCCCGATCCATTATCATAGACGATACAACTCGGCTTCCGACGTGGCACATCCAAAGGCATAGATTAGTAAATGACGTGGATGACACGAGGTCAACACAACGTAATTGCTGTACCAGCGTGTGTCCGCGCAAGCCATGCACACAGCTAAACCGCGTCGCCACGTTCCCCTTGCCGTATAACCCGGCTTCTCGTAATCACAACCGTAGAATCTTAATCTAACGGTTATTATGAATCCTTTATCGGGTCTCTTTCGTGAAAAGTTCCCAGCGAATTATCACCTACTTTGGGAACTTCGTAAAGCATGAAGAATAAGTTAAACGAGATTTTAATGATCTATTAATATCAACCGTTCGATCAAACACAATCCATGTCTGAGAGAAAAAAAAAAGTCAATAAATATAATATATTAAGACATGATTGCCATTGGTTTGTGTGTGGCTGAGTCAGTATAACGTATAGAGAAACACAACCATTGGTGTGATTAGGTTCTGTAATAGATTCAAGGAATCTACATAAAGATCATTGCCTGAAGCAATCTCCAAATCAATCTCAATTCTCTCTCTGCATTGTCTTCATCTGTGTACGCGGAGATGGCGAGTATTTGTTGCGGCGGCGGAGGAGGAGGAGGAAGAGCATGTGCCGTTCGTTGTGATCGGCGAACGGTGACCGTTCGATCTTCGTGTGTTGTTCCGGCGATTAATCGACGGAACTGGGCTGAGATTGGGAAGATTTCGATGACGGTGGCGGATACGGCGCCGGTGAAGCTCGAACGGACGAACACCGGTGAAAGGAAACGCGGCGGATCGGTTGTGTCGCGAGAGAAGATCGAACAGTGGTTGAGAGATTCGGTTGTTGAGATCGTGAAGAATCTGAGAGAGTCGCCGTTGTTGGTGCACTTATACGCGGAAGCGAACGGAGGTTTGAGTACGACGGCGAAGAATCCGGAGGCGGAAGATTGGAAGACGATGGTAGGAAGGTGGGGTAGAGGAGAGGAAAGGACGCCGGAGGGAGTGATCTTCGTGGAGAAGCTAACGGAAGGGGAAGTAGATGATCACGATGAACTCAACAACGGTGGCGCGTGTGGAGAAGGTTCAACAAGTGCTTGGGGGATAGTGGCGCAGGGAAGAGGAACTGATTGTGGACCGGTTTGCTACCTACTGAAAACGACCCGGGTCGGGTCGGGTATGGGGACGGTTTGCACACATTTCTGTTTGGTGAAGGTGAAGAGTTTTAGGGAGACAGCTTTGTCACAGTTGAATAACTCTTGGTTGGTGCAGACTGGTCAATGAATCAGAGAATAGGTTTTATTGGTGATTTATAACGGTGGTTAAAGGCTTAAGGGATTGATCGTGTGTAATTATTCTCTTTGGGTTTGAAATTATGAAAACCCTTATTGATGATGATCAGAATACCTTTGTTATTGTTATTATAGTATATATACATTATCTTTCAACCTTTTCTAAACTTGGATTGATGGTTTAAGTAGTGGTAAAGTTCTTTGGTTATGGTGGTTGATTTTGATCAAGAACAATTTTGTTACTAGCCAAAGTTATACATTCCGCAACACAAAATTACGCAAAAAAGTGGATGGATTGAGAAACGAATTCTACCTCTACTAACTATATTGTATCCAAAAGCTGATGCTATCATTTCTTCATAGATTTAAGGGGGAGTTACCTTAGATATTTTACAAACTGGATAAAGTGAGATCATCAACTTTGAAAGAGGTCATTATTTGATTTAAGTTCAAAGCTAATAGTACCACATTTCCAACAGTCAAGTACTAACGAAGTATGGGACCCGTGTACTTTTAACGTGGAAATCTTGATAATGGATTCACATTATAGGCCCATATATACAGATCGTATTGAGACCTTTATTCATTTGAGCTACTTTTTTCTCTTTGGGCTTATATTTGGGCTAATATTATTAGTTTTAATGTAAGCGTGGATACTGATAAAACTTGTAGTTTCTCTCTTCCCAATCCACAGCTCACAATTCCACACATGTCCAAGTCACCATCATAGTACTTTCCAATACACAAATTATTCAGTCTTTCGCCAAAAGCTACATGGACCATGGTTAATGTAGTATTAGTATTAAAAGTTATTTTGTGTTTCCAATAGACAAATTACAGCTAAAAACATGTCAAAAATCTTACCTAAAACATGGTAAAAATACATTTGAATAGAATAAATTTTTGATCAGATACATACAATTGTTTGTTTGAGTAGTATAAGAAAGTAAATAATTAAATAAATGGAAAATGTCTCCTAATCACAACCTAGATCCTAACTAACGTTGTTTCATGTTTCATTTTAAATGGAAAAAGGGTTAGATACTGGCTACAAAAGTCAAAACATTGGATACCATTTCAATTTAATGCTATGAGTTGAATTTCTTACTTACCGACAAAAAATAACTGGAAAATTTTGCAAATTACCTAGGCTCTGTTTTTGCTACTGACAACATAAATGTAGCACATTGGTGTCTGTCTTCTATTCTTTTGTTGAGATTATAAACTCATACATACTTCGATTTCATAAATCTCTTTCTTTCTCAACACCAAGAACCAAGAAAGAAAAATCATAGAACGTGGGTCTGTGTTCAGACAATGGCACGCCTCAAAGTCCTCTTTTTCTTGGCCATTGAAACTAGAGTTCTTTCTTCTATTGTGTATTTTAATACTATACCACTTCTTGAGACGTTTCCTCGATTTTCATAAATCCATTAAGAAAGTTCAGACTGTGTTTTTGCTTTGTTCCATGCACATGGTTGTTACAACAAATGAAGCTTCTTATTACTAATTTAATTTAAAATTCAGATAGAATTTCACACCAACTATAACCCCATTTTCTCTTCATCCTTTGCTTTTATCTTTATAACCCTAACATTTCTTTTGCGTATCTCACAAGTAAATGGTAACAGAAAGTAAAAACTTGAAATGAGAGACCACAAGCCTTGTTTCCTTCTTAATAATTTAACTTTTCAATCAAAAGAGTCACAACAAATCCGATTGAAAACCTAAATTGTTATAAAGAACAACAAATAAACATAAGAAGCTACACCACATTTGAAACGAAACTAACATACATAAAGAAAACACACAACTGATTACCAAAAATAACAGACAAAACACACACAACACAAGGATCTCTCTCTTACAAAACATGTTAGCTTAATTTTTAAATAATTTTTTTCAACTCGATCCCAACTCATCTGAGCTTCCTGAAGGGCACCTGATCATTCTCAATATGTTAACAGCTTCACCCATATGCGGTCTACTTGATGGAACCTGAGATGTGCAAATCAGCCCTAGCTTTATCACTGCAACAGCTTCTTCTACAGGAAACTTCCCCTGCAGCCTCAGATCAATACATTCTTCTGCTCTTCCATCTTCAAGAGCCTCTCTCACCATATCACACAGAACCACAACATCATCTTCCATATACTCCACAGGCTTCTTACCTGTAACCACTTCAAGAACCAAGACTCCAAACCCATAAACATCGCATTTCTCTGTTATCTTCACCGTTCTGCATGCAAACTCTGGAGCCATGTATCCTAAAGCACTTTGTATCTTGCTGCTCAGCACGTACCTATCCAGCATCGGTAACAGCCTCGCTAACCCGTAGTCTCCCACTTTAGGCTCACCAGAGCTGTCAAGCAACACATTGCTTGATTTGATGTTGTAGTGGATGATGTTTGACTGGTGCAAGTAGGCTAAGCATTTCGCTGTACCGAGAATAACATTGAACCTATCATTCCATGAAAGCGAACTGCTACCTCCTGGTGCTTCGTGCAAGTGTTTGTATAAACTACCACCAGAGAGGAACTCGTAGATAAGAAGCTGAAGAGATGTTGTCCAGTAATAACCTTCGAGTTTAACAAGATTCGTGTGCCTGAGTTTCCCAAGTTTCTTGACCTCTCTCTCGAACTCTTCCTGTGACTTGACAAGGCTGGAGACAGTGAGCTTCTTTATAGCCACAGGATACTCATCTCTGATAACTGTTCGGTACACTGCTCCAAAACCGCCTCTACCGAGCTCACAATCTTTGTTAAGCAGAGCATGTGTCCCAGTGCTGAAATCAGGTTCACCAGAGAACATAACAAGCTTCCCTGAGTTGCTATCAGTTGTAGGAGATCTGCTAAAGTCATCCCCGCCAGAGAAAGTGATCGGTACAGCTGATCTTGACACCGTTGTTGCTTGCACTCTAAGATTAAGAACTGTGATGGCTATTACGCCAACCACAATGGCTGCAGCAGCACTAATGGCTATCAAGGAAGATATACTAAGGAGTATTCTCTTGTGACCAGCACCAAGAGGGGTGGCTACTTCACCGGAATCAGGATCAAAAGTTGCGTTAGGATTCAAGACAATCGGTTTAGGTGAGACAGCAGGACATGACTTCTTGACAACAGCACCGCAGATTCCTTGGTTTCCTGAGACTGAATCAGGGGATATACCGTTGAAGAGTCCACCTGCAGGTAGCTCCCCAGAGAGATGGTTATGAGATATGTTGAAAGTGTGAAGATAACCAAGATTAGCTAACTGTTTAGGAAGCGTTCCGGTCAGTTCATTGAATGATAAGTCCACTTCTTGGAGGTTTGTAACTCTTGCCATCTCTGGTGGAATTGCGCCTAGCAGTTTGTTATGTGACAGGATCCTGTTTAAGACAGAATCATCAATCATGAGCAGACATGAAACGTATAACTGAACAAACAACTTAAAGCAACGGAACACTTACAAAGACTGAAGTGAGCTGCAGTTCTTGATGGAAGCTGGGATAGTTCCCTCTAACATGTTGTTTTCAAGTCTCAACTCTTGCAAAGAAACAGCTCCACAGGTTTCTCGAGGAACTGTTCCATTAAGCTGATTATGACTCAAATCCAGGACGCTCAAATGCTTCAGGTCCCCAATGGTACTTGGGATAGAGCCAGTAAGAGAGTTTCTTGACAGATTCAAGCCCTGCAAGTCTCTAAGATCTCCTAAACCAGCTCCAATCACACCAGAGAAAGAATTGCTTGACAAATCCAGCACCTGGATCTTCTTGATACCTCCTCCAGTGGAGTTATCATTCTTAAATGCAGAAACTTCTTGAAATATCCAAACCGGAATCTTCCCAGTCAGTGAATTCCCACTAACATCCAAGGCCATGAGGTTGATACAGTCCCCTGTAGAGTCAGGCAAGCTACCGGTAAACCCATTACCAGAAAAGTTCAGAACTTTCAGCCGTAGAAGGTTACCAATGGAGCCTGGAACCTCCCCTGAGAAGTTATTCATAGAAAGATCCAAAGTCTCAAGACTCCTCATCTCTCCAATCCACTTTGGAGCTTCACCTTCTAGCAAATTATTCCCCAAGTTAAGATTATAACACAGACTCAGCTGCTGAAACGTATCTGGTAAGTTCCCTGACAGAGAGTTCTCACTAAGATCAATACTCTTCAGCAGCATACAGCTCCCAATCTCGCTAGGAATGGGACCAGACAACCTGTTCTTACTCAAATCAAGCGCTCGCAAGTTGTTCAACCTCTCTATCTTCTTAGGAAACTCACCCTCTAACTCATTCCTCGACAAATCAAGAGACCTAAGAGTGTTCAAAGCCCAAATCCCCAAAGGCATAGAACCAGAAAACTTATTCGAAGACAGGTTCAAAGAAGCAAGAGACGAACACGAGCCTACACTAACCGGTATCTTCCCCGTAAGCTTGTTCTTCGCAATAGAAAACACTCTTAACGACCCACATTGTCGGAAAAACCCATCAGGAAGCGAACCGGAAAGCCCATTGCTGCTCAAGTCGACAACTTTGAGGTTAACGAGGCTCAACATCAGATTAGCGTTAACGATTCCAGTGAGGTTGTTGTTGGAGAGAGAGAGCTTGTGAAGAGACTGAAGCTGGAGCAGTCCACGGCCTATTCGACCAGAGAGAGAGAACCCATCGAGAGTTAGCTCAGTGACTCGATTTGTTCTCGGATGGCACTTGACTCCGTTCCAGCTACAAGGAGTGTAGTCATCTTCATTCCAAGATGCAAGCTTTTGCTCCGGATCTCGCAAGTCAGACTTGAATACAATGAGACCCAAAACGTCGTCGTTCAACGGCGGGTCTAGAGATCTCACCGGAGAAGGAAAAACCGCCGCCGCCACCGACACCAAGAGGATTGTAAAAATCGAAGCTTTATACATCATTTCACCACCAGCTTCACCATTTACTGGGTATCTCGAGCTGAGCTCAGAAAGAAACAAAATTGATGAGAAAGGAGTAAGCTTTTGTAGAGGTAAAGAACAAAGATCTTAACACAACGGCTACATTTTCGTCAGAGTAGTAAAGACAAAACGACGAAGTTTAAGTTAGTTTTAACTTACTCAGGGGAAGCTTTCCGGCGAATAGAGAATGTAGAATTGAAGAGGAGCTTCTTCTTCTTGTAAGCTTAAAGAAAAGTGAAGTTTGTGGAGAGAAAGAAAGGAAGAAATAAAAGAAACAAAGGGGAAAGCACAGTGAAAGAGAAAGGGGAAAGGCTGAGTAATTAAAAGCTGCATTTATCAACGAGCTGTAAAGAAGAGAGGGTGGGCCCCAGTTTGGATGGACGTGGGGCCCGAGGAAGGTGGGTGGACTCATTAACTCCGTTGACACGTGGATCAATATTGTTGGGTCTTGATTAAAATGACTTGGCAGACAGGTGGTATTTTTTTTTCAGTTCTATATACTTAATGTTTTTCTTAATGATTGGCCAACTCATAATAAAAACTGAAAATACATTACTAAATAGTAGATGGAATACACTTACACATGCTCTAAGCACTCTTGATTTTGATTCAATTAGCTAAAAATCAATCTTTCACATAATAATGTGATTAGTGTAGTGATATGTTATTTTGCATGAAGAGAATGCGCATTTTAGGTAATATGATGAAAAAGACAGTGGTAAAGTGGTCACTCTGTTTTTTTTTTCTTTTTGGGAAGAAAAAATATTAAAGTAAGCTGGTGAGGATGGTGACGTGGAAACTAATATTTGGGTGGTGTTAGAAATCTCTTGTTAGTTGTTACATTAATAATTGCAACCACCATGCTACATCATTAATTTGTTTGCAACGTCCTACAAAAGCTGACAATGTAAACGGTAGATAAAAATTAAACCATGTTTTTATATATATCATAAACCCTAAGGATTTGTGGTTGACTTGGAGGAGGAACACATGTTGATTTGGGATCTTCTGTTTGTGCAAAGAATCATCCATTATATGAAACTTTTTACAGATTGAAATGCGGTTGAATAACTAAGTGTTAAACACTTAGTGCCACATAATAAAACAGTTAGAAAGACAAATAATAGAACATGAGTGAATTATGAAACAATATAATGCACTTGGGATTATTTTATTGTTGTCTTCTCTTCATGTGTGAGATTTGGTCCGCGTCAAGACATGTTACAAGACTTCGGTCTCTTTCTCTCCGTGCCGATGTTTGAATTTTAATATTCCTTCTGACAGTAAAACTATCTATTTTAAAAGATTAAAAAATGAAGAAAACGAAAAAGAACTCTTTTCCCTATGGAGAGAAAACAACCCATCATGGAGATTTTGGAATTTACTATTTGTTTCTATTTACATTTTAACAAAGAGGCTATTTTAAAACATAAAGTTGAGGGTCAATTTCTAGAGCTTTGAAGGAAGTTTTTTGGGCAGTGTGAGTGAGCCGAACATAGAGAATTCACATTTACTATTCTTACACTTCCTTATCTCTATTGTTTACTCTTTCTTGGTTTATAGCATTTATTTCCATATTTATTTTCTTACTCGAAACTTCATCTGTCATAACAGATTGGCATTTAGGACCAACCATTAAAAGATAGAAAATGAATTTGTTCTGCAGTTTCCAAATTTTCTTAATATTCCATGGTGATTGATCGGTAAATAAATAGTTTTTTTTTTAAGATGGGTCTAGCTCTCCCATTAAAGGCCTATCTAGAATATGAGGGCTTAATGAGTTCGGCCTATTATTAAGGCCCATAAAACAAATCAAATAAGGCTAAGTACTGTGAAAGAAAAGGGCCTCAGCTAATTATTCAGGCCTTATATCAAGTGGCCCTTAAAAATCAATAGATTTGTGAAAAGATGTGTGACTGCATTGCAAAGTAACATATCGGTCAAAGATCATGTATTAAAATCTGAGGTTTTCACTACAACTAAAATGCAAAAAAAAAAAATATACATCCAGCAATCCCATATTTTAAAATTCAAAAACTTACAAGAATCGTGGGGACTTCGTATCCAAGATTCTGATTCAGATTTGTAATCCATTTTTTAAAGAAAATAAAATGATTAGCATTTGCATCTTCAGTATCTTCACGAT
Source organism: Sinapis alba (assembly GCA_012274485.2). NCBI lineage: Eukaryota > Viridiplantae > Streptophyta > Magnoliopsida > Brassicales > Brassicaceae > Sinapis > Sinapis alba. The sequence continues at coordinate 1,432,446 of MU105751.1, forward strand.
TAGGAAAGCCAAACAAATGGAAAATAAAAATTAATATTTAGATTATCGTTATCACCTTACATGATAGCAAAGCACTGTCACTGACATAAACATCAAGTTTCTTACCAGTTTTCAGAGAATCAATACCAAAGAACAAAACACACAACTTGTTTCTTAAACTATAAGCAAGATAAAATCATATCAAATCATTTCTTGATACACCATTATCCTATATGTCCATATATAAATCAAAAACATAATGTTATAATGATTATATAATCTTCATACATTCATACTCAAGTCTTTTCGATTTGTCAATAATCTCTTTCTACGTTTGTCTCCCTTTTCTTTAGGTATTTCTCAGTTGCTTTCACTGCACATAGTATCAATGGAGGAAGAGCTTCATGTTTTAGCAGTAGATGACAATCTAATTGACCGTAAACTTGTAGAGAGAATCCTCAAGATCTCTTCTTGCAAAGGCAAAATTATATTTCTCAAACCTCCAAGATTTTTTCCTCTTAAATTTTAAAGAACCAAGATGCTTCTGTGTTATGGTTTATGGTAACACTACCTCTTACATTTTGAACCTCTTTGCAGTGACAACAGCAGAAAATGCGATTAGAGCATTGGAGTACTTAGGATTGGGAGATCCACAACAGACTGCTTCATCAAGTACCAACAATGTAAGTTTAATCTTCAAGTTATTTAATCCTCAGAGGACAACATTTTGATTGGTTTAGAGAGGATTCAATTGTGGAAATCCAATGATTTTTGTGACATTTTGGTTTGGTTGTTTTCTCCAGGTTATGAAGGTGAATCTCATCATCACAGATTACTGTATGCCAGGGATGACAGGTTTTGAGCTGCTTAAGATAGTAAAGGTGTTCAACATTTTTCTTATGAATCAAAGAGTCTTCTTCAAAAGATTCAGAGACTAACATTTTTTTTTTGGGTTTCTATGACCTTTGATAATTGACAGCAGGAGTCGTCCAATCTAAAGGAAGTACCTGTTGTGATATTGTCATCAGAGAACATTCCTACTCGCGTCAACAAGTATTCCTCATGATAACACATATTGCTTGTTCTGTTTAAAAAAAAAAAAATATTTTAACTGATTCAGTGGTGAAGTAAGGTTCTGTTATTTTCTTGTTGATATTTTCAGATGTTTAGCCAGTGGGGCTCAGATGTTTATGCAGAAGCCATTGAAAATATCGGATGTAGAGAAACTCAAGTGTCATCTCTTAAACTGCAGAAGCTGAATATCTGCTCTCATAGAATAATTTATTAAAGATTGTGTTTCTAGAGTAAACAATGACAAAGATCGTCTTGGTCATCTCAAATACAATCCTGTTATTTATAGATTTGTGAAAAAAAAACAATAAGGATCTCTCTCTCTCTCAGATAATTAATTTTATGAGTTATAAATGTTTTTGGGGTTCAGATTGTGAGGAACCTTAGACTACAAGAAACGTCTAGAATTCAACGAAGCAACACTAGATAGAATCTGAATTCAAAATCGAAAATTAAACCAACAAGAAAATTTGGAATTGGTGAAAACATAAAGCGACAAAATTAAACATCTCTTCCACCTATGACTTATGCATTTGTTGCTATTCTGGTGAGTGACGAGTGCCTTTCTTGGGCCGGTTTTTATACGTTTTGGGATCACTACTCTCAAAACTCATCAAAAATACATTTGGTCATTATCACTTCGAACATGGGCAATGACCTATTTGACTAAGACAACCTACTCTACATGGCCATGACCAACTCAGTCTATGGATGGACACATTTTAAGCATTTTGATAGGTTTTGATTGTTTGTAGATTTAAAAAATAATTTGGTTTTTGATTAAAACACTTTTTAGTCATTCAAAATTTAGATTTTAGCTATAGTTTTTGTAAAACACTTTATTAGTCATTCAAAACTTTTAACAAATAAAATGTAAAATGTTGAACAAAATAGTTTTCTGCCAAAACTTTACTTTTTGAAATCAATAATTAAATAAATTTTATTTTATATAAAAGCTCACGTAAATTTTGCATGATATAAGATAATTTCTATAATAATATAAAATGTTTTTTAATATTGATTTCTATGAAATAAATCTATGTATTTTATCTATATTTTATTTTATTAATGATAAATCACTGAGTTATTATTTCTATACAAACAAAGTTATAGAATAATTTGATACTTTTATGCACATAAAACAACAACTAAAATTAAAAGCATTAAATGTTAAAGATGATTTATGAGACAAATTATCATTCAAGCTTTAAAAAACTAAAATCTACAAAAACCCAAAAACTAAAAGCTAAAAGTTAAAATTATGTACATGGACATTTCTGAATGATAGTATCAAAACTAGTGAAAAGGATTGCTAGTATGAAATATTTATTAAAGAGACGAGAATATAAAAGTAGAGACATACACTTAATCCAACAAGATTATTATTACATATCCTACAATATGTACAGTACATACACTCATTGAAGAAGAAGACAATATATTTATGCTCCATTCTACAAGCCTGATTATTATTCTCTAGAGAAGATGACAAAATATAGATGTTCCATTCTATAGTAACGTAAGCTAGACTCGAACTTGGTTCGAGGTAAGATAGCTACTCATTACGGCTGTACCTAAAATCACTGCTGCCAACTCCAAAGATCCGTGGAATCCAAACCATTGACACTAGTTTCACCACAACCATAAATAGCCTCATGATGATGAAGATGTTCCTCTTCGCACACCAATATTTCTTGCCACACTAATTGCAAGTCACTCTCCGTGGAGGAACCATGATGATGATGATGATTCTCTTCCTCTTCCTTCATCGTGGTCATCAAACTAGGACTCTTGAGCTCTTCAGAATCGATAATGATCTCATCATGATGAACACAAGGCTTGATATTGGGTGCTACTTCTTTGGTGTTACACGTGTGGTTTCCTATGTATGTGATGTTGAACATCTTGGACTCGAGCTCTAGCTTCTGCACTTGCTTTGTTGCCTTGCACCCTTGGGTGAATTTATGTGTGCACCTAAAGTAACTTCTGCAAAATATTAATGAAAAGAAGAAAAATTTAGACCAAATGTATATATATCCACACCCAATTAAATACAGACAACATAGGTTGTAGATTTTTTTTTTTTTTTTTTTGGACAAACATAGGTTGTAGATATAAATGCGCTTCTTGTATAATAATATCCCGGCAACATGTCACATATCAAGATTTATACAAACACATATCTCATATGTGGATGAATATACAATATGGGTAAAAAATAACCTTGGGAATTTGGCATTAAGAATCTCCTTTTGTCCATACTTCCTCCATGAAAATGTGTCCTCAAGTACGGTCGACTCTACAGTCCACGTCTCCGATCTCTTCCTGCTCAAAATGTTGTAAAGTTATAAATTAAATACATTTGGCCTTTTTTATGTAATTATTATTCTTGCAACCAAAGCTAAAAATCTTGTTTGTTTGTGGACCAACCACAACACTAGATCCTAAATGATCGCCTTCTTTATTGGTATGAATCCAAATCATTTGATATTTATATTGTATGATCAACGTACATATAAAAGAAAATAGAACCACAAAAGGTTTTATAAAATCATCTATCATTATGGTAATTAAGTAAAAACGGAGACGTAAAATTATAACCAAGTGGTTTTTACTAATACCACAAACGTGTAATAATTAACTTTAGTTCAAACTCTTGCGTGTGTGAACTGTTGTCTGAAATAAAAAAGAGGTAAGCAAGAGAAGGTTAAACTTACTTTCTCTTGTAGCATCCTCTTTTACCCTTAACGGGTCCAAGTCTTTTCCGACTATCACCGGAGTCCTCAAGCTTGCCGTCGTTGTCGCAGGAAGCATTTTGAGAGCCTTCAACGGCGGTGACAAGAGAGGATGAGGAGACGGGTTCTTTGGAATCAAGAGTAGAGATTGAGTTATTGAAAGACTCCAAGATTTTAGCCACGAGATCATCCTCTGGATCCAGACCAGACCCATGTTGAAAGAGGAGTTGCTGAAGCGTAGTGGCTGCCTCACGGCCTTGAACGAGTTGGTCCCTAGCTTTTAGGGTTATTGCTTTGTTATTATTAACAATATTCATTTTGGTGAATTTGAGAGATTTTTTTGGTGGGTTTTCCTCTCTCTATTGGTGTGGGTTATATGATTAAAGGGAAGAGAAGTGTGTGTAAATATAACGGAGATAAGAAACTTGCAATGATGAGATCTTTTTTTTATTTTTTTTGATATTTTTGGAGAGAGGAAGATGTGAGGAAATGAGAAGGAAGAGAGAGATGGGAAAAGACAAGGGAGTGTGATCAACTTATCCACCCTTTTTCATTTGCTTAGGGGAGCCCCGTGACGTTTGCTCGAGTGAGAGAACGATCACGTCACTCTTCTCTTAGTGAGAACGGAATAAAAGAGTTATGCGTACTTAAATTCGTATTTTCACTGATTGCATATCCTTTTTTTTCTGAAATAGAATCCAACTCTTATTTGATCTAGTAAGATAGTCATTACTAACATTGAATAAGTTGAAAGAATCATATGAATGAAAAGTATTTGTCCATTTCTTACAATAACTCATTCGCTTTCCAGTTATACTAACCTTCCAGGTTACTTCATTAATATAAAACACGGCGTATCAAAACTCAAAAGCAAAACGTCTCAACCTTTATACTTTATTTTTTTCTAGAAACTATAGTAAACTTTATCATATAATCTATTATTGGAAACTATTCGTTTTTTTTTCACTCAGAATCTCTTTCGATGCATTTTCGTAGAAAAAATATAGTTAGGCATATTAATTTAATATATATGAACATATGTCAGTTTTTGAAAAGGTATAATTATTTAGCATGACTTTTATATTTATTTAATTTACTTTCTTTTGTCGTGATATCATGGAACTATTTTTAAGAGGTATTGATGGTCGACTCACTGGTCCCTCACTATCTTTCTGCATCATCATAGACATGTGTTGATTCTCTTACTTAGAGATGCCTAGTTGGTCTAGTCCCCCCCCCCCCCCCNCCCACACTCTCCCCTAACCAAGTTTTAATTAAAGATTAATTAGTGATATTTATGTAAACACAAACCAACCTTGATTTGTAAATATGATAACGAAACCAGAAGAAAACTATATGTCTCTACAGATTTATCATTTTTACTGTTACGCAGGTACATGAGTTATGTTTATCTTGTGTTGTATCGAGAACTAACACGATGAACTTGTGCAAAAAACATTTTTGATTCCTTTATAGAATTCCTGAAACCCAATACAATAGGACTATGTAAAGATGAAAGTTCCCTTTCTTACTTACATCGTACTATATTTTTATTCTAATTTTAGTGGTCCTTTCCGAAAACTACTAAGATTTTTTAGTTACTGTAACAATAAGTTGTATGCATGTTTTTTTTTGTATGCATGTTTAATGCATCAAAAAGACGGTTTTTGTTTTTTTTAAAGATATTTTTCGTTTCTTTATGATTATGCCAGCTATAATATAAGTTTTCCAAGAAAGTTTCATATTTCTGTTATTATACATTTTTTTGTTAATCAAAGTTGTAGTGTTTTTTTTTTGGCTAGTTTAAATAATCAAAGTTGTAGTTGATGAAAAAAATGAATATATTCGATTTTTTTTTCTTGTTTGAAATTAATATGTTCGCATATGTGAATTCTTAAAGATCAAACATGAGTACCGTACGTTAGATAAATCCATTGATCTACAAAAGGTTTAAACTCTAGAGTTTATATAACACTTCTCATAACGTAAATAAGAAAATGTAAAATGTGTATTTTATTACGTGATCAGTGTCAATAAAATGAATTTTCTCATTTTTTTGTGATTTTGAGATTTTCTTTTTGTGAGATTTTATTATTTAGTAAACTAATTGAACTGCTGAAATATGATCATTGACCAAGCAATTTTAGAACAATAATTAACTAAAACAGTAACTATTGACTAATGACTTCAATTATGTAAGAATGTAAAATATCGTTAAGAGCATCCGTAACGGAAAGTTCTTAAAGGAAGTATTTAGCGAAAAAATAATTAAATAATCAGTGGATTCCACCAAAACCTAAAGATTCGATCCTTAAAATTATTAAATAAAAATCGATCCTTGCACTATTTGCGACACATGGCAGCCCGTGATTGATTGATTTTTTTTTAATCTGAAAAAAATAAAAAAATAAAATATCGTTAAGAGATACAATGACGTTATTGTAAAGGACAAATTGAGGAAATAATTCCAGTTTATGTTATTTTGAGGAACAGCTACCATATAGTAACGTTCAGACGCCAATAACTTATGTCAGATTTGTCTGCAGATTCATAAATGAGATGCATTATCAATGCTCTAAAGTGTAGTTGTTGTGTCTTAACTTTTTCATTAACTGAAAAGGTTGGTCTCTAGTCGAAGTCTGTATGGCAAATTCATTAAAATTTTGTAGTCAAAATTATTAGGCCGGCATTTTTTTCTAATTTGAAAGTCTTTACTCACAAATCACAATGCACTAATTATCTAAATATGATGAGAATTAGTCTCTGATGTAAGTCGACCAATAGAAAGGATCCAATAAACTCTAGCTATTTGATAACAATATTATTGGTTGAATAGTTGATAAAGTTACAAACTGTTTTTCAAGTGATGATGCAAGAAAAAGTCAGTGGGAGAAGAGGTGTTAACAAGGGAATAAAAAATAAAATAACAATTAAAATATACCATAAGTTTGTGCTTAATCTAATATGAATATTAGCTGTCTTTGTAGAAATATTTAATTGCTAGTATCATCCACCATTACGAGTTGCTATTATTATCGATTGAAAAACTTCCCAGTGGTAACCTATCTTTTGTTTTTGGAAGGTGGCCTATCTCTAATTTAGAAAAAAAAAAACATTCCATTTGTATTATTTATTTCCTAAAATACAGTATTATAACACTTTAGTTTTTTTTTATTACATTATAATGCATATTGGACAAAATAAATTCAATATAGAGATATTTGTTTACTGTAAAAACACTGAATTCTTACTTATTTGGCTGAATAAAAGAAAATATAATAAATAATTGAATCCACCACCAATTGAAGTAGATCAAGCCCATAGTTTATTATTGATATCAATCCCTAATCATATCGCTATTATATTGCCTAGTTCCTAATCTATGATCACAACCTAAGAGCATCTCCAACCCCACTCTATAATTTACTCTATAATAGAGTGGGAAATAGAGTAGTGAAGAAACAAAAAAAATGATTACTCTATCTATAGAGTAATCACTTTTTTGTTTCTTCACTACTCTATTTCTCACTCTATTATAGAGTAAATTATAGAGTGAGGTTGGAGATGGTCTAAGAAAACAAAACAATGTTCCACCATACGCAAACGTGTGTTCCATCGAGCTAATTAACTCTTGTCTACTATTGCTAACAAGTAACAACATCGAAATAAACTCTAGTTTCTTACTGAAAATTTTCAACTAATCTTAACAAAAACTCAATTCTCTTATATTTCTACTCATAAAATTATGTCCACTTTTCTTTTTTGAAACAAACTTTCTAATTGTCTTAGAAGAATATTTCACTTCTAAGGGCCCCAATATATATTCCCCCACTTATCTTATCATTTTGAGACATGCATGCACAGAGATTTAAGTTTTAATTAATGAACGCTTATTTTAGCTAACAACAAACTTCAAGTTAATCTCCAGCACGTTCTATTTTAACAGTTTTGATGAGAGGGTTCCACCTTATAACTGTCAACATATTACATTTTTATTATTTTTGGATTGCATCTTAAATTATTTTGAAACGTACACATGAATAGACATATAGTAAATGTTTAAATCTTCAAATGGATCAGAATATAATGAACGAAATATAATAAAAACCATCAAGTTGTGTAGACAAGTATTATCTCTATGATGTATATGTACCCAAAAGACAATTTATTAAAGGGAGGGGGGGGGGGGTATTGTCTGTGGATAAGCTATATATGGTGACTGATCAATCACTACAAGACAACACCACTAGCTAAAGGGACACTGTTTCAGCATGTTGAAGGTTGTACTATTTACAAGAAGTTATGTCATAACGAATTCATATTACATAGGTACTGTAAGATTTAGGGTTCAGTCATTAATATTCGAATTAATTGACTGTACGAAAAGCTGATACATATCTGGGGAAGTGGTTGAAATGGGTTGCATATTAGCGTGGTAGAAGCCGAAGTAGTTGTGTTTAACAGATGTTGAATTATACATTTTGAGTGAGCACGAGTGATTATAACTAATCACTAGAAAACTTGTTTAGTCGTTTCATAGATTTCAACAGTTTTATATGATTAGAACGGTCAGTGAGCGTGGATCAAATATGTACAGTTGATTGAGATGTGTAGATAGAATCATGACAAAAAGAAATGAGTGGGCATCGTCTGCTGAGACCAATAATTGTACAAACCCAACCCAAACATTTGTTTTAAACCAAATTATTGTGTGGTGCGATCAAAAGGGAAATATACACAAGGAAAAATGGAGGAAGCTTCATATATCATGTCTACAATGAGAAAGTTCTCATTGGAAAGAGAATATTTTTTGTTTGTTCAGGGAACAGATAAAGATTAAAAAATTTGTATAGGAAACTCATGGAAAAGTACCGAAAATGAAAATATATTAATTTATTGTTATGAAGATAAGAATAATTCACAAAGTTGAAGTCACAACTTCTAGGTAAAGAAATGGAAGCTTCTTCATCAGAGAAGTCACAGTCTCAATAGATTCGATTTTTTCTTTAAAATCCTCAAATTGAATTCATAACATATATATTATGTGTTTTAATTGTTTTTTAAGTTTGAAAAATCTTTTCAATAAATGCTTTTTCTTGTAGACAACATTTCGACCGTCTGAGAATTTTTCAAACACGTAACCATACAAAATCAGTAAATTCGTCACAAAAAAATCCAAAAAAAATATTAGTAAGTTTGTCATATATGAAACCGAAAAAGGAAACGGGGCTACACTTTCAGTTTCGTCCAAAATCAAAAGACAATAAACCTATATGCCTTGATCAGCTCATGTAATTAGGTCACTTTAACAAGTATGTTCATATATATATATATATGTGTGTGTGTGTGTGGTTCTAGATTTCTTATAAAACATCAATTAGTGCATGCATGTAAATAAGAATGGTGGTTAATAGGTTAATAAAGCTGAATGATTTTTTTAAGAAATGTGCATTACTGCAACCAAAGGAAAGTTGAAGATACTCCCAAACCTAGACTTGTAATCAAGGTAAAGTAAACTTGTAATCAAGGTAAAGTAGACTTGTAATTAGGCATTATTGTACTATTTTAAGGTAGATTAGTCTGTGTTCCAAAAAAAAAAAAAAAAAAAGGTAGATTAGTCTTGTAAATACAGTGGATTTATATGACTGGTAATCAGTCACCCCGTGAAAATGTAACGAGTCACGGTCTAATTGAATAATATGATGTAATTAGGTTAATTATGTGTGTTTAGACGACCATATGATATTTGCTTAATTGGTTGTCTTTGCTTAATGTTTGTGCAGATTGTTAAGACACTGAATCTTCCAAATTCCAATTAGACCTCAATAGAATACGAACCTTGTAATTACACTACATGCCATCCTGCATTTACATAAACAGCGTAATTTGTAGTAACTGCAAGAGTCAAATTCATGAATACTTCTTGTTTGAACTGGTTAGGTTCTTCTACTCAGGGTCCTCTGACATGGTTGTTCTTTATGGACACAGCCATTTGATTTATTAAGTAAAGAAATTCCTCGCAACATGCATAGATGTAGAGGACAAAGTTACAAGTCACAGAAAAAAACAACAACCTTACATGTAATAAATGAAACAATGTATACACACTGTTTTGTATCGCACTTAAAGTCTTAAAAGGTATGAGGGAACTTAGTGGAAGGCTTATTATCTGTTTTTCATGTCTTCAAGTTTTCTTGCCGAAGAACAATACCTGAGAGAGTGATCCAGATGTGTTGTTGATTGGAGAACGCAGTGGTGAAACTATGTGGGAACGCATTGGTGAATCAATCGGAGAACGCATCAGTGGGGAACCAATGTGAGTATGAATTGGTGAACAACTGAGAGGTGAAGTTTGCGTTTGATATAACGCATGACGTAGACCCACAATCTCAGAGGTTAGTCCTGACTTCTCATTCTCTTTCTTCAAATACTCTAAATGTTCATGGCCTTCTGACGATACCATTGAACCAGATGCTTGTATACTTTCTTCAGTGTCACCTTGTTTAATAAAGGTCTGCCTTAGTAGATTCACTTGCTTTTCTTGATGAGACATATCCAAATGAAACGTCACTCTCTCTTGCTCAAGTGTGTCATCCAGACTGAGCCTGAATATATCTTCCCTTGGCTCAACTGTCTGGTCCAGTAACATTTTTTCTTCATTTTCAGACTTCTCCAAGTTCAGAGATGGTTCATCTTCTACCTTAAACGCTTTGGTTTCATAATCATCTACCAGCCAAGGATCATTCTCATCAACCACCGGCCAGGACTCCTCCTCATGATCATCCATCTCTCTTTCTTTTGAAATTACATGATCGTTCAAGGAACCACCCCTTGAACTAGATTCTGATTTTCCATGAGCATCCTCGTCTGGTTCAGGCATTGTACCCAGTTCTTGCTCAGGCAGACGAAATATTGGAGCTCCATCTCCTCTTATCTCTGTCCATGTTCTTTCAATTGTTTGGTATCTATACTCCTCTAACTCAGACCTTACTATGTTAAAAACGTTGTTACCCCACTCTTGTCTCTCGCTTGATATCTCATAATCATACTGGGATTGATCTGGTTTAGCTTCTTGAAACTCCCATATTATAGCACTCTCTTCTGAACTTTCATGGTTATTCAAGGAACCACTTGAACTGGATTCTGATGATCTTCCTTGAGCTTCCTCTTCTGGCTCATCATACTCAGGCATATGAAATGTTGGTACTCCTACTGAAGTCCATTCAAATGGGTTGCTGCTGTAATTCTCATAGTTGGTTTCATATTCTTCCAAGTGCAACCCCGCTCTATCTGTATCCTCATATATTTCACCATTGCTTGAGCTGCTGTCACTGATAGAATCTCCTGTGTACTGAGATTTCTCCAAAACAGGTTTGTCTCCCATGAAGTCTTCCCATTTAAGTTCACCCAAGTCAAACTCTTGAGTGTCTCTGGTGTTCTCAGACAGTACATTTGTTTCCCGTTCGTGTTCGTTCTTGTTTAGAGCTTCCTCAGATTGCTCTAGATGAGTCCTTGAAGCCTCTCCAATAGTCTCACTTGACACAGGCTTCCACCGAGGCTGAAACGCCTCCAGTTTCAAATCATAAAACTTGCTTGATATGGTCCTTATGTCTTCTTTTTCTTCACCCCCCTTGTCCTTAGACGTTTCCAGGTTAAAAGCATCAGTGCTTATGCAGATTCTATCTCCAGAGCCCTTGTCTGAACTCGAGAGATGACTATGTATAACAGTCTCATCAGCAAAACTTGTGCGGGAATCCACAAATCTAAATAAATCAAGGAGAGTGGTCTCTTCTTTCTTTGTAATAGATGACTTAAGTACACCGGAACAGCTACTTGACTCATAGAGATTATGATACTGAGAATCATGCATCTGAGACTGAGAATAAGGACTACTGTGGCCATAATCATATACAGAAGAAGGAGAAGGACTAGGTGGATAGAAAGGAACCTGAGGTGGCTTCCTCTTATGTTGTGTCCACTCTGTGGCATTGCTGCGTGAGTTATAAGGAGAGCTTCTTGCTGAAGCAAACTCACTAGAATCACCGGTTACACTGGACAACTCGTCAGCCATCCTCATCCATTCTCTGTGGATATAAGATGACTCATGCCATCTGTAAGCAGTTTCTGAATGATAACCATCTCTTTCAAACAAAGGTGATCCCCTTGAATTATACTTTCGGTAACTACTTCTCACTGGAGTTTTACTACCACCACCACCACCTTCTGCAGAGTCTTCCACAGATTGCTCTAGATGAAGAATCCTTGAAGTCTCTCCAGGTTTTTGTTCCCTTAACTTCTTGTGCTTCAACTGAGGCTGAAACGCCTCCAGTTTCAAATCTATAAATTCGCTTGATCTGCTCCTCCTTGTGTCTTCTTCACTCCCCTTATCAAGGAGAGTGGTATCTTCTTTCTTTGTAATAGATAACTTAACTACACCGGAACAGCTTCTTGCTGAAGCAAACGCATCACCGGTCACACTGAACTCGTCAGCCCTTCTTATCCATTCTCTGGGGATATAAGATGTCTCATGCCTCCTGTAAGTAGTTTCAGAACAAGGTGATGCCCTCGAACTGTACTTTCGGTAACTACTTCTCACTGGAGTTAAGCTGCGGTTTTGAGAAGAAAAGAGATCCTCTGGATGAATAGAGTTATCATTGTTTTCCAGTTCCCCATGTTTCGCTGCATCCAAAGAAAGAAGACAAGAAACAGAGGACACTAAGGACAAGGAAGGTTACTTGTAAAAACATGATGAGTAGGGGGTTAAGGAGGGACTTAAAAGAAGACTATTATTGTACCTTGGAGAATCGAGTCGCATTCACTGCATTTGTAAATAGTCACATCTACAGGTTCTTGGAGAAACTTGTGGCACTTGGGACATCTCACGACTCTAGACTGAGAAGACAATCCGGGTGCGGGTTTACTACTCATACCTCTGAACGTATGCTTCATGTCTTTACCACTTGCCAACTACCAAAACACAACAGCTCAAATTCAGAACCGGTAATAGCTAGGAAGAAGAGAGAAAGAGAAGTCACCTTAGAATGGGAAATTGAGAGAGGCTTGGGTTCAAGAGTTTTCTTTGGATTTTTTTCGGTAGAAGATTGGGATCCACTCTGTTTCTTTTTCTTCTTCGTCATCATAGACTTTGATGATTGACCAACGATCTTTTTTTTTTTCCAGGGTACAAACCTTTTTCTTGATGATCTTTCAAGCAAGCAAGGAGGGAGATAATTACTATATGAATCAGATCAGGCACATGAAAACTACTATAAGAAATATATAAATATTAGATGATCTGAGACAAAGTTGAGTTTTGTTCATAAGTCTTTTAAAGGATTTGGATTTGAAGATGGCCAAGAAACAGCTCTTTGTTCCTTTGTTTTCTTTTCCTTTCTATTTAAAATTGTTTGTTTATTTCTTTATGAGAAACGGGATGAATCACTTGGTTTATTCGACGTGCATCCCAGTAATCTGGCAACATAAACAAAAGTGCTATTGACCATTCCAAATTGAGTTTGAATAATACATTAAACCTTTCTAACTTTTATGTAATTTTTTTTGTCAACACATCGTATATCATCATCCTATAATCTCCATTTCTATTACAATGATGAACAACTTCATGATTCACGATAAAAATTCTTTCCATAACACTTGGATTGATATAGTTTTGCATGTATGATATCTCCAATAGATAAACTATTTTCCAAGCACACAATCACAACGAACCACTCTACATGTATCATTCTAAACCTTCAATAAACATGCATCTTATAATCCATTCTCTATGAATTGAACCCAATATATTGTGCAAAAACCTTTAAACCATAGTGCGTTCACAACTTTTAAGTATGTTTAGTAGCTACAAATTTCAATGAAAAGTTCTTTTTCTATACCTTCTGTGTGACAGCTTCTTCAGGTTTTAAAATAGAATAAAATAATAAACTAGGAAAAATCATGTATAAGAGTTTAAAAAGAATTTAAACAAATATGTACAAGAAGAAACTTGTTTACTGTTTGTTGGCAATACTTTAAACCATTTGGTAAAAGTTACAAAAAGAGAAGTAGATGAAGTTTCACAAATCTCATAACACTTACTTCATCCGCAAGTTAAAGTTTATCTGAACAAATTTCTGACAGACGATGGAAAAAAAAAAAACTAACTCTGCTTTGTTCTGTTTCTGTTGTTTGGAGTTTATGGTATTGCCAGAGTTAGAGATCTGCAGCTGCAGCTGTTTTCTTCTGAAGCTCTGATGTTTCAGCACCAACGAGTTTATCCATTTGTCTCCCATCTTTAAGGAACACTATAGTTGGTGTAGCTTCCACATTCCATTCATTACTAAACTCCTGTTTTATATTCAGAAAACTCAATCTCAAAAATTTATCTCACGTACAGATTAATCAATCTTCTAAGAACCAAGTTTTAAGTTTACTTACAGCGAGCTCTTCGACATCAATGGTTACAAATATCATTGAAGGGTATCTGGAAGCAAGTTCTCTGAAGATTGGTTCTAATTTTTTACAAGGTAAACACCATGAAGCATTGAAATTCACCACTAGCTGTTTTGGTTGAATGATATAAGTTAGTTAAGAGGAGAAAGAATCAAGAAAAAGAGGAAACGTGTTGAGGAAGAAAGCTTACAATCTTGCCATCGTTTTTAGCTTCTGTGATCTTTTCTTCCCATATTTCGATTCTGGTTACAGGATAGACCATTCCTTTGGAACCGTGTTTGCTTAGGCCTTTACAATGGTTGTTGATGTTGCTGCAGCAGCAACATATACGTGACCATAACTGTAAACACATACATGGAGTTTTATATTCGTCTTATCTCTGAAGCTAAGGCTAATGAAACGTTACATCTACACAAAGATGTTGTGTATATACCTTTCTACAAGAAGGGGTTCTAGCACAGCGATTTCCCATCAACTCTTTACACAATCAAATCCAGATATGCGTCTCATTTGGGTCAACATGCATTCCCTTAACAAAACCTGCATCAAACCAAACGAAAATCAAAAACTTTTCTTTCTTAAAATGTCTGTAAGAAATAAAGACAAGAAATTCAAATGACCCATCTCATAAAAAGGGCCCTTGATAGTATCAATCTAGATATAACAAAAGAAATTAAGAGATTTAGGAAGACGATTAACCTCTAAATCTCTTCAGCTTTGGATAATTTCTTTTCTTGCAATTCAAGAAACTTTCACCCTAAGGAAAGAAAACGAAGGTAACAATTTTTCTGTATGGAATCAAATCACAAGAACATTCAATAAAGAAACAATGCAACGTTTTTTTCTTTTGGCTTTTTGATTGAAAACTATATCTTCTTCACGATGCATGTGGTTTTGATGAACCATAATAACTAATTGCTAATTTTGTAAAATAGACAACATAGATGTGTGATGGTCTCATACAGCCTTGACTCTTTAATTAATGTATGCTTAAAATCGGTAATAACCGGAAAGACAGAAACTTTCTCTTCTCTTAAGCCAAAACCGGTTTACGTAAGACACAAACCAAAACAAAGTTATGAACAGAGTCTCGGTAATGTTCTGTATCAACTGAAGATGTTAAACTTTGTGTGCGTGTAGCATTAAAACGAAACCACTAAGAGCTCTCTTTTTCAAGCTTCTCGGTTTCTTCACGTTGCTTCCTTTCAGCTTCTTGAAGTTCTCTTTCTGCATCTTCTTCCTCTTCAATCCAGTCAAGATTATCAAACTCCTTAGCTGCTGCCATTGCTTTGACCACAGGATCTCTTAACTCAGAGATCAAACCACCACCAACTCTGTACTCTTCTTCATCACCGATAAGGAATACGCGTTGGTCAGCACCAGACGCCATTGGAATATCCACTGCCAGTAGCTTCATGTCATACTGAACAAACACATACATGATCATCAGAAAGACATCATGTCTTATCAACACCCTATGACTAACAAGCTGTTGAGGAAGTGGTAATGAAGTCTTATCAAGCACATCAAATGTTTTAGAAGCCTAATGTTCCGAGTACATATACTCTCTAGAGCAGATTACTAACAAAAATATTCACAAGAGGAAGCCTTTTATCTAAATGAAAGAGATAATGTATGCAGCAGATGCAGAGGGAAAGTACCTGTCCTTTCTTCTTCTTGACTTCAACACTAACGAGTCCCTTTCTCTCAGCACCTTGAACTGGGAACAGAAGAAAGCAACGCTTGCTCCTAACTGTTGGCTTAAACTTTTTTAATGTTATGCCACCACCTGACATCACATAAGCGCGTAAATCTGATCCTGTCAGAGGCGCACCCATAACTTCAAGAATATTAGCCGCTGTATTGAGCTTCCTCATGGCAATCCTATAAACTTTATCAGGATTTATCGTGAACCTTGCACGAAGGTATAAACCCTAGCAAACAGAAAAACACAGATAGAGTGGTATCAGCACTGATTCTTAACAACATAAGAGAAGGAGAATGTTATTATGACACCAAACCAAAGTTAACACTTACAGCAAATGCGACAATGGCAGAGGAGAGAGCAAGGAAGCCGTACTTAGCCATACCCTCAGAGAGACCAACGAAAGTGCTAGCAATCCCAAACATAACCCTCCAAAGGAAAATACAAACGAACACACCTCCCGCTCCAAACACCACAAGGCTATTCTTCTTCCAAAACGCATCAGCGTGCAACCCTAACGCCACTCGGTATCTACCAAAACTCGAACTAACAGCTTTCAACCTTTCTCGCGAAACTCATATCGACTTTACGAAACCCAGAGGTGGAAAACAATCTAAAAGCCAGTGCAAAGTTCACGTTTTTAACCAAGGCTACTCCGCAAATCTGGGAAAAGCCAAGTTTTTTCGTAGTGGGTGTCGAAGAAAAGGTATGGAAACTGGAGTTAGGTTGAAACTGGGTAAACCCAGTTGAAGGAGAAGCTGCCGGAGAAGACGAAGCGAAGAGCTTTGAGCGGCTGACAGTGACGGGGTTGACGACTCGAGTGTAATGCAAGTGAATAAGTCTGTGAACTGCTTTGAAATCAGAGGGTTTCACCATCTTCTCTAGAAAGAACCGAAAGGAAAAACTGTATGATCCTTTTCTCCTCCTCTTCGCCGTCGTCGGAGCTGCGAGAGTGCTGATTATTATTCTATGATAAACCGAATTTGAAAGAACAATATGGGCCACGCCGAGTTAAATAATGAGCCCATTAAGATAATTATTTAAATAAAACAGTATGGGCTGAGTCGAGTTGTATTGGAACAAGCCCATTAAGATAAATGTCACAATAAAGATTCTTTGCCTGTAATAGAATAAAAGTTAATTAGTTATGACGACAGTTGACTAAACATGATACATATCCAAACCTATTAAAATATAATAAAATAGAAAATGGGAACTTTTCGACGAAGATATTGTACAAAGTAGTAAGACAGAGGGAACCTATCCGTAGCGAAGTCATCGAAGAAGAAGATAGAGACATTGTTTCTCATCGTCGAATCAGCAGCAGCAGCATTGATCCTCGTTTATAATCGGTGAGGATTTTGATCATCATGTTCGAATCTACGATCGTTTCTTCGTTTGTTATTGTTTGATCGGAATCTTAGTTTGGTGGCTGCGTTTCTGTAGATTGTTAGGATTCAGAAGTAAGAACTGTTGTTTGATGTGATCATAATGTATCATGATGGAAATTGATTTCTTTAGTTTTGCAGTTTTATGCAAGTGATCTTCGGATACATTGAATATGTGGTCATGAATTGCTTTTGATTGAAGAAAGCTTGTTCATCTGTTTGAACTTTGAGATGGATTAGCTTAAAAGATTTATAGAAGGCATTGTGTATTAGTCTTTGTTTGATTAGGGTTGTGAATTGGTTAGTGTTTTAGATTTTGATTGATGTCTCATCAGGTATGTGATAATGGTTTGGCATGACTCAACTCTTAACAATCTTTTCTTTGAGTTGCATTGTTTGGATCTTCTTGGACAGAGAGTCTCTTGAAGTGTGGATTGATATTTACTTTTGTTATTTGGCTTTTTACTTCAGCTTGCAACTGTTAAGGAACAATGACTTCAACTGTTTCGAACTCACAAGGGATCCTCCAACCACGAGGCTATGAAGCGAGGATTACTGGCGCTTTTAGGTCTCCAGAACCAGGTTTTGGTGACAGTGATGGAGCAGAGTTGGTTTCTGTTTCTTGGAACCAGGATTACACCTGTTTTGCTTCTGGGACCAGCCATGGTTTTCGGATATATAACTCTGAACCATTCAAGGAAACTTTCAGACGAGAGCTCAAGGATGGGGGTTTCAAAATCGTGGAGATGCTATTCCGGAGTAATATCTTGGCCCTCGTTGGCGGTGGACCTAACTCTCAGTACCCTTCAAATAAAGTATTGATTTGGGATGATCATCAGAGCCGCTGCATCAGTGAGTTTTCTTTCAGGTCGGAGATTCGTGCAGTGAAGTTGAGAAGGGATCGGATTGTTGTTGTTCTTGAACACAAGATATATGTCTACAATTTTATGGACCTGAGACTTCTTCACCAGATTGAAAACCTGGCTAATCCAAGGGGATTATGCTGCCTCTCTCATCATATGAATACATCTGTGCTGGCTTGCCCTGGTGTTCGTCGAGGAGAGGTCCGTGTTGAACATTTTGGGCTTAACATGGTGCAGATCATTAACGCTCATGATTCCAATATCGCATGCATGACCATGACATTGGATGGATTGCTTCTTGCAACTGCCAGTACAAAGGGAACTCTGATTAGAATTTTCAACACAATGGATGGAACTCGTCTGCAAGAGGTAGAGTAACTATGAACTACTGCTTTCAATTTTCTTAAGAATCATCACTGTCTGCACCATGTTCTGTGTATGTCACATTTTCTTAGGCAATGGTTGAGCAAACATACTTATCTGTCATGATTCATATGGAAAAGACTTTGGTACTAGTTAGTAACATTAAAGAATTAGTTAGATAGAATCTTATGCAGTTTGTATGCTCATTACTGATTGGTTAGTCTGCTTTATTTAATCTAATGATGCATTGTTACAGGTCCGAAGAGGAACAGACAGAGCAGATATCTATAGCATTGCTCTTTCGCCGAATGTGCAGTGGCTTGCAGTTTCAAGCGACAAGGGGACTGTTCATATTTTCTCTCTTAGAGTGAGGGTTTCTGGGGAGGACTCACACTCCATTGAACATGAGACGTCTTCAAATTCCCTGCAGGGTCTTGTAACTCCAGCCAGTGGTGTCAACCCTGGTTCGTCATTTTCATTTCTGAGAGGTAAGATAAAAAATCGGGGACATCTGAAAAAATTACTGTTACCGTGACGTATGATGTTAACTGTTTTCGTTAAGAGTTGCTTACACAGAGAAAGAATAAGCCGCTAAACAATACCGAGACAGTAAAATTGTGAAACTTCAAAGAAAAAGACCAGTGGTTCATGAGAAGGATCTTTTGTAGCTTGATTTCATAAAAATCAGTTAACTTAATAGTACCGAGTGTCGCTTAGATGCCTTGGAAAAACCATGTTTTACTAAGAAAGTTATTGTCTGGATCAACACATGCTTATGTCTTGTACCTAACATCTTCATACAATGTTGCAGGAGTTCTGCCAAGATATTTCAGCTCGGAATGGTCATTTGCTCAGTTCCATGTACCAGAAGTCACCCAATTCTTTGCAGCATTTGGTGCTGAGAACACAATTGCTATTATCGGCATGGATGGAAGGTAACAAGCCTTTCTCTTTATACATTCGCATCATCATCGACAATTAGTCATATGTTTTACCATAAAACAACCAACAACCACGCATCTGATATATCGGCCTTACAGTTTCTACAGGTGCAGTTTCGATCCAGTGAACGGAGGAGAGATGACCCAGCTTGAATACGTCCGCTTTCTGAAGCCGGAGACCCTAAGATAGCCAGAACGTGTAGTCGGTTCAAGTTCTACGTACATAACCACTGGCTTTGTATATACAACATTGGGTGAAACTGCATAAGATTTGATTCTTCCAAGTTTTACTTGATTAAAGGGAATTGTATTCTTGATTGGGACAATGTACATTACACACCACCAATACATGGACTCCTTTGTGAGTTTCCCTCTTACAGGATCATAAAGAAGATCAACTCCTTTGTGTTTCTTCTCTTAACCACCTTGCCAAACTTTTGTTTATAATTAGTAAGGGTATCAAAATGAGCGAGCTCAGCTCATAGTGAGTTTTAATATGCAAACTCGAACTCATATTATTTAACTCATGAGTTAATTTACGATCAAATATGAAAAATGAAAACTATAAAAATAATTATAAAATAAAAATATAGAATAAATAATTTTCATAATATAATTTAAAATTTAATATTAAAATAAATATATTAATATTTAATATTAAATAAAACCAAGACTTAATAATAAATGAAATCAAAGTTAAATCAGTAATCCAAAAAATATATTCTTCATGAGAGTTTTGAGATGATTCATTTCATCTATTCAAATCATAAAAATATATATTTTATTTTTATATGATATGTTGTGTTCTAGAAAAAGAAAAAAGATATATATATATATATATATATATATATATAATATGATGATTGATATCAATACGACCGTGTGTGGTTTACATGAGAAATACTATACTTCTAGTCATAGCTTCCTTTTGCTAGTGCATATGA
Organism: Sinapis alba; assembly: GCA_012274485.2. Classification (NCBI taxonomy): domain Eukaryota; kingdom Viridiplantae; phylum Streptophyta; class Magnoliopsida; order Brassicales; family Brassicaceae; genus Sinapis; species Sinapis alba. Next base: position 1,452,887 of record MU105751.1, read on the forward strand.
ACAGTTAATTCTGCTCGGAATAAGGATCAAGCTTACATTCTCAAAATTATCCTGCAAAAAGCAAAACGCTTCTATCTCTTAAGTGAAGCCGGCTAGTCGACCGGGTTATTAAACATATCCATTAAATCTGAGTAGTCAGTACAATATACTTATTTACCCATACTGAAAATGGAATGTCTCATAAGCTTGTAATAGTTAAAAACAACTCTGTATTTCTGATCTCACACTCATAAGCTGATTAACAATGTTGTGTCCTAAATCATTAAAAAAAATAGAAATCAAACAAACAAACCAAAACAAATCAGAAATGGCAACCACATAAAACCGATGAACTGGTAAAAAAAGGAAAAAGAAATATAAATCTGCTGCCTATAATAAAACTCTATGCAGCAAGCAACATTGGATGATGAATGAGAAGCCAAACTTGCACCTTCCTTCTTTGAACCACAGTGTGAAAAGAAAAAAAAGACAAACAAACACACAGAACAAAAAAGAATCAGGTGGTTGTGGGTTAATAACAATGTCTCGTTCACCATTTGTTTAATCATCTGGCCCAAGCAGTGTAACCTGCACAGATAAGCAAGCGTGTCATGTAAACCACAGTGATTTCCAGTCTGAGAATAACATTTTAACAGAAAGTTCTGCTTACATTGCAATCGAAAGCGTATTTTCGAGCAAGGGTTATGGCTGTGTTACGTTCTTGTTCTGACTCAAAGGTTAGTATGAAAGTTAGACTTTTTCTTGGTTGCCAGAACAATGCCTTTGCAGGAGCCTTGATGTTGCCTCTAACTCCACAAAGCTGAATAATTAATATACCAGAAAAAAAAACATATAGACTTTGTAAGAAACTTTCATAGAATGTCAAGAAGAGTTGTTTCTTGTGAAACAGAATGAAGATACACAATTTCTACATACCTGCATAGATGTTGAGTATATTTCTCTCGCCTTTGTGATCCAACCTCGAGACAACTTTATCCTTGTCTTTCCAACGGTAAAGACATGGGTTCGAGATGCGTAGTCTTGTCCATTCATCTGTGATATAACCACCTGAAGAAGAGTTTGAAACCTTCAGCTTATTAGAACAGAAACTCAATGCAACTCTCTCCCCAAGAAAAACCAGATGAATGTTGTAACATACATTGAATTCACTGTTTGATTTTCTCATCAGAGAGTCTACACGGGATTGCAAGCAAGAATCTGCAGTTCCATAAGCCAAACATTCACTTTATTGTTCACTTGAAATATTTGTAAACGTTTATAGTTTTTGTAATACCAACCAGGATCGATTGGACCATCTGTTGTAAGAGTCACTTTCTGTCCATTTGAGAGAATGTCTACCTGTAATATCCTCCCAACATCAAATGGTTCTGGAGCATATACTGATTGGTTTGCACCTGAGCATAAACATGAACTCCTCAAGCTACTAAAAACGAAATGATGAAAGCAAAGAGATAGGAGCAAGTACCAGATATAGCTTCCCTTCTACTAGTTTCACATGCTGCACGGTACCACTGGATTGAACAGCTGGAAAGATCTATAGCATTATCTGGAGCAGCTTCTGAGAAGACACGGATTCTTAAGCAAGACCCGAGGCTTTGTGTGCCTTCCAGAACAAATGGACACGACTTTGATTCCTCGGCTCTCTTGATCTGAGATGTTTGAAGGTTGTTTGTCAAAGGCAAGAACAAAGAGGTTAGCAACATACTAAATGCTGCGGCAATGCACAAACAAAATATACCTCTTGATGAAGTTTAATAGAATTCATATACTTCTCTTGGATTCTGTTTCTTAAACCATGAAGCTCGTGTTGCATGCCCATCACCTGCATTACAACACAGTCTGTCTTATGAAGGCATTTTCAAACTGATAGGGTTAAGGTGTGCGCTAAGAAAATGATGGAGCACCTTTGTTGGGTGATGCATACGTTTGATCTGTCTAGCTTCCTGGACCTCCTCAACCAGTTTCTCAACATCCTGTTTAATGATAACATAAGTTGATAAGAACATAAAGAAAAGAAACAATCAAAGCATGAAAGCATGAAAGCCAAAGTAGATGAAACTAACCGGTCCCTGAGCTCTAGAAGCTTCAGAACTTCGCTCCTGTTCTTCAAATGCCTCTCCAAGTTTAAGCACAACGGCTCTCGCACTTTCAATCTCAGCACAAGCAAATGATTTTTCCTGGTTTACCAGCTTCTTTGCATCTTCTGATGCCTAACATCATGAGAGCAAAATAAGAAAGAGACATAGCAGTTAGTATTAAACATGGAGAAAAGCGAAGATGTATGCTATTGAGAGGAGAGGAGACCTGCTTGAGGAAGTTTCCAAGTTTTTTCACTTCAAACTTTTCTTGAATGAGCTCACCTTCATTCTGAGTTAACTTCACAGCTAATGCTTCAACCTATTTCACAGTTTGATCCCAAAACCTTTAGTTTCAGAATCATCAAGCAAAATTTGAGATGAACAAAAGACGTAAAGTTTTAAGAACAAGTAACAAACCATAGAGATAGCTTTCTCCACATCTTCCTTGTTTTGCCCATCCATGCGTCCTCTCATGTATTCTAAAGCATCCCTTAGCTTCTTCAACATAACATGTCCTTCTAAAGAAGCCACCTCTTTCAGTTTCGCCTATTAAGATTACATAAAACTTTCAACAACAACAAAAAAAAAGAGAAAAAAATGCTATGTGAAATCAGAAGAGAGAGATTTGAAGAAACCTCATCAGCCAAACTAACAGCTGCAGACAAGTTCTTGTCAAATTTACTAGCGAGGTCGCGCACTGAGAGACGCTTGTGCTGATCAGACAAGAGCTCACTCTCTTTCTCGACAGTGTCTTTAACTGATGGACCTTTCTCATCTTCTTTAGGTTCCTCTACTATCTGATTATCAGGTCCTAGTTTGTAGGATGGAAAATGATTAGAAGCAAAGCTCACATCTGCTGATACTGTAATAACTGGTTCTGGTAATCTCCTTTCTTCCATCTCAGGACACACTTTCGTCATTTTTTCCAGAATCTTTAATCTGTTTTAACAAAAAGAAACAAAGAACAGAATCACTCTCAAAGGATAACCGAGGCTAAAAGGATCATTCAGTTCAAGAACATTCTCTTTTCACGAGGATAACAGTATAAAACAGGAAAAAAATGCACTGGAGGTAAGTAGGTAACCTCTATAAGTGAAACTATCACGGATCAAATGTTTGAAGATTTGACAAAAAGTTTAATTTTACTTTTTACTAATCTGAGAAAAGGATCTAATAACTAGAAAAATGCATTATACATAATCGACCATGTTTTGCATCAACTGAGAAAGACTCAGAGCATCGAAAGAGAGCGGAGAGTAATAATAAAGGTGCAGACTTTCTAGCTCCTGCAACTAAACCATACATTAATGAAACATAATACGACAAAACGCAGGAGGAATGCAAGCAAAATTAACTCGAAAGGTACGAACTTACGGGTGTCCTGAAGACTCAGAAGCAGAGAGTATCTTTGGAAGAGAGAAGGAATAAGAAGAAGAAGAAGAAAGTGAAGTGGGTCTCTCTCTCTCTCTCTCTCTCTCTCTCTCTCTCTCTCTCTCTCTCTCTCTCTCTCTGAGTCTAGTCTTCGTCGTTGGGCATCTTTTCTCTTTTTTAGCTTTTACAAAAGTGTCAAAGACGACAGGATATAATGGAAAATGCAGAGAAGAAAAAAAAGAGAGACACTTTTGTTTCTATGAATCTTCTTCTCTCTTCTTCTCTCCTAACCAAAGCTGCTTACTTTCTCTCTCACTCTCTGTCTCTCTCTCTACTTCACGCCATCATCGTTAAGAACCCAAAGAGTGCAACAAAAAAAAGAAAGGATTATTTGTTGACAGTGTCCCGGTCTGGTCTTTCTTTTTGTTTGACGACGCGCTCTTACATGGCGTTTGAAACACACGATTTGGCGCGAGTGGTGTGATTCGTTGTTGTGGTGGTGGGGCCCTGGTCCTTGCCTGGCTGGCTCCATAGATTTTCATTCTTTCACTTTTTTTTTTCCTTTTTTTCACATTATTAATATTGGTTTTGTGTTTTCTAGTTCGCTTTGGTTTGGATCTAATCATGATTCCTTAACCACCATTATCATTAATCCCTCTGTTTATTTTCATTTGCATCTTAAGCAAAGAATCTTAAGAAACTAAAGGTTCCCAAATCAGAGTTGGTGTGACTAGAGAGTGTATTAGTGTAATTACAAGTAGACGATGTTTTTCTTGGGATTATTTCGTTTGGGTTTGGTTTGACATAATATTTATTTTTAAACGTAAATTGTATGTGTATTAATATGTTCTAAGTTATTACATATGTTAACAGTCATGCATAATCAATTTTAGCGTCACATCATTCAGTATTTTAAGAAAAAAACTTCCAGTAATTTACATTTTAAATTAACAATCCTAATTTAGGAGATCTCAATCTTACACCTAACCGATATGAAAAGCAATATGAAAATAGTTACAAACCTTATTATAAAAATGGAAAAAGTGAGTTACAAACATTATTGCAAACATTTTGGAGCATTTGGCGTGTAGTCATGAGTACTATATTTGGTGGAATCTTATGTATTAGTTGAAAGGTCAAATTTAATTAGTTTCCCCCTAAAGAGACGCCGTTCACATCACGACTTACATATAGCCATAATGGAAGTTAAAATCAAATTAAAATTAGTGTTAAGCTTTATTTCGATAAATCGTGTGGTATATCAACTTATATTGCCGTAGCAATCGGTTCATATAAGCTATTGATTTTGCTATAAAATGTCTATTTCGTTTGGTATTAGGATTTAATGAGTTAAACAATTAGTTAGGCTGACAGATATCTAGTTCGATTTATTAATTAGAGAACTCATCACCGCATATTACTGGACAATATGATTAAACATCATTAGAGTGTGGGGCTCTATCTCTAGAATCAATCAAAGACTTTTTTTTTAATTTTAAGGAATTTCCTTAATTAAATTCCGAAATAAACAAATACTACTTCCTCCGTTTCATATTACTTGTCGTTCTAAGTTTATTCACACATATTAAGAAAACATATGAGTTTGTATATTTCAAAAATAAAAACACAATTACCTATACACCTAACCATATTTCAACCAATAGAAAAATAAAAACACAATTACCTATGAATTTTATTAATGAATTTTGCACTGAAACTCTAAAACGACATTTATTTTAAAACGAAATTTTTTTCTTACAACAACAAATAATATGAAACGGAGGGAGTATTATTCTATTTTCACAAAAGTGTCGAAAAAAGGCTAAGCAGAGCATGTGATATTCTGGTCACGTTAACATGAATAGACGGTTCAGACATCATAATCTCACTTTTACTTTTCTGTTTGTGGTATAACAAGAGCGTACTACAAATCTAGAATGAAAGATGCATTTGACTTTAATTAGATACTTATCTTAGTTTTTTATGCTAAGCTGTAAAGTAGTATTTCTTACCTAAATGTTATATAATTATTCTATATTCGGTCCTTAATTATATGGTGTCATCTATGACTATAATTAGCCCTAAGCATTAAGCATCATCATGTATGGGGTCCATGGAATATTATCCCATGAGCTTGTTACCAAAACCCCTACTCACACCATCACTTTCTTTGTCTTTGTTTTGTAGGCTTTTAACTTATTGTCTATCCTGATACTTTGACGATTATACAGGTTAATAATTCTACCGTATGTAATTAGCTTAATCTTCATAGTTCGTTGCTAATCCGACTAAATGATATAAGAATCAATATTAAAGAATTACGGAAGATATTAAAAAAAAATAGTTATTTTGGTAAAATAAATAAATTATGCTTACTATTGTTAACAATATATATTTTTTTTTTTTGTAACAACTATTGTTAACAATAAGATACAATTATCCATATATGGGTGGGCTTTGGGCCGCACTAAGCACAGTACTACAGTAGTAAGCACTTAACTTGATCAAAAATGAAATACAGACAAAAGTGTGTATGACGTGGCATGATTTTATTGGAACAGATTGGCGGGATAGGTGGTTGCAGCGTCGACGGATGGTATAAAGAAACTCAGGGCTTCATGAGCCACCGTGTTTTGCGATTCTCTCTTCGTATGGCTTCCGAGAAAGAGGCTGCTTTAGCCGCCACTCCTTCTGATTCTCCGACCATGTAAGTAAGCCCTTTAGTGTCTTCCTCTGTTTTGATCTGCCTTTTCACGTCTATTTTTTTCATTCCTTTATTTTTTCTTCTTCTGGTCGATTAAAGCTTCGATTTTTGGGATGTGGGTCTGATCTCTATAGCGTTTCTCTTCTTTTGACTGTATCGTTGGAAAAAATGCTATGTGAGTTTTGTGAAGTTTAGCTCTTTCGAACCAAACACTTTTCCTTTAGCTAAATGTAAATGATGGATGAAACTTATCTGGTTGGAAAGTGCACTGATTGTTGTTTCGTGCATATAAAGAGTGAAACTGTTACACATAATATCATAGAGTTTTTCTCTGCTTTTTCAAGGTTTCGTTTTGTTGTGCTGAATAGCAGTTAATTGGCTTTATGCTTTGGAACATGCAGATTTGACAAGATCATCAGCAAAGAGATTCCATCGACTGTGGTTTATGAGGATGACAAGGTACTTGAGATCATCCTTGTAACCCTGCCTTTTATATCTACATTTAGTGATATTCTAGCTCAGTCCGAGCACTGTTACTGTGAAAATGGGACATTAGTATCTCTATGCTATCCATTTCAAGTAAAAATATGGTCTCTTCTTTACTGTTATATGACTCAGCATATCTCCCAGCAGTTGATCTTAACTATCTTAGTGTTAATATGATTTGGATGAATTTTTCAGCTTTAACAACTAAGTTAATATCTTAGTATATTCACCACTGTAAAACTTTTCAATAGTTGTGTACATACTTCACTATCACTGTTCCGGGCATGTTTTCTCAATTCATTATATGCAGGTTTTAGCTTTTAGGGACATAACGCCTCAGGGTCCTGTTCACATCCTCCTCATTCCAAAAGTGAGAGATGGCTTAACTGGCCTCTCTAAGGTAACCTAATTCACTTACATCTCTGAAAGCTGAACCCTCAAACAAAAGCTAATAACGTGTATGGTTGGTTATATGCTAATGCAGGCTGAGGAGAGGCACATCGACATCTTGGGGCGCCTTCTCTACACTGCCAAGCTTGTAGCAAAACAAGAAGGCCTAGAAGAAGGTTTCAGAATTGTGATCAATGATGGTCCACAAAGCTGTATGTATTAACAAATTTAACTCTTCCAATTAGTCTCCTAGACCAAGAAAAACAAGGGACATCTGTTTATTGATGCTAATCAACTTCTTGTGGGTATTAAAGGTCAATCGGTGTATCACATTCATGTTCATCTCATTGGAGGACGCCAAATGAACTGGCCGCCTGGCTAAAGTGATTTCATCTACAAGTGATTGTTGTAAGAAGAACCGTCATGAGTTTGCTATTGTCTTCTTCTGTCTTTATAGATAAAAGGCTTTGGGACATAACTTTTTATGATCGTTATGCTAAGTTGTATGTTAAGAGATGATATGACTGTTTCATTCGATGTCCTTGAAAACTATTTAGAACCCAGAGAGCCGAATACCAGCGACGCATGAATTGACCTTATAAACATTCAACTACGTGTTTCATGAGAGCATATGCACATAAATATTTATACACAAAGGCTTGGTAGCGGTCTCGTATTTGCTATTTTTATACATCTACCGTACACCTCGTTGCCTGCAATTAAAGACTAGTAACAGCAACAGAATGGCGAAGGCATGCGTCTGTGCCCCAACAAAGCACGAGGGTTCGTTTCGTTGCAGGCTTCAACAACGGTCATCAGCCACCAGTCAAAGTGCAGCTACTACACAACTTCATCTCCCAAAAGATCTTGATGATTAAATAATATATGTCACATATTTTCTTGCGCTGTTGTTCGCATACACTAATGCTAATCATGTATGTAACATGTTAATGCTAAGAGAGAGAAAATGAAAGTATCAAAATTTGTTTAAATTCATATTCTTAGTACAAAAAGCTAGAAGTTTATGTGAAGGTTCTCTCTGTTGAGATGCAGAAACTAATGGTAATTACCATTCATACAAGCTTTTGATCAAACAGCAGTATCTTCACATGCCTCATTCTTAATCTTTAAGAACCGCCGAATACCTGATTTGAGAGAAACAAAGATATACAAAAACCATAAATAAAAAATAAAGAAATCATTATCTTTTCAAGAAGTAAGATAAAAGAAAAGCACTGACCGAAGCTAGGACATCTGTGGAGAGTCCAGGTTTGCTCTGAGACGCCTCATTTTTGATTGATGTCTTCTGTCTAAACTGACGAATCACCCTAGGTGGGAAGACTGTTGCTGGTTCAGCGTTGCTGCCTGATTCTTCCTGAATCTTTCGCTTCTGCCAAACATCAAAAACAGAGAGACTAGTGAGACATCCAGACGGAGGAAGAAAAAAAAAACAATACAGTTCCTTCAAAGTGTCATTATGATATAACACTAGCTTTGTGGATTCTGTAATTCACAATACTAAAAAAGAGTTGTGTACCTTCTTCATTCGTTCATCTATCTCGGTCATGGCACGTGACTTCTCTACTTTAGATAGATAAAAGTCCTTCTCTCTCTTAGCAGCAGAGAGAACCATATTCAGTTTCTGTTCCCTTATTGCACTTTTGTATGCTGCAATAAAAAAGCAACTCTTTGTAGATTAGAGATCATATCAAAGTAAATAACCAATGACGTAATATTTAAGCAATTAACGGTACCAATTTCATCGGTAAGATCATCCCATTTGAATTTGGTCAAGTACTTGATGTTCCAAATATCATAATATATAGCTGACTTCTTTTTCCCACCTGTGAAAACATTAATAACAATCATTTAGCCGCTTAGATTTATAATGTAAGTGACTATGAATACTGAAAGGATTCAATAGGAATACCTATTTGTTCTCCATTAAGCATATCTGCGACTCTTTTAGCTACGGTTTTCTTAGCAAACTCCACCCACCTATAACGAACAAAGAATCCAGATGATAACTATGGAGAAGTGTTTTGAAGTTCTATATGGATATCAAAAATAGAAAATTCAAAATCAGGTTGACAACTTTGAAAACAGACAAAACAACAATAAGTAAGAGGGAAAGTGTATCATTGAATATACCCTTCAGAAAACAGTTGACCACGGAATCCACCAGCTTTCTTGCGGTGCACTTGTGCTTCAGGATCTGAACAGAAATCAATAAATGCATCAGCTAATTGATATGACCAAGATGTGTGTTTTCTTTACATAAAATCATACCTTCAGGTGCAAGATAAATCCTTCCAATTTCACCAAACTGAGAGAGAATCTGGCGAAGTCTAACGTGATCCATGTGTGGTGGGATGCGGCTCAAGTAGCAAACTCCTCGATTGTCAGCCTTAGTAGCTTCCTTCAGCAACTTCTCTTTCAACTTCTTTTTCTTTCTATCCACCTTTTGACTCTTCACTGTTTCCGTACTCTTCTCCTCAGATACTACTCCATTCGCAAGCTCGTGAGATTCCTCACTCTGCATCTTCACTCAGTAGCTGCAGAAACAAGGGCAACAAAACCTATCACTGAAAGAAGCAAACTTTACAGCTTGGAGATGAAAGGAACCCTAGACAAACGAAAGCAGCAAACTTTAATTGCTCATCGCTTCTATGCAGATGAAAACGAATGTCTTTGCGATTCAATTTCAAAACCCATATACATTATAAGCTCAACAAGCACAGACCCGATGAGATTTTGTTTGGTTTAAACCAAAACAGAGACTTTAAGAGAAAATAATGAACGGAGCAAGAGCAATCTTAAATCAAAAACCTCTCTTTTTTCTTCGTTTCTGAAGGAAATTAATAAACTAACCGTAAGAATAATAAGAAGAAGGAGCTGGTAACGGTCGGTTGGGAAGATGAAGAAGACGACGACGCTCTGTAACTATGCTCGCTTCTTTAGGGTTTTGCTAAAGAGAGACGTGTCCTTTCTTTACAGATAAACCCGGTTCTTATCAATCGTAATTCATATCGTTCCGGTTCTCGGCTGTTTTTACTAAGCATTATTTATCCGGTTATCTATATTCGGTTATAAGGCGCGAACCGGTATATTAATAAAATATGATCTTTTCGGTTTTGGAGACCATTGTGATGAAGGAACTACACACATAGCAATTAGAAACTAAGATGACAGAAGGGCTCTATGCCTTGTTCTCTACGCAACCTAATTGATAACAAAACCTATAGATAAAAACTTTCTTATCTAAAACGTTCTGAGCAAAATCTCAATAGACATGATACGAGATCAGTCTTTCTTTGACGATTTCTTCAAGCCACAGCTATTGTTGGACTCTGTGTCTTCATCCAGCTGGTTTAGATCAATAGAGACAGTGAAAACCCCATCAAAATCGTCAGGGAGGTTATGAGAGTTAAACATCTCACGAAACTCATCAGATGATAATGGGCAAGGCTGTTTTGGATGCGTCTGCTGAACCTCAGGATTACAAGGCTGATCAACCTCTTGTGATGCTTCACCTTCTTCTTTTTCATTCTTCTTCATCTCATTCTCTACTTCCTCTGCTTTTTTCTTAATTCCCCTTGGCGTCATGTAAATCTTGCACAGAGCATAATCCACCTAGTACACACAAGAATACAAACTCATCATGACTCCACAATCTTAATAACTTGCAAGTACCCTAGTTAACATACATACAAATACAAACTCAAGACTCCACTATCTTACTAACTTGCAAGTACAGTAGTAAACATACGTAAATACATACATAACATACGTACCATTTTGTTATCACTATTTGACTTGTCTCGAGGAGAAGACTCAGTCAAGTACTCGTACATTACCCATTCAGATTTTACACCGTTTTGTTTTTTCCCCATGTAGTGATTTAGCACCGTTCTCGAGAAGGCGACTCCTTTTCGAGTTTTAAACTTCTCCAGAGCTGTTCTTACCTTCCAGAACCCACCATTGTCGATTCGACTCTGTTTTTCGTTACGACCTTCATGCATCTTTGTCCTCTCCGTTATAAAGAACCATTCTTTATCGTTACCCTTGACGTATTCCTCTGTTTTTCGAATCAAAAGAATATATAGAGCAAATTTACATGCAGAAACGAAAGGAAAACAGTTCAAGAAGTGAGAATGAGGGAGACGACGAACTTGAGAGTCGTTCTGGGTTTGAATCGTAGATGTTCACGCGGTGAATTGGGACGTTGGGTGGTGGGTTCTTGTTGCTTCGCAAGAAGGGTTTCAAGTAATGCACGATGAGGTCGTCTTCACTTGGTACGAACTTGTAACCTGGCGGGAAGGTGGTAGGTTTTGTCCGAGGAGCAGCAGAGAAGTTATCAGCAGCGGAAGAAGAAGAAGAAGATGAAGAAGATGGTGGTAGTTGCGGTTCCGCCGGCGAGGAGGGATCTTCTTTGCGGTTGTTCCTTGACGGCATTGCCATTGCGTTGGTTTGTTGGAGATAACACAACTTAGAAAAACGCTTTTCACAACGAACTGAAGATGCTTAACGTCTAATTTATAAGTACTAACGAACATTTAGTTTTTCTTTTGAAAATTAAGAAGAAGAAAAAAAACAAAATTTTAAACATTATCGTTACCAATAGGAACAGTATGCAGAGGTCACCAACAATACCTTCATGTCCTTGTTTATATGCATGGCGAATTTTGTAGTCTCTTAAAACAATATTCCTCAACGGCAACTCTCTCGCTTCATCTCTAACTCAGCTCTTCATATCATGTCCTTGTTAGCTGAGAGACACCAAGATGACAATGTGTTGGATGACATCCTCAAGTACATGTCCAGCATGTCACCAGTAGTCGTTGCAAGAACAACGACCACCTGCAAAGTGATGAAACCGAACTCTATCCCTTACAATAATTTCCCTGTTGAATGCTTCCGACACACATTTCGTAAACGAATGACAATCTCTGCACACTCTAAGATTCTTTGTGATCCTGAGAGCTGTCCCGGCAGGAGTTCTCATCAGTCCATACGCAATGGCCAATTTTTCACTGTGAAATGCAGATCCTAAACACCGGTCAGAGAGACCTGGACCAGTTACGTTTGTGTCATCTGGCTTGTAACCAGCTAGTGTGGCGCGACGGACTATTTCCTGCAGTTCTGAGTATATAAGTGCGGACTCAGGATGCGTTTTGTCATCAACCACAAATTTGTGAACTTGATCACCAATCTCAATCCAACTCCAGCCTGGAACTGTCCGTAAATCATGGCTTCTTATTAGCTTTCTCATGCTAGCAAAACCTTGAGCATCATTCGCTGCAGAATATATTGAAGTCATAAGCACATAATCCCCTGCATTGAAAGCCTTGAGCTGCACCAACTTCTTCATAGCTACTTCTCCAAGTTCCAAATTCCTGTGAATCTTGCAAGAGCCAAGCAGGGTTCTCCACAACACAGGATCTTCATGGCAGGAAGACACGTGTATCATCTCAAGCGCCTTATCGAGCTCCCCTGCTCGTCCATATAAATCCACCATGCATCCATAGTGTTTAACGTTGGGGCTCAGACAAAACTCCGAACTCATCATTTTAAAATGCTCAGCTCCTTCTTTGACTAAACCCTGATGACTACAACCTAACAACAACCCAAGAAACGTGATGGCATTGGGTCTAACCCCAAAAGCCACCATCTTTCTAAAGAACGAGATAGCCTCTGTTCCGTACCCATGAACTCCATACCCTATAATCATCGAGTTCCACGTTGACACATCCCTCTTACGCATCCCACTGAAGACACTAACAGCTTTATCAAGACTACCACTTTTTGCATACATATCGATAAGAGCGTTTCCCACATAGACACTCCCATCACAGCGAATATCACAGGCCTTCCTGTGTAGCATAACTCCCATATTCAAAGCGCTGACGTGAGCACAAGATGATAACAGAGCAACGATCGTGTAACCGTCGATGCATACGCCTTCGTTCTCCATCCGCTTGTACATTCTCAACGCTTGATGGTCTAAACCAGCGTGAGAAAGGCAAGAGATCATCGCGTTCCAAGAGACTAAGTCCCTCACAGGCATTTCGTCGAACACTGGGAAGGCAATGTCAATATCTCCAGTCGCAGAGTAGCAACGAACGAGACTTGTGGAAACAATCGCGTCGGTGTGAAAACCAGACCGGATAACCGAACCGTGAATCTCCCGACATTTCGGAACCGAGCGGAGCTTCTCGCAGGCCTTTAGGGCGAAACTGAAAGTGTAGATGTCGGGGCGTGAAGAGGAGGAGGAGGAGGAGAGGAGCATTTGATTGTAGAAGAGAAGGGAAGAGAGAGGAGTGGATGACACGGAGAAGCCACGGAGGAGATAGTTCCAAGCCGTCGTTGATGGATCGGAATCGTAATGTTGGAAGAGGAGCAGAGCGTGAGATAAGGAGCCGGCGACGGAGACGGCGCAGAAGCGGAGGAGGTTGTCGAATATTGAAGGATCGTGGTGGAGACCGTTGGTGATGACGTGGGAATGGATCTTGCGGAGTTTGGTCATGCTGTTGCAGCCTTGTAGCATTCTCACTATCACTCGAGCTTTCTCGCACATCGTCTCTCTATATATCTCCCTCGCAAAACACACAACTTTGATCTAATACTTGTTTGAATTTCAACCCTTATATATATTTGAACAATTAGAAAGACAAATTTTATTGTTTGAAAGATGATTTATACATATTCAAAAAATCGGTACAAAACGTACTTGGCAGCCGAAATAATTTTCTTAAAACTTATATATAATTTAAATTAATTTAAATCAATTTAAATTAATTTAAATCAATTTAAATTAATTTAAATCAATTTAAATTATTTTTTATATATTAAATTAAACAATAATATTAGTACAAATCTACAAATTTATTTAGTATACATCTACTTTTTATAATCTATCATAATTATTTTACAATTAAAGCAAAAAAAACTAAATATCTAGTATAAATGTTATAAAATAAATAAAATAATAATTAATTAAATATTTTATTTAAAAGATGTTTTTAATTATTTTTTTAGTTAAAAATTAACATCTAAAAAACTTAAGAGACTTCCATTAAACACTTCTAATTAACAATATCTTGAACACTGGAAGTAGGTCACTTGAGTTAGTATATTACACAATATTGTCCTCATGTCCAATCAGTTCAGTCCAAATTTGAAGGGTCTTTCCGTCAATACTCTTAAATATGATACGGATCAAAAACCCTTCTTCATCTGAGTGACGCCGTCGTTGTTTCTGTCTCTCCGGCAAATCTATCAGACTGTAACTCAAAGAGACTTCAAAGATCATGGCCACAAGGTTCTCTATCTCTATCTCTACCTCTAAATCCTCCTCTGTCAATGAATAGAAAACGCTCATTGCAATGTTCTCTAAACCTCTCTCTCTCACTCAATTGTTACCAGGAGATTAAGAGCTTTCAAGAGCTGGATGAAAGCAAACGGAGTTGATTGCAGCGACGCTCTCGACCTCGTCGAAGACCAAAACGACGGCGTATCCGTCAAAGCCTTGCTTGACTTGAAGGAAGGAGATGTCGTTGCCAACATCTCCAAAACTGCTTGTCTCACCGTTAAAACCAGCGGAGCTCGTGAGATGATCGAATCAGCTGAGTTAGATGGACCTTTAGCTCTCTCAGTGGCTATCATGTACGAGAGAGGCTTAGGTGAAGAGTCTCCATGGGCTGGTTACCTTCAGATCCTTCCTTTTCAAGAAGATTTGCCTCTTGTCTGGCCCCTTGATGAGTTGGACTCTCTCTTATCTGGAACTGAGATTCACAAGGTTCACTAAAAGAGATTCACTTTATGTATTGGAATCTTTGTTGGATTCATTTACTCATCAGTTTGAGTTTTGTTGTAGGCAGGATGTGAAGAAAGACCATGGTCTTGTTTATGAGGATTGGGAAGAGAACATTGTGCCACTTACCTCTTTACTTCCTGGGAATGTTGATCCTGGTTCGTTTGGAATCAAAGAGTATCTTGCGGCCAAGAGCCTAATTGCTTCACGGTCTTTCGAGATTGATGATTACCATGGATGGGGAATGGTCCCTCTTGCAGATCTGTAAGTCTATCTCATGTTTGGTTTGATCACTATCTAGTCTTCTTGTCTTAATAAACATAAACATAATGAATGGATCTTTGATTATATTTTCTTGGTGCAATTATGTTGTCCCAAGACATTTCTTTTGAGTAGACTTTAAAGGGTCTTATTAGGTTACAGTCACTCAGATCAGACCGAGTCTTTCTGAACTCCTGTTAGTGATTGCATATGTTCTGTACATAGCCAGTTAGTTTTCCGACAAAAACCTGATGTTTTACTCATTGTACACTCTTGTGAAACTTTCCTCTTTACTACTAAATGTTGCAGCTTCAATCATAAAACCGGGGAGGAAGATGTTCATTTCACCGCTGAGTTACCTCACAGTGAATCCGATTCTGAAGCTGATGATACTGCTAATGAGGCCACTGATGAAGACGAGCCTTCCTCGCCTGAGCCATCTTTGGAGGGTGAAAACACTGAAAACGAAGAAGCCAAAGAAGAGGAAGAAGAAGAAGAAAACACTTCCATGTTGCAAGACGATGTATCCAGTTTAGAAATGATTATGGTGAAGAATGTCCCAGCAGGAGCTGAGGTATGATTATGTTTTGATTCATCCTTCAACTCTTGATTCTCATTTGCATTGATGTTCATAATTGTCTTTGTAGGTATACAACACATACGGTTTGATAGGTAACGCTGCGTTACTTCATAGGTACGGATTCACAGAACTAGATAATCTTTACAACATTGTAAACATAGATCTTGACCTAGTAACCGAGTGGAGCACATCCTCATTCACAAGCCGGTACACTCGAGCTAGACTCGCCTTGTGGGAAAAACTAGGCTACACCTCAGAGTATTTCGAGGTTTCTTCAACCGGAGAACCCGAAACCGAGCTCCTGATGCTACTCAACATCCTGCTCTTACCAGACGAGACATACAAAGCGTTATCCACAACAGAAGGAGAGTGTCTGTCTAAAGAAGGAAGAGAGATAACAATAGGGAAACACAAGGTCATGTTTGGAGAGAGTTGCAGCAGTGACGTGCTTCTCACGGAGGGTGTATGTGAAGCTCTTCTTGCTATTGTGGATAAGAGAGAGAGTTTGTACGGAACAACGAGTTCTTTGGAAGATGATGTTGTTAGGTTGGAGAGTTGTGTTCTTCCGAGAGACAGGAGGTTGTATCATTCTCTTGTGTTGCGTGTTAGTGAGAGGAGGATTCTTGAGAAGCTTAGGAGCTATGTTCGTGAAAGAGTCGGTGAGTTTCCCGGCGGGAAACGCCGGAAGAAGCTGTAACTCTAAATCCTAGCACGTGCGTAATTTACTTTCTTGAAATTTACATTTTTGATCCCCAATTTTTCGTTTTGTTTTAATTTGTTCCAGTAACATTGAATTTATCTAAAAGAGCATCTTTTTGTTCTATTTATAGAAGAAACATTTAGTATAAAAAGCAAACAAAAGGAATGAGGTTTCTCGTGAATAGATCGAGTAACCTTCCGGCGGAAGCAAAGAAAGCGTGACAAAAAGCCGACGACTGTCAGAGTGGTATAGCTGTAAATACGGTGAAGTCTAGGGGTTATTAGATAAAAAGACACGTGGCACATACAGAACTCACAGAGGCTAAGGTAATTTTTATTCGTTCTTTATATAACTTTTTTTTTTGGGTAACAGCAGGCCAATACTGTCAAAGTGTCAATAGAGTGTGACGGAGAGATTCTTCTTCTATGTTAGCTCTCTGTCTCTCTCTCTCTCTTTCGTCTTCTTCCTCCAGAATCCAATCTCACCAACAGCTTGTCTAGGGTTTCTCGTCTTCCTTCGGATCTATGTGAGGTAATGTAACTCATCGAGCTGGTCTTAAGTAACTGTGTCGCAAATCTTTAATTTTTTTTTTTCGTTATTTCATTTTGTTTGTTGTTGTATTTTGGATCAATGGATCTGATTTGCTCAAAGTATTAAGCTTTTCCTTGTGATACATTTTTCTTTTTCTTTTGTGATTTGCTCTGTTTTTATTGGATTTGTGGATTTCGTGTCTCGTTTTTTCTCAATGTGATCTGATTTTTCTATATTGATTTTATTTCGCTTTGATTATCCTTATGAAATAATGTGTTGCTTTCTATAGATCGTCTGCATTGTACTTTCTTCATTGTTTTCATTCAATGTCTCTCCGTTGCGGCGGGATAACTCATCTATAAATATAAAGACAGATCGCAGATTAGATTCTAAGACTTGTAATGATGTTTAATGAGTTAGAAATGTTCTAGCGTGAGAGTGAAAGGTGTAGTAGTATGTTGAGGGAAACATGAGTATTTCTAAAGTTTTTTGTTTTTCTTTCTCCTGAATTTTAAATTACATTTGGATCTTGTAGTATGCAACTAAGCTGAGATATAAGCTTTGGAAAGTTAGGCATATGGTCAAAACCTCTTTGGTTTACCAACTTAAGCAACTAGTGTTAGCACGAGTTTGGTCACCAGCTCTCCTACTGTTTTTTTTTTTTTTGCAGGCTATTAACTAGTAGTACCCTCTGAGTCTTACTGAACCTGCAGAAAGAGATTTTGTTATGATGTCGAGTGGTCGAAACACTCATTGGTGTCACAGATGTCAACGTGGTGTTTACCTTCGTGGTCTAGATTCTCTCTGTACCTATTGTGGAGGAGGGTTTGTAGAGGAAATCGATATAGCACCCTCCTTTGATATCCTTAGAGCTCACAGGGATGTTGAACAACGTGGTCCAACGTATGATCTCATGGAAGCTTTCTCAGCTTTCATGAGAAGCCGCTTAGCTGAAAGAATTGGCTCTGGTGGTGGTGGTTCTGAAAGCTTTTCAAGTATAGCAGCTCCTTTCTTGATCTTCGGTGGCCAAGCTAATAATAATACTTCAGTTGAAGCCTTGTTAAACAGCTCTCCTGGTATTGGTATCACTCGTGGCAACAACGCCAATGCTGGTGACTACTTTTACGGACCAGGTATTGAGGAACTGATTGAGCAGCTTTCGTCGGGGACTACTCACCATCGAGGTCCACCACCTGCAGCTAAATCATCTATTGATGCATTACCAACCGTCAAGATCACGCAGAAGCATCTCAAGTCGTCAGACTCTCACTGTCCTGTTTGCAAAGACGAGTTCGAACTGAAGTCGGAAGCGAAACAGATGCCTTGTAAACATATGTATCATTCTGACTGCATTGTCCCGTGGCTGGTTCAGCATAACACATGCCCGGTTTGTCGTAAAGAGTTACCGTCGAGAGGGTCTTCTTCAAGTGCACAGAGCGATCAGAACAGAAGAACCAACAGAAGAAGGAACCTTTTCTCTAGTCTATGGCCGTTCCGGTCGTCTAGCTCAAGCTCGACGCAGAACCGCAGAGACACGAACAACACATCCACTGCAGAAGAAGGAGGCCAGTATAACCATCACCAGCTACAACATCAGCAACAACATGAACAACAATCCCAGATGGGTTATAGTGGATGGCCTTTTGACTATTAAAAGGGTAAAAGTAAGGTTTTTTATTTCACTTTGTCTTGTTCTGTCTCTCTTTCACTTTTATACTTCGTTCATTTGTTTACTTGTAGATCTGATGTTTACGTGGCTTATGGTTTATCAACTTTGTGTTTTAATTTAATGGATTTTATATATCTATCACACACATGTTAGCATGTTACTGAATTTGTATTTAAAAATAGTTTATGCTTCTTTTATAGAATGAATGAATGTATGTTTTGGCTGGCGCCAACCAAACTTATTATACCTGTTTCTTTTTTAAAAAATTATCATTATAATCATTCTTCTTGCCAACATTTTTTTGGGTCAACACAATTCGTAAGCAAAAGCTGATCCTGATGTGCAAGAATCTGGGAAGAAGAATTGACCATTTTAGAATCTCAATTTTACTTTTAAAGTAGTTTGGTTTTGAATGAGCAATATAAAGTATTATATTTTGTCTCAGTTTAGAGGAAAGTGATAGTTAGATAGCCAAATTTTGCGTTAGTTTAATCAATGGTATAACGTCATACAGTTTGATGCAAAAGATATTTTCATTATTAGATAATGGTTTATTTCTGTAGATGAATGTATGTTTTCTTTATAAATTCATTTTTTTCCCCACAAAATCTCTTGTCTCATTAACTGCCACTGCAAACACGTTCTTGCGCCAGAGAATATTGTTCGAAGTTTAGCGTCTTTCTCTAAACCACAAAGGCTTCTTCATCTCTCGCGCTTCCCTCTGTTCCATTGACTCTCTCTAATGGCAGACAAGAAAGATATAGACCCAAAGCCTCCCGCGGGTACGTGATCTGTTCAAGCACTTCTCTTGGATGTTTCGAGTAGGGTTTAGTCAGTGGTCATGGTTTTTAGATTCCTCTGCTTTTTTCTTTTTTTTTTGTCTCCACTACTAGTAATCTTGATTCCGTTACTCCTTGTGAAGCAGAAGATGGAACGATGCGCTGCCCATTAAAGAAGAGAGCATCACTTTCTGAGTTTGATAGAGCAGCACACGAACCCGTGTTCAAGAAACAGAAACTCGAACAGCTCCAGAGAAAAGCTTATCACTCTGTTCTTCTTGCTTCCGAAGCAGAAACCTCGGGAGCATCACACGTAACGCTTTCTCACTGTTCTTCTTCTTCTCTTATCTCATTCGGTTCCCTGAGGTTAATATGCTCGTGTTTTTCTTCTTCAGAATATCATACAAAAGTTGATGAACGAGTGGAAGATTGATCACGAAGCTCACATCTTTGTTACGGATAAGATTGATAACTCTGTAAGTATTAGTCCAGAGTCTCGTGTTGAGAAACGGGTCCATGCAAGATCGCCTGATGAAGATGATGATGATTCACCAACGAACAAGAAGATGAAACTCCATAAACAGGCTTACGACGATGTTCTCCACGCCTTCAACGCAGAATCTCATGCACTATCACACGTAAAACCCCACTTTCTTTCTTTTATTACTTACAATGATTCAGAGGTTTGTATGTGCTCATCATGTCTTGTCTTCCTCTTTAAGTCAAGGAATTTGATCATGCAAGACCTCCTGGAAGAATGCAATATCAAAACTGATCTTCCACTGGTCGAAGCTTTTACCACCGCAAAGATGTGAATCAATCATTCTCTCTTCCACGTTTTTGACAAACCATTGATAAACATTATCTTATTTGTCTTTTGTTTTGTTTTAGAGTGGAGCCAAGATCAAGACTCTTACCTGAGGACTTAAAATTTCGTCCAACAGATCTTGAGATGGCAACCTTTTTGAAACAAAAAGTGTTAGGACAGCCAATAGAAGCATGTATCTTACCAGAAGAACGTCACGATATCTTCTCAATACCTCCTCGTGATTTGCCTGGTCAGTATTACTTTCTTTCTTGTTTGGATTATTCGGTTTCGTTTCTTGATCTAATTGAGACGGTCTCTGTTGTCTTTTGCTATGTTTCAGGATATCCAGAAGAAACACATTGGTATTACTATTGCATGAAACCTAAGGGACAGAACCCTCGAAGTCTCTGGACACGATTCCGTGAAGATACTGCTGTGTTCGATCCAGAGGAAAACTGTGTTGGTATTAAACGTAGGTTTACTATCATTGAGCTGGAAGAAGACAGTAATGACATTTTTTTGCCTGACGAAGAAGAACCTCCAATGGAAGATTGGTTCATAAAAGAGATTAGTCTACCATCGAGTGTTGCAGATACTGACTTGGTTTTGTGCCATGTCATTCTCAAGAAGAGGGAGAAGACGAATGAAGAAGAAGAAGAATACTACGAAGAAGAGGAGGAGGAAGAAGAGGATGAATAAATCGTTGCATGTAAAACATACAAAAGACATGAAAACAAAAAATGTATCTGTTGAGAAACTGTTTTAAGATGTGTTGTGTTGGCACAATAAAAAGATATGATGTGTTTAGGTTCATTATACATAGAACAAACCTAGATTTCTCCCTGAGAGTAGTTTACAAGGTTGATATAGTGTAGTGTAGTTTTTTTTTTTGCTGGATAAGCTTAGTTTCTGGATGTGTTGTAACCTCATCAATCATCAGGTGGTGTTTCTTATAGAGTGGTGAAAATGAACATCGTGTGTGTGTTTTCTATGGATTTTATATCACATGTTAGCATGTTACTGAATAATATTATGTTTTGGCTGGCGCCAACCAAACTTCGATTTGTTTCTTTTATATTATTATTATTGCATCATTCTTCAGTTGCTTTGGATTATATGCACTTTTCGTAAGCAAAAGCTTGACCATCTTCTTGAATATATATATCTCATTAATAAAATATTAGATTTTGTCTCAGTTAACTAGACGAAAGGGATAGTTAGATAACCAAAGTGCGGTAGTTCAATGGTACCGTCAGGTTGTTTGATGCGAAAGATATTCTATAATACTCGACCTTTTTTTTGGGTGCCAGCCATTACGAATATGCTAATCTAGAAATAGTAGATTCCTTTTAATTTCCTGACTTAAAAGTTCAGTTATGTATGATACACACAAAAATATAAGGAAGCTCTAGAATTGCAAAGTTGTAAAATTGCAACCAAAAAAAAAAAAAATCAAAGCTTTAGGTTGATAAGTCTTTGAGAAATATAAGGTTTTTAAATCATGAACGTTAGGTTTACTTGGTGCAAAGGTTTATATATCCATACAAAAACATTTAGAGAAAATAAAAAGAAAAGGAGACCATTCTGTCTATGACAAATTATACTATCTGATAGCCCTGCAATTTTGGTTTTACAAAACCAAACCGATTTTTTGATTTTTGGTTAACGGAAATTTTGAAACAAAATTAATCAAATTACATTTCGGTTCAATTATAGGTTAGTTTCGGTTTTCAATTTCTAAATCAAAATTAACCAATTTTTAAAAAAATAAAATTTCGGTTAAAATTAATTGAAATTATGTATTTTCGATTAAGTTCAGTTATTTTTGGTTAAACTTAATTAATTATTGGTTAATATCAGTCTAATTTCAATATAAACCGGTGTAATTTTGGTATAATTTAAAAGAAACATTTGATAATTTGTTAAACCAAATCAAACCAAACTCAAAACTGAAAGTGAACTCAAAAGCTCGATCGGTTTAGCTCGGTTTGGCATGTTCGGTTCACTCAGAATCCACAGGGGTAGAGTAAGCAGTGGATGGCGGCAAAAGCCACATCATGCATGGTGTAGTTGAATAAGCAGTAAATATAGCATTAGCCACCACATATGGATGGTGTAGAAGTGATGATAATAAACTCTTACTAATCTTAAAATTCATGTCACCGACGAAGAGGAAGCTTTTAAAAAGACCCACAAGATTTCTGCTGCCTTAGAGGGAAAGTGACAAAAGTCTTTGACCTAAACATTTTTTGCCTTGTCTCTTCCGTGATTGAAGTTGCACAACTACTTACTTGTCTTCTCAACAAGTTACTTACACAATTTCCCATCACCATAAGTTACCTCTCTCTTTTACATAATTGTTTCCACTTTTCTTCTTGTCAAACATCTTAATCCAAATTCAGAAATATCATATAATTAACCAATGTTAAAAAATCAAAGTTGAAAAATATCAATGTATTATGAGTTGTATATGACCAAATTAAAAACCACTTAGATAGGTGATTTGCAGTGTTTAAAAAGATCATTATTATTGTATGACTTTCTTTTACAACAACCCACGCATTAGACAGGTTTAACAAACGATTTCCCTTATAATCTTTACTACAAATATAGTATACAATTCATAAACTCAAGATAACCTTTAATTGCTAGCATTATCATATATCAAGAACACATATGCTAATTATGTTATATATCTTTTTGGCCTTCTCTTTCACCTTCTCAAATTTTATTAAATATGAACTTCATTATATTTTTTTAAAATATATACACTCGACTTTTAGATTTTAACAATTCCCAAACAAATAAAAGATCGATTAACAAATGAGCAACTACCAACGAATTGTTGATATAATGGTAAAGAAGTATCTAGTATGCATTCGTCACTCAAATTTGTTTTTCATTGGAAATGATTATTTACAATGATTTGAGTTTTTAATCAACAAAAAAACAAGTTAAAAAAAAATAATCAACAAAAAAACAAATGAGCAACTGCATGTATTTGGGAAAAGAAGATGATGCTATGTTTATGTCATTGTTTGTTTCTATCTTTCATAATAGTAGTATTTTTACAAAATAAAAAGTTTTCGAAATTCAAAATGACACGAGCTCTCACACCCACTAGTACAACTGCTCTCAATTAACTAAAACAAATGTTAAAAAAAAAAAAAAGAGATAAAGCCAGAGAGAGAGAGAGAGAACCCAATAAGGAAAGGAAAAAAAAAAGAGAGAGAGAGAGAGAGAGGTTCCTTTCCTATTGTCACTTACAGAGAGAGAGAGAGAAAGCTCCTCCCTCCGTCTCCCTGAGCCCTACATTCTCGCTTCCGTCGTCAGTAACCTCCGTCTTCTCCCTCTCAACCACTTTCAATTTTGTTTTTGCGGTTAGCCTTTTGGATGGGCGCGGAAGAATCTGAAGCTGATCGGAGAAGGAGCTTTTGAGTTTGTTATTATGGGGAAGAATAGCGACGAGGAGCACAATCTCCCTCCCAGGAGCGACGGCGGAGAGAATACGGCTAGGAACAACGAAGCAGGAAACAGATGCTCGGGGTGTTGCTGTGCTCGGATCTATAGATGCTTTAGTCTCAGATGCGTTTTGATTCTCGCTTTCTCCGCTGCTTTGTTCCTCTCCGCCTTGTTTTGGCTGCCTCCGTTCCTCGGATTCTCAGATCATCGGGATCTAGATCTCGATCCAAGGTTTAAAGGTATATTAACAAATCGCCAGCTTTCTCTCGATCGTCTAGGCTATATAGGATTCATCCCGGGGTGGTTACAGATCTAGGGTTTCTGATTCACATGAGAATGTATGCAGAAACGAATCGATATTTCAAATGAATGTGAGAACGAGCAAGCAGACTTTGATTATTTTTTTTAATGGATTTCTCCTTGAGGAGATGATGTAGGGGAATAATGTATATAGTTTCATTGACTCTGTGGACTTAGAAATTGCTATTTTTAGGAGTTTTCTTTATATGTAAAACCTTGTTGTTGAGTGGAGTTCAGTAGTCAATGAAGGATGTGTTTTGATAAGAACTCCATATTTAGTATTCTAATCAACACTTGCCTAAAAGGTAGGATTTTTTTCCTGTAAATGTTTCTTTTAGAATGTTGTTGTTTTTAAGCTTGGCTGAGCTTAAAAGAGTTTGCTTTACTGTTTTCTCAGTATGCAAAAATGTTTCATGAAAAGCAATGATTTGTTTCCGTTTATGTTTATTTTAACTTCACTAAAACCTCTTTCTACGTTTTCTTCATTTGTTACTTTACACACTATTCTTGAAGCTGGTTGGTGTGTGTGTGTATGACCTATTTGTGCAAGCGCATTTCGTCTGATTTTTGGTTTCGTAAGTCTAATCTAAGTTGTTTTGGTTTGCTTAGGTTACTTAGGACTGTTTTAGTTTGAGCTATGCAACTCTGTTAGTTTTCTAAATTTTGTTTCGTCTATGTTTCATCATCTAAATTTAGTTTCGTCTTCTTTTTTTCAGATCACAGGATAGTGGCGAGTTTTGATATTGAGAAACCAGTTTTGTTCCTGGAAGACAATTTGTTGCAGCTTGAGAATGATATCACCGATGAAATAAGCGTTCCCATGATCAAAGTAACTAAGATTACCACTTCACTTTCATGGATTATATTGTGTATACACCGTTGATCATTCTGTTTCTTTTCTTGACCCCAGGTTGTGGTATTAGCGCTTGAACGATTGGAAAATCTGAACAGAACAATGGTTGTTTTTGCAATCGACCCTGAGAAGAAGAGTTCTAAGATACCCTCCGAAATCGAGAGTCTGATCAAGGCAGCTTTTGAAACTCTGGTCGAAAAGCAGTTGTCCTTCCGCTTGACGGAGTCCTTATTCGGGCAACCCTTCCTTTTTGAAGTGCTAAAATTCCCAGGGGGAATCACTGTGATCCCTTCCCATCCTGTATTCCCCTTGCAGAAAGCGCAGCTTCTCTTCAACTTCACATTGAACTTCTCGATTTACCAAATTCAATCTAACTTCGAGGAACTCACTAGCCAGCTTAAGAAGGGTATAAATCTGGCTCCTTACGAGGTATGAACGATTCTAATTCACAATAATCAGTCTACTGCTAATGATTAAGAATCCTGAACAATGATCTCTTTATTGAATTGCAGAACTTGTACATAACCTTGTCGAATTCCAGAGGCTCAACGGTGGCAGCTCCTACTATAGTACATTCTTCTGTTCTGCTCACATTTGGTATCTCATCAAGGTTGAAGCAGCTTTCTCAAACTATCACTGGCTCCCATTCGAAAAACCTCGGCCTAAACCACACCGTATTTGGTAAGGTTAAGCAAGTCCGTCTTTCCTCAGTCTTGCCACATTCGCCCGTCCAATCATTACCCCCTTCGCCTTCTCCTCAACCTGAAACCCACCAACACTACTACCACCATCATCATCACCATCGCCATCATCACCACCATCATGAACTTGCTCCAGAACCTTCACCTGCAGCTAAGAGCTTGGCACCAGCATCTGCGCCAACCAAACACTTACATTTACACCGGAGAAGCCCACCTCCTTGCCCTTACGAGCAGAGGAGACCAAAAGGAAACAGTGCTCTCAACCATCACACTGCAACACCAACGCCTGCACCACACCGGTCTAAGCAACACGCACCAGCACCAAATCACTCTAAGCAACACGCACCAGCACCAAACCGGTCTAAGCAACACGCATCAGCACCAAACCGGTCTAAGCAACACGCATCAGCACCAAACCCTACCCCGCCAAATCATCATCATGCTATTCCAGTATCTAGTCCACTTCCCCACGTCGTATTTGCTCATATCCCACCTCCAGCGAGAACCACCCCAGAATCAGGACCAAACGGTGGGAAAACTCCCGCACCTTCTCCCACTCCATGTAAGTCTTTTTTTCTGTTCTTAACATCTCCTGCATCCATGGATTTGTTCGTTCACTGAACCAAAACATCTCAATTTGAAATATGTTTTTGTAACAGCTTCAGCGAGCATGGGTCCAACCTTCAAAAGGGCATCAACGAAGCTGCTTGTAATAGTAGCCGTTGTAATCATCTGTCTGTAAAATGAAAAAAAAAGGCGCCGGAAGAAACTGCTTTAAACGCTCAAGCTGTGAAAAAAAGAAGCAGCAGTTCGTAAAAGCAGAACTCATCCGGTTACAACATCCCAAGGTAATTGTATAAAGGAACACAATGCCAAAAATGAAAATGTATGTATGGAAAATGAAGAGAGTTTTTGTAAAAGAGTTGTTGAGGTTTGCAACACAAGTGTGTCTTGCCACCTAACATCCGAGAAAAAAAAAACATATATAAAATCTCTGTTTTTGTATATAAAAGTCTCATATAAATTGTCTTCTTCACAACTCTAGACGTACATTCTCCACTGGAAGATGATGTTCATGATCTCTCAGTAGTATTGAGAACTAAAAGTTAAATTACATGATTACAAACAAAAGACAACGGTTTCATTGTAACTAAGAAAAAGTGAAAAACTCAGTTTTTCTATATCTATTTATGGCAAATTTTCATTTTGTTTTTTTCTCTCCCACAACAGCGGGAAAGTCAGAAACATAGATAAGAACAAAACATTTATAGCACCAAGATAAATTTGGAGAAAAGAAGATGAAAAAAATAGAAAATTAAGAAGAAAAAAAACTAAATTTGAAAAAGACAAAGAGGAGAAGGAGGAGGAAGTCTGGGAGGGGAGTCCCAGAATATTGTTTTTTTCTCCGGTGACAGTGTCGGTTCTCTGACGCTTCTCTTTGTTCAATCTTTCTTCGTTCTTTCCCTGAATGCCTTCACCTGTATTCAGGGTACGCAACACAATCATCAAAAGATTTTCTTGAAAAATGATGTTGACTTGTTCTCCACGCAACCGTTCTTGATTCTTAGGGCTTCTCTAATTGTGTTAGTTTTACAAATTTGGCAGAAACTTGCGGCGATTTACAGTTAAAGGAGCGAGGGATTATAAGGTCTCATATTTACATTTCATATATACATATATCACAAGAACATGTTTATGTTCAAAAACTAAATATAGAATCATTTGCAGGTGCAATGGATATTTAAGCAAAGCCATTCAAAGAAATGAACATTTTTAAATGATTGAAGAAAATCCATATCCACGAGTGGCACAATTAATTTGAGAAACACTGGCATGAACTGTATGGCCTTGGCACTCGATCCACTAACCGACCGGTTCACACAATTTAGCCGATCTTCACAAAGATGTAGACTCCAATCTCTAACCAACCTCGACTTCAACTTTCTAGACTTCAACACCAAACCAACAACTCTCACCTCTTCACACTCCTTCAACCACAGAAGCGTTTCCTCTCCATGCTTCTCCATTTCCTCTAAGAATCAAGACTCTGCTCCACAAATAGAGATCCTCGGTGGTCGAAGAGTCCCCACTATACGTGCCCTTGTAGCTGAAGTGACAATAGCTATGGTGTCAGGAGCTCATCCTCTGCTTTTACCAAGTGGTTTAGGAGGGGCTTATCTTTTGCAAACGGGACACGGTCATAGCATTGCTGTTGCAAAGCCTGTTGATGAAGAGCCCTTAGCTTTCAACAATCCTAAAGGCTCTGGTGGCGGTTTGTTGATCGGACAACCCGGTTTGAAACGGTCTATCCGGGTGGGTGAATCCGGAATCCGTGAAGTGGCTGCTTACCTCTTAGACCACCAAGGCTTCTCCAGCGTTCCACCAACCGCATTGGTCAGAATCTCACACGTTCCGTTCCATGTCAGTGATGATAGTGAAGCTGCCTATAAGGTAGCCTCTTTGCAACGGTATGTAGGTCATGATTTTGATGCAGGAGAGCTTGGACCAGGGAGCTTCACTGTTGGTTCGGTCCATAGGATTGGGATACTTGACGTGAGAGTCTTGAACTTAGACAGACATGCTGGAAACATGTTAGTGAAGAAGATACATGATCAAGATGAGAGTTGTTATAATGGAGTTGGAGCTGCAGAGCTTGTGCCTATAGATCATGGTCTTTGCCTACCTGAATGTCTTGATGATCCTTACTTCGAATGGCTTAACTGGCCTCAAGCTTCTGTTCCATTCACTGATGCTGAGCTTCAGTATATATCAAATCTTGACCCTTTCAAAGACGCAGAGCTTTTGAGAACCGAGCTAGGATCTATACAAGAATCTTCCATAAGAGTCCTCATAGTCTGCACTATATTCTTGAAACAAGCAGCTGCTTCAGGGCTGTGTCTTGCAGAGATTGGTGAGAAGATGACTAGAGACATCTGCAGAGGTGAAGAGAGTTCTAGTCTGTTGGAGATTCTCTGCACCAAAGCAAAAGCAAGCGTGGCTGGTGGAAGTTATGAAAAAGAAGAAGAAGATGGTGATGATGATTATAGTAGTGAATGGGATGAAGTAGAGGCTGAGATAGAGTGTTGTATTTTTAACTTTGACGATGAGTTTGAAGATGAAAAATGCAAAGAGATTACAGAAGAGATGAGTCATCTGTCTAAACCTCCTTTGTTTCCAAGAGCTCCATCCTTTGCTGCCAATCTATCTGCTCTCATGATGTGTTCTTGGATTGGTACTCATGATAGGAGTCTAGTGAGGAGCAAGAGCCACCCTGTCTGTGTGAATCAAGATGACACAGAAGGTGTTTATTTCGGAGACATGAGTGCAGATGAGTGGGAGATGTTCCTGCAGATATTCCAGATGCTTTTGCCAGAAGCACTTGAAGGGTCAACAAGCAAGGGACCAAAGCCAAGATTTGGATCTTCCTGCAAATTCTAAGGCAACAGTTAAAAGAACAAACCAAAAAGAGATGAAATCATGGAAGGTTTAAGATAAAGCAAATGAGAAAAAAAAAGAAAAAAAAAGGAAGAGTGTAGGCTTAAAACTATTGATTTGATACAATTAGAAGGCAAATGGAAGATGAGACGAGCAAAAGCTCTAAAGCCGTCCTATCCAAACTACTTGTTAAGTTCTTCTTTCTTGATGTTGATGAAATATTAAATATGTACAAGAAAATGACTAATGTAATTGATACATATATATATATATATATATATATATATATATATGCACTTGTGTAACTAAAGTGGTTATTGTGTTTTGCCCAACGTTTTTCAGTTTAATATAATCTATAATTATTCCCTATGTAGACATACAATATAGACAAAGCCATGGCCGTCTTTTTAGTATGTGCAAATAGAACGATATAACATGATCATGTGTCTTGTCACGAGGTTAAGACAAAGTAGTATAGTGTTATAAATTTATAGACAGTAATCATTTTGTTTCAACTGACCATGCATGGCGACACATTTTCGTCGTGACATATCGCACACATTGAAGATATATTCGTTATACATTGGTTAAGATAGGAGTCTGGATTAGAAGATTAAACTAAACCAGTGGCTGCAGATGCTAATGCAGTCATGGAGATGATTGTGAATAAGACTGCAGCCATGGATTTGGTGACAATAGTTTGATATAAGCCATGATAGATATATATTTCTATTGTGAACTGATTCAATACTTCAAAATATATTTAGCTAAAATAGTTGTAACAGTTTGAGATATATTTTTGCATTTTTTATTCAGAGAGTATATGTAGCAAATAAAAAAAAGTTGTAACAGTTTGAGATATATCTTTTTAATAAAAAGTGTGTTTTGGGCATTTAAACTAATGAAGCTTTTACTTGTATTTCCTAAGGATGATGCGTTTTATAACGCATATGTTTATTTTGTAGCAAAAAGATTCATTTATGGGTCATGGCTCCTTGCCGCCACCTCATCATATAAAATCATTTACATCACAAACTCTCATCAGCTACACATTTGAATTATAATGGCCTATATTTGAGGGTGATTAACTATCTGATTGGTCTAAGAGATTTTTTTAAAAAATTATTTAATATAATTTTCCTAGTAAATAAGAAGATTATAGAACAAGACTAAAAAAATAAAGGTTGAAGCAAGAGATAGAACAAAGAAAAGGTTGCTCCTCTATTTAACAAAACAAAAATTGGACTTAAGACATTAAGCTCGTGAACATTTCTATACTCACGAGACTACAACAAAGCCACCACCGTCTTTAGCTTTCACTGTAGATTGCATTTCAACATCTACTTCCTCATCAATTCTTGGCATCGGGAGACTATTGTTTCCGCAGCCTTTACAACAGTACTTGACAACTTCTACAAAGACCTCCTCATCACTGTTCTCTTCTTCATCCCCTTCCTTTCCCCACAGAACCGCACAAACTCCCAACATCAATATCACCGTTCCAAGAACCCTAAGATTAAAGAATTGGATAACAAAAAAAAAATTGTAGTAGTTTAGACACAATATGAGGATGGAGCCATGTGACCTAATTAGTCAAAATCCATTGGTTGCTTACCCGCCAAGGTATAATCTTTGGCCGAGGATAAGGAAGCCAATGATGGATCCAATAATGACAATAAGAGGGTTAAAAGCAGTGACAAAGACATGGCTTTTTTGCTTTGTCATCATTCCTTGAACGTAGTACGCTATGCTCGAAGACATTATACCCTATAAAAGTATACGTTCACAAATCACATTATTAAGTGTTATAATTCGATTTATTACACAAGAGTTATATACGTAACCATGAAGAAGGACTAACCGCGTAAGCAGAGGCTAGAAGGTTCATGTCAAAGCCAATGTTCCATGCTGAAAGGTTTGGTTCCATCAC
Organism: Sinapis alba; assembly: GCA_012274485.2. Lineage (NCBI taxonomy): Eukaryota > Viridiplantae > Streptophyta > Magnoliopsida > Brassicales > Brassicaceae > Sinapis > Sinapis alba. The sequence continues at coordinate 1,483,738 of MU105751.1, forward strand.
GAACGATAGGGCTGTGGACTGTAACGTTCCCGTGAAGCACACCATCGTGGATAATGAAAGGTGAGATGAGTATCTCTTCAACGTAGCCGCCTAAAAAATAAAAATAAATAATAAATAATATTTTCCCTAACTCGTTAGAACAAAATGTTAATAATATATACTGCAAATTAAACTTGTACTTAATGAAGTACCTGAAGAACAAAGAAAGAAGCCCAAGAAAGTGAGGCAATGAGGAGGAAGACGGTGGCCTTGAGGTAGTCCTCGGCCGCCAGGGACGAAGCATCGTGGATGAGGTGAGACCGGAGAAAGATGATTAAAGGACTTTTGAATAAAATCATCAATATGGCTCCAACCACTATCACTAATGTCCCCACCACTTTGACTTGGAATCTTACTTTTCTGGCCTCCACCTTCTCCATCCTTTTTTAAAAAAACCAAACCATTGAATCATACATTATTATCAACAAAGCCTATTGTATAAATTACCTATTGTATTAACATGCTATTATTTATAATTAATATTAAAGTTATGCTTTAAATTTAGGTACCTGAAAATTATGGAAATGATAAAGGTTAAAGCAGGCACGATGCTGGTGACGGCGCCGGCAAAAGTCGGCGAAGTGAGTTTAAGACCAGCGTAATATAGGTTCTGATCGATCACAGGCCTATTTTCAGGAATTCACAAAAATATATTTATAGTAAAAAGTATTCATATACATATCAAGCGAATGTTTATATAAATAATTCAAATCAAAGAAGACTAACCCAAGAAGAGCTAGTACAAACATTTGCATGAATATTGGGAAAGTTATCTTCGGCCTCGCTTTCCTAGAACATCCAAAATAACATTTACTTTTTTTCTCAGTCATGTTTGAATGCTTAAGTATCTAATGAGAATCGAACTTTGCTTTGGAAGTTTCGATATATAGATATATAGAAGTAGAACTAATACTTACCTATCGGAGAGAAGGGCGAAAGGTGCGAGAGAGACTGTGGCAAAGGCATTACGATAAGCCACAAGGACGAAATGGCTCATGCCACGGTCAAGCACAACCTTGGTCACGAGGCTCATGCCCACGTATCCGAATTGGAGGCATACCATTGCAAAGTAGGGTTTGGCTGGTTCTGACATCTTTAACCCCATGTTTTTTAAAAAAAAAATCTCTATTTTTACAAATTTTATTGAGGGTTGGCTTGTGTTCTTCCTACGAACAAAGTGGTAAGAGGTTCTTTGTATTTATAGAGCATCATATTCGGATGAGTTCGAATGCCTTTTTGTTTCTTTTCTCATAAATATTTCTTTTTTTCTTTTTAGTGACGTTCACATTTATTATTTCGTTTTCGATTCTCTTAGAATTATCTTCAATTCCTTTTTCGGGGAATTGCACCAAACTATTCTCAAGAGTCAAGAGTGAAGAAAGATGAAATGCATATAACATAAAAAGTCATATTTTAAATCTCAGTGCATATAATGTTTTTAACATTTGAGATTATTCATTTTTAAGATATACTTGATATTTTGGTTAAAGTCATCTTGAATCAGTGTGCAAAATAATATTTTAACATTTGAGATTATTCATTTTAATATATGTGTGATATTTTTTAAACCAAAAAATAAACCGATGAAAATGGAAATAGAAATGAATACGTAATGATCAGTGAACACACAATCCCCTCCAACATCACGAAACACAAGTGGACTGAGTGAATTACAAGTGGCAGTAGAAACAGGGTGGGACCCAAGCTTACGTTCTTTGTGGGTCCCGCAGATGAAATAATGTGATGTTGCAAAATGCTTTGAAGTGAGTGGTTTGGTTTTGCTGGGGCACTAACCATATGTCCATATCCATTGAGATGTGATAATTGCAGCTTCCCCGTGAATGTTGATGCAATTAACTATTATTCTCTCCGTTTCATATTAGTTATTGTTGTAGAGAAAAAATTTCGTTTCAAAATAAGTGTTGTTTTAGAGTTTTAATGTAAAATTCATTAATAAGATTCTCCAATTTATTTTTTTATTGGTTGAAATATGGTTAAGTGTATAGGTAATTGTGTTTTTATTTTGAAAATATACAAAATCATATGTTTTATTAATATATATACATAAACCTAGAACTATAAGTAATATGAAACGGACGGAATACTACTAATAGCAGAAACATTTAATGCTAATTAGCTAGCGATTAATACTAAAACACTAGAACATTTGATATTGTTTCGTATGATTAACATCTTAATCGTCCGTATTTAAATATATGTTCTAATTTGACAGCTTGAAGAAAATGAAATCCTGAATAGAATATAGAACTAGACGAGCAACATGTAACTGTTTTTTTAATAATGAGTGCGTTTGTAGATTTAATCTGTATGGACCGCATCAGTTATATACTTAAATATCTAAAGTGTAGAACACAATATATTATTTAACACAGACTTTTAAGAATATAAATATTTTAATTAACTATTGAATAAAAAATCTGCACATCTTGGTAATTAATTTATTGTGAAATGTTCTTTTTGAAACAAATTGTGGAGTGGGGGTGCTGATTTCGTTACGTTGCTATAGCGCTTTAATTGTTTTTAAAAATAAAATAAAATCAAGTTGGGCATGATCCATTACCTTCTGTACAATATGCACTAATATTACTTTTACTGAGAGTATTTGGATACTTAATTTACAAAGTTGGGGAAGATTTTTGCCAAACTCATCTCTCCAAATCAATTCGACGAGAGAGTGATTCATACATATATATATAACATACGTGGTGGATATATTTTATACTTGGTTAGACGAGCTTGGAATATATCTATTTCAACCCAAAATAATAAAAAATTATCCACATGATATGAATCTATTTTGAATGTATTTAGACCCCAGCAATAGTCACTACAAAAAAAAAATATATATAATAATTTTTTGTACCGGTTGTTTATGCATGTATAGTCGACGTAACTGTCACAAATGCCTTAATATAAATCTATTGGAATATATTCTATGCTTATATGCTTCCAAATTCACGGCTCACACAGATTCGTAAATCGAAAAATTATACTAGAATTGTCACATGAGATGGACTGACTGATGGGAATAAAACATGGGTACTATAAAGATGCTAAATTCCCGATTTCAAAATTTACATAGAAGATTTGGTTAGACAAATAAAAATAATATAAAATTAGATAGACAAAGAAGCATAAGTGGGATGAAGAATGTGGGTGCGTTTTTGGGTACCAAAGAGAAATGGAAACAAAGAGGCAAACAAATCCCAAATGGGCATCTAATCATATTCCAGAATCCAGCATTTGCAATTTCATCTCTACCCACTCGCATTTTGAACCGACAATTTTATTATAATGACTTCATGCTTTCAAATTAACACATATTCAACCAATTTCTCTATCCATAATTCATAATTAATATGTTGCAGAGTTATACATTTTGAGATTATATATATTTGTCCCTTCGCGGACATCCGATAAAATTGAAACGATATAGAGAAAATTAACATGACACATGCGTAAGGATGATACACACAAATCAAGAAATGATCCAAAAAACATTTTCAAAAAAAAAAGAGATTATATATACTCCAATTCCATACCTACCACTCTAATGAAATTCACACAAATAACATCACAAAATTTGGAAGAAATATATTTCCTTAATTAAGATGGTGTACGTTCGGTATCTCTCCTTCAGGCCTTCATCAAATCTATTTCATTTTTAAATACTTATCATCATCGACTCATCATCTATATTATTAAAACTAAAGTACTTTTTGGAATTGTTTGGAAACAGGGATACCAAAAAAAAAAGAATTGTTTGGAAACAAAGATAGCAGAATAAATGAGAATTGTTTGGAAACGTGGATAGCATATTAAATACTTTCTTTTATTTACACGTTTAGTCATTAAATTTTTTTCTTATTTACAGATTATGCCATTTCATTTAAAACCAAATATCTAAACCAAATATCCAAATATATAAATTAATTAATTAAAATCAAATATCTAAATTAATTGTTATTGATAATCTGATAATATCAATTACAATATATTATATTTATATAAAACAATTTTAATTATAGTATTACCTTATTTAGTTTAGTAAAATAGAAAAAAAATTGAGAATTCAATTGTCAAAAAAATAAAATATTATAAAATTAATAATAATTTATTGAAAGCTAATGCAAAAATAAAAAATTTAGTATGTTGTTTTATTTTAAAATAAATTAACAAAAAACAATAGGTTAATATATAAATAGTACAATCATATCAAATTGCATCAAGTTATAAAATTTTAATATAACGTTTATGTATAAATAAAAAAAATTATTATCAAACATCTATACTATAAAATAATATATTTTACAATGTATGTAAATTACAAAACATTAAAAAATACATAATTTTTTTAATAAAATCAACGGTTTATGAATTTACGTTAAACATAAGTTAAATCAAACATCCGCGCAGGAGCACGGGTCAAGTTCTAGTTCATTTTAAAATACTTGTCATCGACTCATCATTCATTCTTTTAGTCTTTAGGTGTTTTATCCCTATACTATTAGTTCTTAATACTTTAATATGTACTTTTTCTTCTGAAAATGATTAGATTATATTAAAACGATCATGGTTGCTAGATCCCGAAGATCAAGAGCCAGTGGACAACAGAAGCATCTCTGGAAACAAGAGTTCACACATGGAAAGAATGAAACAAGAAAAACATTAAGACTAAAATTACTACAAAAGTACAAACAAAACATTAACGATTGAAACTCAAAAAACGTCTTAAGTCGAATCTGCATGCAATTTCAAACAAAATCCTATGAGAAAGACAATCGAGGAAGCCAAAATGTAGCTCTACCAAAAAGCAATTCTCATAAAAGACTCTAAAATGAGTTTTTCACTAAAAACACACAATGAGGAAAATTAACAAAAAATATTTTATTAAAGAGTTCAAAGACTTTATTATCCTTAATTTATAGATATTTAAATATATATTTATTTAAATAAATAATAAATAAACATATTTTTATTATTAAATTCGTATTTTTTGAAATTTTTGTTTATTTTTAAAAAAATATTTAAAATTTAAAAATTCTTTTTGAAATTATTTAAAATTTTTATTTTATTTTTTTTAAGAAATAATGGAAGTCGAAGATCAGAAAAATTCAATAATTCTTTTTAAAAAAGAAGGGAGAACATTTTTAAAAAAGAAAATAATGTATGTATTTAATATATACTTATGTTAACCTTTTAAATTTATCTCAATATTTACACATTTCTCACTGATATTTCTAAATTTTATATGAAAAATCATCACAACTTTTTAAGTTCATCCAAAATCATCAAACTCAAATAAATTTTAGAAGAACTCGTAAGATCATTTAAATACTTGATTAAACATAAAATGTGGTTTTTAATTCGAAGTTAATTTGTATATTTCAAAATAAAAATATACATACCTTTATTGTTAGAATATACCTTTATTGTTAGAATACCGAACTATAACCAAAAATCAAATTTAACTATCCAACCTAAGTTAGATATTAATTTGATTTGTATTTATTTAAATATAAAAACGGGGAGTCAAACCAAAATTGAACACAAACATGTATTGTTCTCTTCTTATAGCTTTGTGTTTTTTCTTATATCATTCATGTGTCGGTCTCTTTATAGCTTTTGTACAGAGTATATCAGTTTTGCTAACACGATTCTCACGTGTACAGTGTTCTAAATTGACGAGACAAATGCTTACAAAAATATGTACGAAAAACAAGCATGGAGAGTCTGTAAAACATGAAATGTTTTAATTATGTTCAACTTGAGTTTCTGTCCATTCCAAAAAAATATATATCATTTGGATTGTATAACTAACTATTTGTTTCGCTTACCTATTCTAATTTTCTTCTTCTGTTAGTTAGTAGGGGTGGGCACTTTGGTTATTTCATCGGTTCGGTTCGGATTCGGTTCGGTTTAGTTAATTCGGTTCTAGAATTTTATCAGTTGAAGTAAACCATAGTTAGTTCGGTTTGGATCGGTTTTGGATCGGTTTATATTCGGTTCGGTTCATATTCGGTTCGGTTTGTATTCAATTCGGTTTACATTTTGGTTCGGTTTACATTTTGGTTCGGTTTAATCGGATTTCTCTTCTTTTATTTATTTTTGAGAAATCATGTTTTAATACATAAATGTATGGTTGTTATGAAATAATCGCATTGGTCATAAGAAAAAGTATGTAAACTAAATTCAGTTTAAAATCAAAATAAAAACTTTTAAAAAGTCATAAATATAAATATAGTTTATAATTTTATAAAAACTCAATCAAACAAAAATTAACTAAATAAAAAGAAAAAGGGAAATTATGTGGGCTTTGTCTTATGATTTTAATATCTTGATATTACTAATATTTTTAATTTAAATAATTATAAAAACACTTCGGTTTATCGGTTCGGTTCGGTTTTAAACCAAACTGAACCGAACCGTTCGGGTTGGGAAAATCTTCAACCGAATGATTTGAAATGGACTTTGGTTCGGTTCGAATCGGTTTCGGTTCGGTTGGTTCGGTTTGACTCTGTTCGGTTCGGTTTTTTTGCCCACCCCTATTAGTTAGTTTCTAAACCGAAATGAAATTAACTTAAACGTACAATCTGATTTTTTTAATTTATTTTTATAGGGTATCCCGTATAATAAGAAAAATTATCGATCTTGTAGATTATAATGATTAAATTTGCCAAATGATTAGTTTATGAAACTGTTCAACATACCGTAATACGAACTGTTGATGAATTGATTGTCAAAGATTAAGCTCAAACACGAGATTACAACTTTAAATAAGTATATAGAATTGTTTTCACTAAAAAGGTAAAAAAGAATCAATTATATTTATTTTCAAGTGTTCGAAAAGAGAATCGCTTTTATAAATAATGAAGTTTGACTGATACATACATATACAATGCACGTAGATCAATCATACAGCCATATTCATAAGCATTTATATGATCAAAAAATATGATTTCTATTTTTTTTATTCATCAAAGCAACTACGCACCCTACTTTTCTCGTCGTATGTTATCTTTATTTTCTCCTTTTCTGTCGATAATAAGACATATAACAACTTCTAGCTTTGCAATTTTAAATGTGTAGCATTTAGCTAGCAAACACATTTTTAAATAATAGAAAAATGTATGTTATCGAGCTTTTGTCCATCTTTTATAATATATAGTATTATCCTTATAGATGAAAAAGAATTGAAGATATGTTACATCTTTGTTATTTTGTTTGTGCCCATAACAAGTTATAGCATATCATCTCATCTCCAATACATCTACATTACTATGTCTTGATTGTAAAGATCCTCAAAAATAAAAATGTCTAGTGGTCTATACACATTTAAGGTACGCACCACTCGGTTTCTTAAAAAAGTAAAGAAATCAAGTCCCAAACTAGATAGATCAAATCACATTATCGAGTTGTGAGATAGTGATTGTCAACTTTAGTTCTGATATTGGAATTATCTACAAATTTATTGAAATATCTAATGGATGCATTGAGATATTGACATGTAACGTAAAGGTTATAAATGAGACTATAAGAGTAGAAAGATGCATGCGTGTGTTAAGAAAACACTTCAAAAGCAAAATCAATTCTTCATAAAAATGCATTAAGTGTTCATTTCTTGGTTGTAACATCAATTTCTTTACTAGTGCAGATGATCAATGAAAAAAAAAACACATAAGTGTTTTGGTCAAAAGAATCCATTAATTAATAAACATAAATATCTAAGAATATCAAAAACATCTATGACTCTTTTAAGAGTCCAATCATTTGGGCAAACATGTGGAGCTTATCTTTCAAATTATTGAAGTAGATCTTTTTAGGGTTGAACGCATTAATGTATATCTACTTGTTAGCCTATTCTACTTCCTTTGCTTTGGCTCAATTTATAGAGATGTAAAAAAAAAAAGTGTTTGTCTATCTTTTCAAATACTATTGCACATGGATAGATATAGACATACAGTTGATGAAAATTTAAACTATATGAATTTACTATGGATAAAAAAGAGATTAGCAAGCATCTAACAAGTTAGCTTGGACTGTGGATGTGTTTTTGGAGTTTTGCCCTAGATGTACACTCAAGTGAAGGGGGACAATCTCACAGAAAGACTCAAGGTGATGGCAAGAATCTACTTCAAACCTATATAGTAAGGCCCAAGCCCATTAAGTTCTCTCAAATTAAGGTACCATAACAAAGCCCATAGAAAGTTGCCTTTACGATCATCTCTCTTTTTCTCAAACCAGCGATCCAAACAACACTCAGTCATATCTGACCGTCGATTGATTTCCACCGGTGGATTCGGTTATCTCATCCTTCTTCGTACCTTTCGTCTTCTACAAAGTCTCTGCCCTTTGGATAGTAAATACTGAGTTCGTTCCGTCGCCTTTTCTCTAGATCTTCAGCTCTTTTTGTAGATGTTTGGATGCGTCAAGGATCACTCTTGATGATCAGATTGATTGTTTAGCTTTTTGTTTGGTGAATGATAAAACGTGTTAGGGTTCTTAGATTCGTTCAGGATTGTTGATTTTTGATATTAGAGATCTGAGATGATTATTTGATGATTTTTGATATTAGAGATCTGAGATGATTATTTGATGGAATTTTGATATTAGAGATCTGAGATGATTATTTGATGGTGGATTCGGTTATCTCGTCCTTCTTCGTACGTTTCGTCTTCTACAAAGTCTCTGTCCTTTGGGTAGTAAATACTGAGTTCGTTCCGTCGCATTTTCTCTCCATTGTTTAGATCTTCAGCTCTTTTTTTGTAGATCTTCAGCTCTTTTTGTTGTTTGGTGAATGCTAAAACGCGTTAGGGTTCTTAGATTCGTTCAGGATTGATGACTTTGATATTAGGGATCTGAGATAATTGTTTGACGAATTTGTGATTGCTAATTTAATTAGTGCGTGTATGCTCTCTTGATTGAGTGGTTTATTCTTATCCTTGTCAGATTGTGATGGAGGCCAAACCAAAGAGAAGGATTGTTACAGAGAACGGAGATACAGGGGAGGATTTAGTTCTTGCAACCTTGATTGGAAACGGGGATGATGTGGGTCCTCTCGTTAGGCATGCTTTTGAGATGGGGAGGCCTGAACCTCTCGTTCATCAGCTCAAAAACGTGGCGAGGAAGAAGGAAGCTGAAATCGAGGATCTTTGCAAGACCCACTACGAAGAATTCATTGTTGCTGTTGATGAGCTTCGTGGTGTGCTCGTTGATGCTGAGGAGCTTAAGAGCGATCTCGCAACTGACAATTTCCGGTTGCAGGAGGTTGGTAGCGCCTTATTGGTGAAGCTGGAAGAGCTTCTCGAGTCTTATGCAGTTAAGAAGAATGTGACTGAAGCTATTAAAATGTCGAAGATCTGCGTTCAAGCGCTGGAGCTGTGTGTTAAATGTAATAGTTACGTCTCTGAAGGCCAGTTTTACCACGCCTTGAAAACCATGGATCTGATTGAGAGGAACTACTTGAAGATTATCCCACTTAAGGTTCTAAAGCTGGCGATAGAGAGGAGAATCCCAGTGATCAAGTCACACATTGAGAAGAAAGTGTGCAGTCAGTTTACCGAGTGGCTTGCTCACATTAGAAGCTCCTCAAAAAGTATTGGACAGACAGCTATTGGACTCATCGCTTCAGCTCGCCAGAGGGAAGAAGAAATGCTGGAACGTCAGAGGAAAGCAGAGGAACAAAACACAGGTGGATTGGGCGAATTGGCATACACACTAGATGTTGAAGACTCAGAACAAGATTCTGTCTTGAAGTTTGATCTGACACCTCTCTATCGAGCGTATCACATCCACACTATTCTTGGAGTTCCAGAACGGTTCCGTGACTATTACTATAGTAATCGCCAACTACAGCTCGATTCAGATCTGGAGATCTCTTATGGACAGCCATTTGTGGAATCATACCAAACTTTCCTAGCTCAGATTGCAGGATATTTCATCGTGGAGGATCGTGTGATTAGGACCGCTGGAGATTTCTTATTGGCTGATCAAGTTGAGACGATGTGGGAAACAGCAATTGCCAAAATAGTATTGGTGTTGGAGAACCAGTTTGCGAGAATGGATTCTCCTACTCATCTGCTTTTGGTGAAAGACTACGTAACTCTCCTTGGCGCAACGCTTAGACAGTACGGTTACGAAGTTGGTCCGGTTCTTGACGCTCTTGACAAGAGCCGAGATAAGTACCACGAGCTTCTTCTTGAAGAGTGTCGAAAGCAAATCGTGACTGCTATCTCAGAGGACAGTTATCAGCAGATGGTAATCAGGAAGGAAGCTGACTACGAAAACAACGTCTTGTCGTTTAATCTTCAGACCTCAGAGATCATGCCGGCTTTCACATACATTGCGCCTTTCTCTTCTATGGTTCCTGACGTTTGCCGCATCATCAGATCATACATTAAAGGATCTGTTGATTACTTGTCCTACGGTGTGAACACTAACTTCTTCAGTGTTCTGAGGAAGTACCTTGACAAAATCTTGATCGACGTGTTGAACGAAGTTATCCTCGAGACGATTAACAACAATGCCATTGGGGTAGCTCAAGCTATGCAGATTGCAGCAAACATATCTTTCCTCGAAAAGGCCTGTGACTATTTTCTCCGCCATGCAGCTCAGCTTTGTGGCATCCCAAGCCGATCAGTTGAAAAGCCTCAAGCTAGTTTAGCTGCAAAGGTCGTCCTCAAAACCTCAAGAGATGAGGCTTATCATGCGTTGCTGAACGTGGTGAACACCAAGTTGGACGAGTTCATGAAGCTTCCAGAAAACATTAACTGGATTACAGAGGAGATGCCACAAGGCCCTCACGAGTACATGAACGAGGTTGTTATATACCTTGAGACTGTGATGTCAACTGCACAACAGATCCTACCAACAGATGCTTTATACAAAGTTGGAGTTGGGGCGATCGAGCATATATCAAACTCCATCGTCTCGACGTTCCTAAGCGACAGCATCAAGAGATTCAATGCCAACGCGGTCTCGGCTATAAACCATGACCTGAGAGTGATAGAAAACTTTGCTGATGAGAGGTATCATTCAACAGGGTTAGACGAGATATACAAAGAAGGAAGCTTTAGAAGCTACCTGGTTGAGGTGAGGCAGCTGATAAACTTGTTGTCGAGTAGCCAACCTGAGAACTTCATGAACCCAGTGATTAGAGAGAGGAACTACAACACTTTGGATTACAAGAAAGTGGCTACGATCTGCGACAAGTTTAAGGATTCTCCAGACGGGATATTCGGAAGTCTCGCGAATAGAAACACGAAGCTGACAGCTAAGAAGAAGTCCATGGACATGCTCAAGAAGAGACTCAAGGAATTCAACTGATTCTACTATATAAGTAAAAACACTAATAAGACCAAACCCTTCCCACTCAACATCATCACCATTCCCTTTATTTGCTTGTTTCTGGTTTGCCTCTAGTTTGTTTTCTTTATGAACCAAGTCTTTCTTTATGAACCAAGTCTGCTTGCTCAATCTTCGATTATTTGTAGTCTGTACATACAATTATTAATCTTGTGAAGAAGGATTCAATAATCTATAGTGAAAAACTTCTAGCTTTAGGTTCTAATTTGACAAAAAAAAAGGAAGTTGCAATCTTGGTTATTACATTTGACTCCAGCACAAGGGATTGAAGGGTATTTTCTATGATGAGTTATGCAATAGAAGGTTTTGTGTTGTGTGGTCCAAAGTCTCTTTTGTCTTCTAATTTGCTCAAATCCAAATGTGATATATCTAATTCTTACTTCTGTTTTAAGTCTTGGATCAATTTTGACAAACGACTTATTCAGACTTGCAACGAAAAAGGTTTAAACTGATATGGAGCAATGAAAGACCCAGTCACGCGCTTTCGACCCACTAAATATTTTATTTATACTAAAGAAGCCCAATATCTGTGGTCTATAGTCCAGGGTTTTAGGCCTCACGCGCTTGACGCGCTATCTGTGCGCGTTGTTTATTTTGCTGTCTTGTAGTTGTTATTAAGACAAGCTTAATACATCTCCGATCGAATTATTATTGGTTACAAGAGCTTGGCCTATATTAGTCTATAGAGTTTTCACTGCACGAGACACGAATCAGTCTTCGAAGTCATATGTTATGTATACGTTGATTCTTCCAAATCCGTTATACGACCAGAACTGTATCTGATTTCAAATAGACAGAATGTTACAGGTGTATGATATAAATAACACTGCTTCCAACTGTGTTTCTAAGCAAATTCACACAAGCAAAAGACGAGAACTGAGGAAAGTCTTTGTTCACGAATCAATTTGGCGGCGAAGGAATATCACAATCGATTTCAATGACCTCCTGTAAAACAATAAACACCAATGCTTGTGACAAATGTCGCAGGAATACTAGATGATAATAGACCACAACCTGTAAATGTTAATGGAGTTGCAATACTGAATGAAACGTCTATGTTTTCCCAATTTTTAAGAAAATTTCATCTCAATTAGCATAATAAAAGAATGCACTCAAGAACATGAATCCCATCCACGCGAGTAACTTTCTAACTGCTTTTATATATTTTGAACATATTAGATTAGAGATTGCTTACCATAGAGGAAACAACGGTCTTTGGTTTTTGTTTCCTTGGTGTTCAACCTCCTCCTCATTGTCTCTTTGTGGATCTGTGTGGACAAGTCTTTGGAATTTTTCAGACAGTGCTTTGTAAGAACGAATATCTGTTGGCTCTACTTGGCTGATCGCTGCTTTTAAATGCCGCATGCTTATTTCTTCTGCTTCAATACTCTCCTGATTGATTATCATACAACGTGAGACACCACCACTGCTAACAAGAAGAGAAGAAGAAGACAAAGAAGCAAACCTCGAGTGCGGCAATAGCTGCTTCTCTACATATCAATGATACGTCAGCTCCTGTGTACCCTTTGGTAACAGAAGCGAGCTCTTTAAGACAAATATCAGAGCTGCATGGGATTTTTCGCAGATGGATTTTGAGTATTGCTTCACGATCAGCTTCATTAGGAGGTCCCACATATAGCAACCGGTCAAAGCGTCCTGCAACATTATATATAACATATTCAATGTCACATGATGAACTTTCATATTTGAAGAATCAATGAGAGAATGAACTTTACCAGGCCTTAGAAGAGCAGAATCGATCTTGTCAGGCCGATTTGTAGCAGCAATAACCGTAACACCAACTCTTTGATGCAGACCTGAGTTTGAAAATCAAGCAATCAGAATTTAAGCTTTTAGAACCTAAAACAATCCCAAAAGGTTTGATGATGTTCCTAACCATCGAGCTCCACAAGAAGTTGGCTCATAACTCTGTCTGAAACTGAAACTCCATCGTTTTCTTTCCCTCTAATGGAGGCAAGACTATCTATCTCATCGAAAAAGATAATCGAAGGTGCATTTGCTCTTGCCTTTGTGAAAAGGGACCTCACAGCCTTCTCTGATTCACCAACCCATTTGCTGAATAGTTCTGGACCTTTGACTGCAAGGAAGTTCAGCCCGGCTTCAGAAGCTACTGCACGTGCCATAAGGGTCTTGCTGCATCCAGGAGGACCAAACATCAGTATCCCACTTGGTGGCCTTGTCCCTATTCTCTTGAATGCATCCTGATGTTTTTGAGGCCATTCTACTGCTTCCATTAGTTGGTTTTTCACCTCCTTCTGGCCACCAACATCTTCCCAGTTAACTTTAGGTACCTCTAATATCACCTGAGGATTTCATATCAACCAGAATTTAGATTTAGGCAATCTATAATACAGATATTAGGAATAGCTCATCATAAGAAAGGAGATATAATAAGATGTCTATACCTCACGCATGGCACTAGGTCTAATTTTGATCTTTGCTTTCTCAAAATCTTCAAATCCTACACTCAAGGTATGTTCTTCTTTTCTAAGTATCTGTTCAGAGTTGCCACCGTTTTTAAAATTATCTGCTACTACGGAGACTGTCGTGGGTGAAACTGTGATACATGACGATGCAGAATCCGAACCATCAGATGATACGTCTGTCATATTTGTTGAGAACTCGGAACCTCTATATTCAGAAGCAGTGATAGGTGTTTCTTCAAGAGGCAAATTGCTAGATGAACTTTCCTGATCAAGATGCTTCCTTAAACAGACAAAGGCTGCCTCACAACACAGAGCAGATAGATCTGCACCTACAAAACCATGAGTTCCCACAGCAAGTTGTTCAAGCTGCGTGTCTGAAAGTGAATGCCGCATCCCACTGAGAATTGTTTGAAGTATATCGAATCGTTGTGCAGAAGATGGCACACCTATATCAAATATTCGTAACCAAGTATTAAAGAGTAAGAATAAGAGTTATATTGAGGATGGTAACAACAAGATCTCCGTCCTTACCAATTTCAATTTCCCTGTCAAGCCTCCCCGGTCGTCTAAGGGCGGGCTCAATGCTATTAGGCCTATTGGTTGCAGCAATTACAACGACTCCATCACTCCTACTTATTCCATCCATTAAATTCAGTAATGTAGCTACCATCCTCTGTGACAATTCTTCGCCTCCTTCTTCCCTTGTAGGGGCAATTGCATCCAAGTCGTCAATGAACACCTTAACAAGAAACATAATTACTCAAATCTCAAGCAGCTAACTTGGTAACATAAGATATCAATTGTTGGGGGTAACAAGTGATTATCACAATAAACTTGTGTATATAATAAAGAGGAAGGTGCCAAACTCTAACCACGGCAGGTGTAGCATTGCTAGCAGATCTGAAAACCTCTTCTAGAGCTTTTTCGCTCTCACCCACATACTGCCTTATAATCTCAGCTCCATTCACAGAGAAAAAGTTGACACCGGAATCACGGGCAAATGAACGAGCCAAAGATGTCTTTCCTGTGCCAGGAGGTCCGTGAATAAGCACTCCCTTTGTAGGTCGCAAACCAAGACTAAAATGATCATGCCAGTTATAAACACCATGAATATATTTAAAAAAAAAAGTAAAACAAAATTTTAATAAGGTAGTAATATCCACAGAAAAACTAACAATCAGATGGACTAAACCAGTAAACCTTATAACTAGCAACATAGTGAAAAAGTGTATAAACACTCATTTTACTGGCAGGATAATATTTAAAACCTTCTCAGTGAGTTTAACAAAGACAACTTCAGTGGACCACATTACAAAAAAAACACTTTTATCACTTTTCATGCATGTTTTTGTGTATGTTTTAAGAAGAGAAAAGATTTGGATATAAACAGAGTCGCCTAAAATATGTGCAGTGATGAATAAAAGTTAAAACTGCAATACATACCTTGATAAGGAACTTTTTGTGGAAGAGGAAACAACTATGTCCCTTAAAATTGCGTATTCTTTAGAAAGACCACCTAACTTTGAGATTTCACATCCCATGTTTTCTTCTCCATCGTCATCATCAAACTGCAGGCCTTGCGTTCTCTCTCCAATTTCAGATGCTAAGCCCAGTGTATGATAGAGGTATACTTTAGCATCCCGATTTATCAAAAAAGCATGGTTTCTGTTGGACGTATCAAATGCCTTTTTGTTAGCCCTCTTGACACAGAATATACAGGTCTCCGAGAGAATTGGTATAGCAACAAAATTCCCATATAGCAGGCTACAAGGGTATAACCACGAAGCTGCACAAATCTGCAAAAGTTTCTTCGAACTTTCGTTGCTCAAAACTTCTCGTAGATCAACCAAACTTTCAGATGAAAACTTCTGCTTAATACTCAAAACAGAGTCCCCTTTTACTGATGAAGCCAGAGAGCTAGGCTTTTGAAAGTTTGATGGTGTCTTAGGTGTTGAGTTCCCATTCCCGTTCTGCTCATGAGAACTCTCAAGCGCAAGCTTCTCTTTAGAAAGAAAGTCGTTTTCTGCTGGTAACGTATTCCTAAACGGAGTCGACTCCAGACACAACTCTTTGCAGGCAAGCAGAGACAGATCGTTGACACCATTTTCGTGCACTCCAACATTAACATTGAATTGATCATTTAATGAAGAATGTCTACCAACAGGATAAACAAAAACAGTCCTCCCTGAAACAGGACAACCAAGACCATAGCGAAGATTCATCGAAATACGAACACCATCTTTCAAAACCTGCAAGAGGCTAAGTTAAACACAATACTCACTGGAGAAAATATCAGAACTGTAAAAAGAGAAAGATTCTTGAGACCTTTGAAGAAGGTAAAACAGTAGCGAGAACAAAATAGTTCCCAGGTTCATCATCAGCAATGCTACTACTCTCGCATTCAACTCCATACTCAGCTTTAATCGAGCTGAGAGGGAAGCTGTGACTTTCTGTGCAAGCCAGTGACACCTATCATTGAAAAATTCAGTTTCTTTCAAATTTAGCATTCATGAAACTAAAAAAGAATCAAACTTTGCAGCATCTGAATGTTAACTTGCTATGAAAAAAAGCTTCACTTTAAGCTCTAAAGCAAAAAAAAAGAATCAAACTTTGCAGCGAAAAGCTAAAAAAGAATCAAACTTTGTAGCATTTGAATGTTAACTTAGTGAGAAAAAGCTTTCACTTTACCGATACAGTGGAGCCGGGCATGAGGGAAGCAGCGACCATTGAAGTTTCCGACAGCCAAATCTTAGACCCTCTGATTGAGTCGGAGGCAACATCGGCTACTCTTCCGATGATTGCTGATTTTCCGAGAAGACAAGGAAACGCAGCTGAAGCTTCTTCGATACCTCTCCTAAGCTCCTCTTCGTTGATGTAATCTGTATCTCGAGTAGCTGCTGAAGACGTCGGAGTTCGTGGCGAAGCAGGAGGTTCTGAATTGGATAGCCGTGATGGCGTCCTCGGCTGCTTCTTCTTCGAAGGCATATGTAGCTTTCGTCTACCTCTACACCGATATGAGGCTACAGTGTATGAATACAAAGAGAGAAAGAGAGAGGGAGAGAGAGAGGGAGAGAGAGAGGGAGAGAGAGGGAGAGAGAGAAGCAAAACCTTTAGTTTCTCAAACTTTAGGGTTTAGTGACACTAAAGTTTTGTTTGGATCATTAACCAACCAAAGGTTTTTTGTTTGACTGAACGAGCCCAAGCCCATATATATGAGGATTTTTTTAATTGCAGTCTTAAAACATATCTCATTTTATTAAACAATTAGAAAAAAAAAAGAATAAACATAAGAGAAAGAGATACCATATCTCATTTTAAATATTATTAGAACTTTTTAGAAACTCAATTTAGAAATGTAACTTGATGATTGATTTAATATTTAGAAAACAATAAAACT
The DNA here is from genome assembly GCA_012274485.2 of Sinapis alba. NCBI lineage: Eukaryota > Viridiplantae > Streptophyta > Magnoliopsida > Brassicales > Brassicaceae > Sinapis > Sinapis alba. The sequence continues at coordinate 1,501,006 of MU105751.1, forward strand.
TTAGTTATATAACAAAATTACATTAAAATATTAATTTAAAAAGGTTAAGAATCTTTAGTGGGTATCTTAACCAATGCTCTAAAATCCTGGTCGGTATATAGAAACACACTAAATATCTTCAATTTTTTTTGTTCGAATTGAATTTAGCTGATTTTGATCCAGGGGTAAAGTTTTGATAAAACAAGAAACTTCATAAAAAAATAAGTGCAGTCAAGCACTTTTAATATTGAATCACTCTTCTTTTAACGGGATCTTTCCTTTAAGAGTTCCCTCTTGAGACCTGGAAGATGAGCATTCACAATGTAATGCTCCCAGTCAATACCACTGATATCGAACTCAAACATATTTCCCTCCTCCATTGACAGCTCCTGAATAAGTCTCTTTGTATTGGTGTCGTCAAACCTATGATATTGACTAAGAGTCAGATAATCTGATAGCATGTTGCTTAATTAATAAAAGAACAAGTCCAAGTGATGTTATTTTACCGAGCTTGAAAGAATGTGTAAGGCTCATATATTCTTGCCAAGGACACAAAATAGTTTAGCATCCTCTTTCCCTTCTTGCTCAAACCGGTATGTGACTCTGCATCTCCTCTTTCATGTTTTGCTATTGTGTTGAATACAGAAGAAGTGAAACCCTCTAAGGAACTGTGGAATTTCATGCGATCTAGGTCCATCGCTGTCAATGGAAAGTCACACAGATGTTGATGAGCGAGGTCCATCAACTCCCCAGCTCGCAGGGGATTCGAATGAGATGAAGAAGTGATATTGTAAACTTTGAGCTCGGATACACCACAACTGTGCTTTGTCATGGCTGCTATTGTGGCATTAACAACCATATCAACAGGTATAATGTCCATTATAGATTGAGAATCTCCCCAGAAGTCAGAAATTTGGCCTTTTCCATAGGCCAAGATAATTGGATCACACATCCTGATTTTTTTTTTGTCAAAACCAAATGAAAATATGAATTAAGAAGCCATAATCTAATATAATCTTTTCTTTATTATTATTTAAGAAAGAAAAATATTTAACCTTATTCCTTGGATCCAGCCAGGAAATGGCTCCTTGTAGGAGCTTTCTATAATACCAGGCCTTATAATCACTACAGGTAAATCTCCTCTTTGGTTGTGAATTACAGACTCACCCATAGCTTTTGTGAATGTGTAAGTGTTTTCCCATCCATAATGTTGGGCTCTAAGATAATAACATATTTGATTTTATATTTTTAGTACATAAGAATATGCAAAGAGCTAGTAAGTTTCTCCTTCATCCTCACCTTTTCATACCAAGTTCTTTCAGCTTCTTGATTTCTTCACTTCCATGTAACTTTCTTACCGCTTCTGAAGCTAGTTTCAGCTCGGATTCGATGTTCAAGTCAGAATTTATGTTTACTCCAATGCATAGAGGTGTCTCTAGTATTGTTCCTTCTTTCTTACCAGTAACATAAGCTATATAACAAAACCAAAAGACTGAAATATAAAGAATCTTTTACATGAAAACCATTGTTAGGCAAAACATAAACTCGTACCAGTTGAAACATGGAGAAATAGTATCAGATTCTTGCACCCCTTGCCAAAGCTCAAAAGCCGACCAGGTCCAAGAGCGTTGACATTCAAAGCAAAGTCGTATCTGTATCAGTTTGCTTGAGTTCTAAGTAAATTGTTTGTTTGTAATTTAAAACAAAAAATAGAAACATAACAAAGTAAATACCATATAAAATATTTTAATTGATTTAACATGTATTTTATCATTCCACAAATTTTAAATTTTTTTGCAGTTTAATTAATTTTTTTAGTAGCTTAATTATTTTTTCCGCGATTAAACAATGGTTACCAATCAGAGTCATAGTAAATACCTATCGTCAAATGTAGTGCGACCTGCACAGCTTATAATGACATCAATCTCGCCACTAATCTTGGCTGCTGTTACAGATTCCATCCCGAGATTGTCTTCTCCAATGTCTCCAATTACTGGAATCAACTTACTTTTCATAAAGGCTTCGTATGAGCTCCCGTGAACTTTCTTCAAAAGCTTGAACAGATCGGAGGTTATTATCTGTATTATGGAACAGATAGATACAAAAAATTTGAGAAATGAAAACGAAAAAGAGTAGGTAGCGTAAGACGCAAGGAATGAGACTGAAAACAAAACCTCATCATAGAGTCTCTTGTTGGCCGATTCTTGATCTTCGGATTTGATCAGAAAGAAGATTTTCCCAATCTCAGGACTTTCCCTCAGTAATTTCTCAATCAACACTGCCAAAAAAGAAAAAAAAAACAGTTTACTTGGGCAACAAGAAATCTCTGTTTTAGGTTTTGTCATACCTTTAGCAAGAAAACCCGTTGCACCGGTAATAAGATAGTTTTTCCCTTTTAAGAAACGTAAAATTCCAATTCCATCACTACTGATACTACTTTGTTCTGTCTCAGGCATCTCAAACGGAGTCACAGCTTTCAACGACGTTTCACGATAACAGCAAGACGTTTGGACTAGTGTACGTGTCATTAATGACTGTGGCAAACGACGAGCCAAGCAGTGGTTAAGTTTACCAGAGAAAGAGGAGAAGAAGCTGAGACCATATAATTTGACAGCGTTGCTTCTGGCGAGGAGATTTGTTGTGATTATTACCATGTTTAGTAGCTAACAAGTTAAAAAAGAAGAAAAACGTGAAGCTTTTAGTTTTGTTTTTGGTTTTGGAGGGCTTTTGTGTGAGAATATATAGACAAATTACTAAGGAGTGAATGCAGTTAGGTCTCCCGTAAGGTGTCATATACAGATGGTTCCATTTATTTAACTGAAAGACTTACTGCATTTATTTTTTCGGTTATATATCCAACACCATAATTAAACGTGATTTTAGATAAAGTACAAGACGTAAGATGAAATAGTGAAAGGATGTATAATATATTGAAATTGATTCGCGATATTTTGTTAGTAAGATTAAAATATAGAAAAAAATTATGTGAATAACAAAGATTTCTAGTTTCCAAAAAATTAACAAACCATTCATCTCATGAGATAGAACCCAGAAGCCGAATAAACATGCGTGAGAGACCCGGCCTATTAATTGTGGTGGTTGGGCGTTACAGAAATATCATCCAATTAAATTCACATTTTTCTTATGTTAGATTTAGAGAGATGATAACGTCCCTCACGGCCTCACCTACACAAGGTGGTGGACATCCAATAAAACATATACAGAAATATCATCCAAAATTAAAGTCACGTTTCTCTTTATGTTAGGTTTAAGAGAGATGAGAACGTCCCTCACCTACAAAAGGTCACCAAAAGTCAAATCATTTTTGCCGTTCATGGAGACAAATATATAACTCATGTTTGGAATAATATTCTTGAGTAATCCTAGTATACTTATTGTTCTAGCTATACAAGGAATGAAACTCGAAATGTACCATGCACCCAATATCTAAACTTATTCTGCTAGAGTTGGTGATTCACATCATGGAGTAAAATGTTGATAAGTCTTTGATTGATAAACTATAAAATTCAAGAAGACAGGTGATATACACTTATTAGTGTGCACAAGCTCCTTAAATCATTTTGAGACCTGGAAGATGAACGTTGACAATGTCTCTGCCATTGAACCCAAACATTCTTCTCTCTTCCATTGACAACTCCTGTATCAGACTCCTTATATTGGTGTCGTAAAACCTGGTATTGACTAAGAATCAGTAATCAAAATATATAGTTTTTTGCTGAATAGAAAGACGAGTCCAAGTGATGTTATTTACTGAGCTTGAAAGAAGGTGTAAGGCTGATATGTTCTTGCTAGGGACACAAGATACTTTAGTTTCCTCTTCCCCTTCATGCTCAGCTTTGTATGTGACTCACCTCTTCTGGTTCTCATCTCTCCTTCTTGTTTTGCTACTCTGTTGGATACTGAGGAAGTGAAATCCTCTAAGGAACTGTGGAGTTTCATATGCTCTAACTCCCTCACTGTTTCTATCAATGGAGAGTCACGCAGATGTTGATAAGAGAAGTCCATCAACTCCCAAGTCGCAAGGGGTTCACATGAGAAAGAAGAAGTAACATTGTAAGCTTTCAGCTCTGAGACACCACAACCATGGTTGCTATTGTCGCGTTCGCAACCATATCAACAGTTATAATGTCACAGGAAGATTGATAATCTCCCCACAAATCAGCAATATGGTATTTTCCATAGGCCAATATTATTGGAGCACTCATCCTGATTTTTTTTTTTTTATAACCAAATAATAATGTCAACTGAAAAAAGAAGTTAATCCTTTTGTATTTGAGAAAGAAAATCTTTAACCTTATTCGTTGGAGCCAGCCAGGAAAAGGCTCCTTGTAGGAGCTTTCTATAATACTAGGCCTTATAATCACCACAGGCAGATCTCCTCTTTGATTGTGAATTACAGACTCACCCATAGCTTTTGTGAATGTGTAAGTGTTTTCCCATCCATATTGTTGAGCTCTGTTTAGTCAAAAAAATTTTTTAAAAAAATAAGAAATTAGTAAATAAGAATGTGAAGTTTTTACTCATTGATCCTCACCTTTTCATCCCAAGTTCTTTCAGTTTCTTGATTTTTTCTCTGCTATAGAACTTTCTTAAAGCCTCTGAAGCTAGTTTCATCTCAGTTTCAATGTTCAAGTGAGAAGTTATGTTTTCTCCAATGCAGAGAGGAGTCTCTAGTATTGTTCCTTCTTTATTACCAGTCACATAAGCTATAAAAAGAAAGTCAGCTTGTGAGACTTCCTGTTAAAGAAACATTTCTTGACCAAACATAGACACTCTTACCAGTTGAAATATGGAGAAAAAGTTTCAGTTTCTTGCATCCCTTCCCGAAGCCTAAGAGTCTACCCAGTCCAAAAGCATTGACGCTTAAGGCAGAGTCATATCTGTTTTTGTTTGTTTGGATTAAAAGCAAAATTAAGAAACTAAAACTTGGTTGGCAAGAAAAAGAAAACCTATCGTCAAATGTTGTACGACCAGCACAACTTATAATGACATCAATCTCATCACTAATCTTGCATGCAATTTGAGATCCGATGCCAAGATTGTCTTCTCCAATATCTCCAACTACTGGAATCAACTTGCTTTTCATGAAAGCTTCGTAAGAGCTCCCATGCATTTGCTTCAGAAGCTTAAACAGATTCGAGCTTATGATCTGCGTAGATTAGAAAGAATACAAACTTGGAGAAACAGAAGAAGAAAAACACAAGGATGATATTGAAAAACAGAACCTCATCATATAGTCTCTTGTTAGCAGATTCATGATCTTCAGATTTCATTAGAACAAAGATCTTACCAATCTCAGGACTTGCTCTCATCAATTTCTCAATCAACACTGCAACAAACAATGTTTCCAATGAAATCTTCAAATCTGAAGGGATTTGTGTGGGAATTATATATGATATAAATATCACATCTCCTCGTGACATCACTTTTATTAAAAACTGCTACACCTCACCACTCCTTTGACACACCTCATCATCACCTTCGACACCTTGACGATTCTCTAGATTATTTATCCTTGAAACGTTCATTATACTACACATATAGAAACTGGTGGCGAAAGGGAGAGATCATAAGCAAGGTATAAAAAGGTTACATTATTTTGGAGTTATTGTCAAGTAAGTTCCAGAAAAGAAGCAAAGGTAATTGTGATATAATTAGGTACATAAACTGCAACTTTTTACTGATCTTATGCGTTTATGGTTGAGTTCGGTAGTATCTTATAATAATTATGTATAAGTGTATATGTAGAGTCAATGGGTGTGTGTGTTAAAACCATGACTTGTTGGATAAGATAGGGTAGTTTTTATGCTCAGATTTTGGAAGCTATATTACTCTCGGTTATGTTAGGTAAGATAACTATTTAAGCTTGAGTGTTGTCTTAATGCAAGTAACACAAAGAAGTTTCAGATTCTATACTCTGTTCTTCTGTCGTCAAGTATACTTATCCAAATAATTAAATCATGCATAAAAAAAAAAACTTATTCTGGTTATAACCAAAGTCATTTTCGCTTTTCGTTTATTTTGCTCAAAGGAAGCCCCTATCGGTATACTTCGTACACAAAAATGGTATAAAAGTTCTAACGTACATCACAATTATGTACACAAGAAAATATAATTCAGGTCAGGACGCCATGAGTCCATGACCTTGGAATGTAGTGTAGTACCCAATACATTCACATTTTGTTTTGGATGGATTCTTGGTGATTAGAATGTTGATAAATCTAAAAGTTAAAAAGAACACATTAAGATTAGCTGATACACTGATGAGTGGTCACAAACACTTGTAACTATATAAATTTGAAAGTTGTTAAACCTAAATGGATATTTTTTTCCTTCATGTCTTAAATCACTCTCTCTCTCAAAATGATATGTAACTGGTAAGTTTGGTCTCTCCATAGTCCGTTTTCTCCTGTCATGGATATAATATGGATGAGTAATGTTAACCTAGTAAATTTGAACTTTATTCGATGCTTTAGATGCGAATCCTAGTTTTATTTACCATTTTTTTTTATGGAAAAGACGTGCAATTTATGTTCCTAGCATCCCACTGTCCACAGTTGTGGGAGAATTTGAAGGGGTCTGTGTGTGTGAGTTTGGTACTATATTAGATAAGTTATCTCAAACTGTGAACTGATGATGGAGTTGTGTATTCACAATGAATGTGAAAGTGTGCTATAGTACTCGACTGATTTTGTGGATGTTTAAAATATAGAGATTAATGGACGATATTTATCATGGATCACAGGTTTCATAACTAAATAAAAATATACATGATTACATACCAAAGTTTGATGAAAAGGTAATGAACAAAACAATATATCAAAAGATCCATTCAGAAGTTTTCACAAGTGACTCAACTCCTATAATTTTCTTCACAAACCTTGATAGTTACTATAGTTTTTTGTTAAAATCATTTATGGATTTCATAACTTTTTATATATGTACTTGATGAAAGCCCTAAGAAAACTCGGAAGATCTTCACACAGAATCAATTCTTCCAAAGTCATTCACATTGTAAAACCCATTCGAGAATAATCCAGAGAAACCTGCCGACATCTGAGGCAAAAACATATCTTCACCATCCAACGGCTCATAGTAGTCACCCACCCGATCATCAAACGGCTCTTGATGAAGAACACGTGGCGCAAGATTCTCCGACGGCGGCGGAGAAGGGCTGTGGTCGGAGACGGTGGAGGGGGAAGGGGAGAACACTGGCTCTGGTTGATCAACGGCGTCTTGGCCAGTGAGCTCTTGTACGAGCTCTCTAAACTTGGAAGCACATGTTTTGACCTTCATGGGGTTTGATATGTAACGCACTTTGATGGCTTTGTTCGTTGAAGCCGTCTTCTTCTTTTGCTTTAGTGGTTTTCTCGAAACTGGTGATGGGTTTCCCTGGTCTAAGCTTGTGGCGGCGAGAAACGTCGATGAATCCATGTTGTGTTTTTTCTCCGGCGAGAGAATCTAAGATGAGTTTGTGTTTTTTTTTTTTTTTTTTTTTTGACAAACAGATGAGTTTGTGTCTTTTGTTTATCATTTTAGTTAATCTCTAGCTTCATATATATAATAAACATTTTGGCTTATCATTTTTTTATTTATTTTTTAATGTTTTTGCTTTTTGGAAGGAGAGTGGAAATTAATAGGAAGGCGAAACGCAGCAAGATAGGTCTCGCGGAGGAAAGGAAACAAACAAAATGAGTGACGGCGCGTGCACCTCACGTGGATTCAGATAGGTGGAGCGCTCGAAAAAATCTACACTTCAATAGTTCATGTGATATCCCACGCGCATAAACAGTCGCGTGGTGAGAAAGAAAAGATGAGGGAACGTTGAGTGGTGATCAAGGCGAGGAGGAGGCGGCTGAAGGAGCTATCGTTGAAGGTCCTCCACGTGAATACTCACTTTCACAAGAAAAATGACGTCTTTTATTACATCATCGTATATAGTTCGAGATGACGTCACGCGACCGGTCATTATAGTTGGAAAATTTGATACTCCTCATCCGTGATTCGAGAAACTTTATTTTTTTTCTTCATTTTGTACAGCTTCGTTTGCCCTTCAACAGTCAAACAGATTCGAGAATAGGAGACACCATTAACAGTTTCATTATTAAAGTTTATTATATATAGGTGGTTGTTTCATATATATATTGCATTGATTGCTTTTTCACGTAACTGTAAACAAGAATACCCTTCTCAATCGACTCTCTCTACATACAAACCCACTACTGTTTTTTTTTTTTGGACAAACAAACCCACTACTGTTTAAAATGTTTTAGATGTAAGAGCATCTCCAATGTAAAACTCAATTTTTTCCTCTAAAATGGAGTAAAAGTGATTATAGAGTAAAAATGCTCCAACCCTACTTTATTTTTTACTCCATAATGGAGTAATGAACAAACAAAAAATAGATTACTCAATTTATGGAGTAAACTTCATTATGGAGTGAGAAATGAAATAGAGTTGGAGCAATGTTTATTCCATATTCACTTTTACTCCAAAATGGAAGAAAAAATGGAGTTGGGTTAGAGATGCCCTAACTCTTTCAACTTTATATAGTACAAGCTATAGAAAGTATTATGGTACTATATATGGTATATGCAAACGATGCAAGGAAAGATTTGTAAACAAGTGGAGTTTAGTATTTTGTAGCATGAATTACATGTGTGCTTTAATTAAACTAACAACACTCTAAACTGTACATTATATCACTTTTTTGTTTGTTAGATACACACGTGAAATCACATTTCACTTAGTTACGATCTTGTCACCGGTCATTTTAATGCTAATAGTATACACCATATGTTTAAGCAAATCGATCCTAACAATTATGAGTTGTATATTTGAAATAGAACATAAAGCACATGTACTTCTTTATATTATTAATCTTACACTCCATGTAATAGAATGCAATTTGAATTGTTTTCTTACATTTTTCATTTTCCAATATCTAAATATATGTGTTTCCAATCATTTGCAAATTGGTAGGTTGCAATTAAACGTATGTTTTTTTTTCTGAGTACAGCTGTTTTGTATAGAATTATTACACATTTTAAAATGTACTACTATATCAAAAATATTTTGTTCTTGTATCAAAAGGGACAAACGATATAAAATGTATATATCATCACTTAAGGTCTAAAAGAGATAAATGGTTTTTGTTAAAATATAATTTTAATAAGATTCAAAGTATGAACATATAGTAAAAATTAGCCAAGCAGTGATTGTTTGGTGGTAAAGGAAAAATTTGAAAATATGAATTCGTTGATCATTAATTTTAATTTTGTCAAAATCTTAAATTATAATTTGTTTATCAGGCGACATAAGAGCATCTTCAATATAAAACTCCTTTTAAAAAAAAAATGGAGTAAAAGTGATTATAAAGTAAAAATGCTTCAATCCTATTTTATTTTTTATTTTATAATGGAGTAATAAACAAACAAAAAATAAATTACTCATTCCGTTTCAAATTAAATGTCGTTCTGGAGTAAAATTTTTGTTTCAAAATAAGTGTCGTTTTTGGTTTTCAATGCAAAATTTATTGGTAATATTATCTATTCTATTTTTCTATTGGTTGATATATGGTTAGGTGTATTGGTAATAGTGTTTTTATTTTGAAAATATGTAAAATTAAATGTTTCTTTAATCTGTGTGCATAAACCTAGAACGACAACTAATATGAAACAGAGGGAGTATTCCATTTATGGAGTAAATTCTATTATGGAGTGAAAAATGAAGTATGGTTGAAAAAATATTTACTTCATATTCATTTTTACTTCAAAATGGATGAAAAAATAGAGTTAGATTGGAAATGCCCTAATACCATATTTTTTATTCTATTTGAAAATTTAGAGTTGGATTATTCGTCAATACTGCCTCTCTAGAGAATTAGTTGGATTACTCGTCAGTATTGCTCTTTTAGAGAATTAACTAGTTAAATTTCGATCAAGATATTCTTCGTTCAATAAAAAACATATAAGTAAAAACAACCGTCGACCCGCTAATTATGCAATGTACATTATTAATGTTGGGTGAGAAATTGCAGAAATAAAGAGAATATTAATTATCGTAAGAATTAAGAGACGAAGGGGATGTGAGGGGTCCAGGTGGGCAAGTGGAAAGCAAGCAAGTAGCAGCAGTGTGGTCTCACTATCAATCTGTCCTAATTAAAAACAAAGTCTTTAATTAGTGTGGGGTCCTAGTTCTCCAATCTCCATACATGAGTGATTAATCTATAAATAACGTATAAATTACGGTGGAAATCTATATGATAAGAGAACAAATCGTATTAAGTTTTCAAAAGTCAATTACATGACTTATGAATAAGAAAAGTTATCAAAAGCTTTACTGATTAGTATTAGTCGGCTTCAAGAAGATATGATAAGCATCTTTTATAGATTTTGAAAATAAAGTCAAGTCACGTGTACGTAGACCCATCTTTCCAGTTCTCCTGACAAATTTTATTAATTACCTACTTATCTCTTTGTCGATTAAAGTTGTAATAAAGAGTATCACGAAAATATATCTTCTTTCTCATACTTTATTTATTTCCTTCACAATTAGTTAATTACATAATTAAATCATATATTATTTTCTTTTAAATTTTAAATAATTTTACGAAGTAGAAAATTTAATATATATATATATATATATATATTCAGATGATAATAACTAAAATCGATAGGACTAAATTCTCTTTGACGAATAAGAAACGCAGATGTGTTGGAGCTTAAGCTTATTACAAGGTTTGAGATGCATCATTTTAGTTACAGCCTAATCAACAGGAGACTCAAATTGATATTGCCCTCTGTCAAAGTTGGTTGAAGTGTTGAATTATCGTTAATTTATGGTTCTCTTAATTTAGTGGAAATTTCCCCTTTTCTTTTGGAGAGAAATTGTGAGAAAATACAAAAAAAATCTTATAATAAATATACGTGGTGGACTATGGGAGGACAGTGAGCACGTGTGTTGACTTCAGAGTAAACGTTCCAAACGACTTTTGTGTTCCTTGTGGAAAAAAATTCTGTTAATTGTTTTTCTTTCCCGCTAGGTGAAAGTTTCATTGTATCAAAACCCATCTCTAACAAAAACCAAGACAAAAACTCTGATAGCATTCTAATCAATAATAAAGTTACCTGCTCTCCTCTCACTTCAAATCGAGAAGATGGCCAAAGATGTTTTATATGATTGCCATTAAGCTCTTGTGTAACAACCATAACGGTTTGTCTTAAGCTGAAAATGTGAAAGAGCTTTTTCATTTCCAACTTCGTTAGTTTGATAACCCAAAAGAAAAAAACTGTTACTTGATAATACTAATTTTATCTCCAGAAGTCAGCCCATTGGACCAAAAAGCAAAAGCCTTATACTACCAAATGTTTTTTTTCCTTGGTCCAATAAGCCTCACCGCCTCATCGTTCGAGAAATATCTTTCCTCATCGAACCCTAACTTTTCCTTTTTCCAGAAAAATGAATTGGATATTTCGTAGAGATACATAGAGAAATGGTGAATTGAAGATTTTGTCCAATCATCGTTAATCCTTTGATCAGCTCATCTTCTTCGTTTCCCGATTCGATTCTCTTCATCTTGTAATTTTGCTGGAGAGTGATAGAATCTTGCAAAGGTGAGCTAGCTTCCTTTCGAGTTTTGATTCGAGGTTTATTCATACTCCCTCATATTGCCGCTAACAGTCACCTATCTTGTTCACTTGATACGATTATGATTCCATTTGCTTACGTTAATTTCTGGAATCGAATCAATTTTTTTTATAGCTGTCATCGAGCTACATGGATACCGAACTGAACTCACCGCCGCAGCATGATGGTGCTGCACCCGCTTTTAAAAAGCCTTCCAACGACGGTTCTGGCAGAAAGTATCGCCGCCGAGCTTTAGCTGACGATGGCTCATCTTCATCTGATGGTTAGTCCACTAATATCCTTTTACGTTTGAGTTTTCTATGAAACAAAGACGCTTAGGTGTTCGTGTTATCTTGATTGATCATGTATTGGTGCATCGTAGTGGCGGTTTCATGTGTTTAGAGCTAGGGATTTAATATTCTGAGAAAACACCTGTTGATTCTTGTTTTTGTATAGGAAGTCCTGAACGTGATCATATCCCTAATCCAAAGCATTCTAGGGAAGATGTTAGGAAAGTTTCTGAGCAAGTTCATGAGAGGAAAGACGATAGGCGGGAATCTGATGATCGAAGTCGTTATGGTAGAGGCGGTGTTGATTCACATAGGCATGATAGGCACTCTAGGGATGATCATCACTACAGATCTAAGCGCGGTGAGTACAACAGACATGAGAGGGATGGAGCTAGATCGAGCCGTGATTATAGAAGAGCAGAGACTGAACATAGCAAGTCAAGAAATGAGTCAGACAGACATTCCCGTGATAAGTATAGAATCAATAGTAACGAGAAAGGTGAAGATTTGTCATCTGGTAGGAGACACGCAGACTCCAGGGCTGAGGATAAGGAGAAGGATTATGTGAAAAGAGGTTCACGCTGGACTTTTGGTGACCGCCAGTTTCGTGATGAGAAGGAACATGAGGACCGTGAGATTAACAAGGAGAAGGATGTTCATGCCAAATCCCCAAGAGACCGACCTGATGGTGCAACTGAGAACCGAGATGCTCATTCCAAGAAACTGAAGGGGTTCGTTTCTGAAAAGTTTACCCATGGTAAGAGGTTCACGCTTGTTTTCTGAGTATTTTCGTTCTGTGTTTTGTTGCTCCATGCTCTAAGTTATAGTAATTCAGCAGAAGAGAAACCCGCATCGAGGTTTAAGCCAGCCCTTGGTTCTGGGAATCAGGGTTTGTCATTGCAATCTCATTCGAAAGACGCTGAGGTTTCTGGTGATGTCGATGCTGCAAAAGTTGCAGCGATGCAGGCTGCTGAATTAGGTACGCTCGGAAACTCCATTTTCTTTTTCCTCCCTGTTTTTGTATACATATGGTTTTGGCATCTAAAACATTCGAGTGGACTCGTGCTTTTATCTTGAAACATATTGTTCCTATTGAAGATGGTTACACAAAAGTCTAGTCGCGTCTGCTATTGCTTACTTCTTGCCTCACTGTTTTCCCTTGATGAATCCAGTGAATAAAAACCTTGTTGGAACGGGTTACCTGACCACAGATCAAAAGAAGAAGTTACTGTGGGGAAAGAAGAAAAGCACAGCTACAGAAGAGGTAAATCCTATTGACTCTAGGATACTTAAATCTACTTGTAGTGAGAAAGAGCCTTTATTTATTGTATCTTTTCCTTGGAACCAGCCTGCTCATCGTTGGGATAGTGCACTAGTTGGTGACCGAGAACGACAAGAAAAGTTCAACAAACTTATGGTAAATCTCATCCTTCTCTCCTCCATTGATTGTTTTCTACATCGCTAATGATCATCATCCAAAATTTGCTGAGCCTAGTATCATATTATAAAAACTAATTGGTTGTGTATAAAGGAATACTAACACGTTTTCAGAGTCTGAGGTTGCGTTGGTGCATCATTGTAGGGTGTGAAGGGGAGTGGAGTAAACCAAGAGCAGAACCCAAACGAAGTCCAAGTGGAGAAGCAAAACGAGTTGCAGAAGGATCTAGAGAAGCAGTACACTGCAGGACTAAGGAGGAGAGATGGACGTACGGTAGGGTTAGGTCTTTGAACCTGTTTGATAAATTATCCTTATACTCTTGTCTCCTTCTCTATCTAAGGACTCTTGTGGCATCTCCTTTTTGTAATCTACTACACATGTCAAAGCTCTTAATAACGGTGAACTCCATGTGTGTAAGAATAACGTTTAGTAAACCATGTTTGAGACCACTTGAGTTTGATTCTGATTCCGATACAAAATATTCAAGAGTTAAAAGTTTACAAGATATCCGATTTGAACAATTAAACTTCTCTCTACCATATTCTGTAAAAATACTTTTTCCAACAAAAAAATAAATAGCTGTAATAAAATTAAGAGCTCTAAAATTAATTTCTTCATCACAATTTTGTTTTGAATTATTGATTGATAGCACCGGGCCAGAGTCGGCCAACGCTATAGGAAAGCTTCTGTTCTGGACCATTCTATTCTCTCAACTATATATCAAAATAAAAATGATAATTATTGAAATGAATTTTTGCAAACTTACAAGAGAAGATCAAAAGGTCGTTGTAGCCCCGATCTCGGCACTCGTGACAAATCTGCTCACACCGATTGTTTCTCCGTCGCCTTCTCTTCTTTAACTCGGCGAGGATGAACGGCGGTCCCTCCGGTTTCCGTACGTGTCACAACCACCGTCCTCCTTCGCTTGATCAGTTTCTTCTCTGAGATTCGCACTGTTTTTCTGAGTAATTGAACTTTTATCTCGGCTTTGCAGATAATGCTCCGGTAACGAGAGCATTCGTCATCACAAGCGCTCTTTTCACCGTGTTCTTCGGGATCCAGGGCCGTTCCTCCAAGCTCGGTTTGTCTTACCAGGTACTCGCATTTACTTTCATGTTTTGTGAATTTCTCACACGTGAACTAGTTTTAGCCAATGTAGTTTGTAAACTGATTCATCTGTATAATCTTGGAATCATGCCATCAGCATTTATGAGAGCGTCTACATTTGAATCTAGTAAGCTGTAGTATGGTGCTCAAGTGTTTTTACTAGTTCGATAGCTTGCAATCTGATCATCTCTTTGTGTATCCCAGTGACCTTTACGATGCAACTGTGTTTCTAGTTGCTGTGTCGATCTAATATCTCAAACTACAATGTGTCTCTTTACAAGCTTTTTTCAAAAATTTACAGGATATTTTTGAGAAGTTTCGAATATGGAAGCTAATCATGTCGAGTTTTGCCTTCTCCTCCACACCAGAATCGATGTTCGGATTGTATTTGCTATACTACTTTCGAGTTTTTGAGAGACAGATTGGCTCAAATAAGTACTCAGTAAGTCAAAGTCTGTTTTTTGCTAGGCTAGAATTATATCCTCATGCCTTTTGCTGTTTCTTGTTCCGCTTGGCAAAATTTATAACTAGATAGGTTGGTTGACTGGTTATAATTCGTTTTAAGGGTTACGAAAGGTTAATTAGATTGTCATTCCTGCTGCAGGTGTTTATCTTGTTCTCAGGGACTTTGTCTCTTCTACTAGAGATCGTTTTGTTATCACTGCTTAAAGGTACCCATCATTCTGTTTCAAGACTGCCTAAGTCTGCCCTTTTTTATTCGTTAGGATTTGCAACAGTGCAGTTACGAACTTACTGTAAGGTTTGTGGCTGTTGCTTTGTGCTTCGTTACCATTTGTACAAAAATTATGGAGGGAAACTTGCACGAGGAAGGATTGTGGTTCTCTGTATGAATTATTATTTGATTAAGATAATGTGATCATCTTTATTGGTTTCAGTATCTATTCGTTTTATTTCTTCGCTCTAACTATCATGAATATCCTTTAATGGATATGCTTCTGTTCCATGATTTGGATTAATGTGTTTCGGTTCATGGGTCGCTTCTGCTTTGAATTTCATACATTTGGTTAAACTTAACTTCACTAAGGAATATGAAAGTATGTTGTTTCTTTTCGCAGATACCACAGCAAATTTACTTACCTCTGGACCATACGGCTTGATATTTGCTTCGTTTATACCCTTCTACTTGGACATCCCAGTTTCAACTAGGTTTCGTGTGTTTGGTGTCAACTTCTCCGATAAGTCATTCATATACCTTGCAGGAGTCCAGGTAAACAATAGTATAGGTTTCAGCGTCAGTGTATTGTGTCCTAAGTCTTAGATGATGATCGTCTGCTTTTATATTTTTTTTTCTAGCTTCTACTATCTTCTTGGAAAAGATCCATCTTCCCTGGAGTTTGCGGCATAATTGCTGGTTCCTTGTATCGTTTGAACATACTTGGCATCCGAAAGGCCAAGGTTATATATCTTTCTAATCACTTCATAGAAACACACACATCATTATTTATCTCTCTGCCAAAAATCGCTGGCTTCTTTGAAATAGTTCTGGAACATTTATTCTGATGTCTGAACATATCACAGTTCCCGGAGTTTATTGCTTCGTTCTTTTCCCGGCTCTCTTTGCCTTCCTTCAGCAGCTCTTCTCCTCCAGCACCAAGCAGGAACATCGTTGGGACTATATCACCCAACACAGGTCGCCGAGCAGAGGCAAGGCTTCTTTCTTTTCTTAGTAACATCTGATTTGTTAGCCAAACTCTTTTAAGTGTTATCTGAAACTCCTCTTGGTTTACAGAGATCTCAGCCAGCTCCAATGGCTTCAAGTGTGGAGCCATCTGAAGAAGCCATAGGTACATTGGTATCAATGGGTTTCGACAGAAACGCTGCAAGACAGGCGCTCGTGCACGCCAGAAATGACGTCAACGCCGCCACAAACATCCTTCTTGAAGCACAATCTCACTAATTCAATCCGTATCAGAAAACAGGGGAGTTCCTTTGTTGAATCAACCTTGGAGCCAACATGTCTCACTGTATATGATTGGGCTAAAGACCTTACCAACTTTCTCTCTTTCCATTTATAGATTAGAATGAGTTGCATAGGTTATGTAGCACAGACTTGCGGGTTAAGAGAAACACTTGAAGAAGTTTGTCTATTTGGAACTTCAAAAACATTACAGATCTTATTAGATCTTTTCTTTTAGAACACATTCTATACAATAACCACCTGGAAACTGCAGTGAGCACTCGTGATAGCACACACTTTAGCTTGCTGCTTCTTTTTTTTCATCCATGGTATACACTGGTATCTCCCAGTTCTTGTTCTTTTTAGGATCATCAGTTAAGGTGAGATCCGTTTCATACTCTTTAAATGTTTTGAAGAATGTTCTGGCTCCTATCATTACCAGTCTCTCCACCATGAATAACTGGTAATTATTCTTGATTATAGGATCCAAAATATCACTAAAATTCGATGAGTAAGCCAGTTTGTATCTGCAGTATAAGCAAGTGAGTGTTTGATGTTCTTTGAAGGAGACTTTCCAAGGATGTAAAAAAGAGTACCTGACGGCGAGAGGAGAGAAGAATCCAGGAGTTCTCTCATTAGAACCAATGAAAAGAGTCCTCCCTGCTGGGATCAGCTTCTCTATCCTGTGGAGGATAAACTCCGGTCGTGTATCTCTGTCTAGATGAGGAAACTGAATCCTTTCAACACCAAACCTGTCTTTCCTGGTTTTCAGTTTGTCCCCACGGCGAACATGGATGGCATCATAATCACCCAGTTGTGCTTTTATCTGCAACACCAATTACTTACTCAACCTTATACGCTTCCACCTCAAGAGGCAGAGTAAGCCACAATACCTTTTCTGCAGCGTCTCTCAAATTTGCAGCTGCCATATTAGGAAGAAATGAATAAGGAAGCATGACTGTGCTACGATTGCCTCTATCTTTGCACTCAACAAACCTATCAACAATCTCAAAAGGAGTTAAAAAAGGGGACTACATATAGCATCAAGCAGCTTAATCATGATAACTACCATGCAAGAGGACTTGCAGTGCGGTTAATGATCAAGAGATTTGAGTAGTGACTCTCAGTTAGCCTCTGGCGACTGACTCCATAGACATGCGCAATCCCTCTTTCTTCCAACTTCATACTTGTGGATAGAACAAGATGCCATGTTTTGGAGTCGTCCAATATCACAGGTATCTTCTCAGATATGAGATCAATATCATACAAGGAGTCCATTGCACAAGAGCTCCCTACCCAACTAAGAAAAAAAATATATCCAAATGTGACACTTGCATTTAAAGATACAGAGAGAAACTAAAAATGAAAATGCATTCAGAGAACGCACCGTTCCTCTGTAGTTTTGTTATCAGATCGATTCAGTATACCTTTCTTGTTATGTATTGGATTGATGCACATTCCAGAAGGCATTACAAAGGTCCTATAAAGCAAAATCTCATCACACTAGAACTCTTTGTCAGAAAACCAGAGAGAAGACTTACTCAGTTTACCTGTTAAGAAACATGGCTTCTTCAAGTGCACACCTCAGGCTAGATTCTTGATGACCTAAGCCTGCACATGTCTCACAGTTTTTCCCAGGACAATCGATTCTGTTTCCCCAATACAAATATTTCTCTGAAAGCGTGTGCTCTCTCTTGGCACGAGGAGATCTCACGAAATAATCGATCACAGTTTGTTGATACGGCAAACTCATTTTTCCGGTAGAGATCACTGAAGAGAGGAGGAGGAGACATGCGAAGATAACTATGCATAACAGAACAAGACGCTGAGATCTAGGAGTGGGTTTTGTCCTCTGAGGTTTGCTCATTGTCGCCATTGGAGTGTTCAAGAGTGAAGAAGAGATGGCTCAGATAATGCTTTCCGGGTTTGCCGGCCATTAAAAGACTGCTCTCGAGCTCTCGACACGTAAAGTTTGCCGCACAACAACGCCTGAGCAAACCGGTTCATCAAAACAAACCGAACTGAATTAAGAACGATTCGGTTTTCGGCAATAAACTTGGTTATGCTGATAAGCCACAAGATCTAGTGTACATGAATGATCCATCTATTCAGTGGTAGGCTTCTTCATTCCATTTCGTTTCTCTTTCGAGTTATAGCATGCCTGAACCATTACATATGTCGAATTCTACATTTGGAGCTGAGCATATGTAGTGAATGTACGTATTCAACTTCTTATACTTTACTAGAATTAATAAGAAACCACGAAACTAGACGAAGTTACACAAACTTACAAAAAAACAAAACAAAAGCAAGAGTTCAGACAAAGCATAAAAGAGATAGCATTGGTCTTGAACAACCAGAAAACAGAACCGAGTCCCATGAATAAAAATTTAAGAACATAATATAGTAAGAGAGAGAGAGAGAAGGAAACCAAAAGCACATCACTTGGCCATCATGACCTTGACAAACTCCTCATAGTTAATCTGACCATCACCATCAACATCAGCTTCCTTGATCATCTCATCAACCTCTTCATCCGTGAGCTTCTCACCAAGGTTTGTCATCACATGACGGAGCTCAGCAGCTGAGATGAAACCGTTCTGGTCCTTGTCGAAGACCCTGAATGCTTCCTTGAGCTCTTCCTCGGAATCAGTGTCCTTCATCTTACGAGCCATGAGGTTCAAGAACTCAGGGAAATCAATGGTGCCGTTACCATCAGCGTCAACTTCATTGATCATGTCTTGGAGTTCAGCTTCAGTTGGGTTCTGTCCAAGAGAACGCATCACAGTTCCCAGCTCCTTGGTGGTAATGCAACCTGCAAGCAACCAAATGATTGTTCATCGTTCACTACTACCGAATTAAAAAACAGTTTTCATTTTTTCCTGAAACGACGTCGTCTCTCTATAAAGCATGACGACACGCATCTCATCCAAAGTTTCTCTTTATTTATTTTTTCATTTTAATGCAACAGAACGATCTAAGCTATGAGATAAACCAAATCCATCACTAAGTTCATAGCAGATTCAAAATTCATCATCCAAACTTCAATTCACATACACGATTGAATCCAGAAACAGAACGAGAATCTAAAGAACCAACTTAGAGATTCACGAATCACAGATCGGTTAACATCTACATCGATATAAGATCAATAACCAAGTCAATTATGATCACAATTCTCAAAATCCTATGAGTTCACGAAAACGTACCGTCACCATCTTTGTCGAATAAGCTGAAGGCTTCCTTGAACTCGGAGATCTGATCGTCGGTGAGCTGATCCGCCATTTTTTCGTTGTTTCTCTTCGTTTAACTTTTAGATTCCTTTTTTTTGTGTGTGTTTAATCTGAAAATGGGAGAATGGAGAGGAGGAAGAAGAGAGTCACAGCGAGAAAACGAGAGAGAAACCGTATTTATCGGATAACTTAGCTATTAACGACCTTTTACTCTGACCCGGGTGGGAGTCGGGTCTTATTTATCAACCCGTACCGGAACTTGAAATCACTACTACACCCTCACTTTTTAGCGAATTTACGTTAATGCCATTGACAATGATTTTCTTCAAAACCGCTAATCAACAATTAAGGCTAGTTATTTTATCATTTAAATTTGATTCGATCTGATTCATTATTCGTTTGATTCAATCCGAAAATTTGAATACATATTCATTTTTAAAGTAAAATAAATATGAAAAATTAATTTTCATTAAAAATAAAAGAATACATGTAAAAAAAATTATATCAATGACATTTATTGTAATTTCTTAATAATCAAAAAGTTTCTATACATTTAGTTTGAGAGGGCATGAGAAAATGGCACATGAACAAAAGTTGTGGTGTAAAGGAATTACAAAATCAAAGTTACATTTTTCTAATGGTTTATTAGTTAATATATAAAAGGTAAATCCAAGAAATTTTGAAAAAATGAGCTGCAAAACATGTTATCGGTGAAAACTGTGGTGACTAAGACATATAAATAAAGAACCTCAAAGATCGATCACATGATCAGAACACTAATCTTCTTCTACATGCGTCGAGCGGGAGTGAGTTGGTACTTCCACGTCTGATGTGTCCACGTCCACTTCCTCGTCCGTAACAATTAGCAGAATCCACCGTCACCTTATGACACTCGTCCTCGTCGTCGTAGTGGGAGAACGAGGACAGCTCGTGAACGGTCTCTGAAATCAAATCCCGACAGATATGGTCATGAAGTGCCAAACCGATCTTAGCCACTTCTCTTCGTTGACCAGATGCCACGTCCTCACAAACATGGTTCACGCTCTCCATCAAGCTGCGTCTTACCTTCTGCACCATAGTTGGCGCCGTGTCACGTGTCTCTATCGTTGCTCTCTTGGAAATGACGTCGTGCATGGCGTAATGGTCGGGTCTGGTGATTAGATTAATGTGGTTGACTTTGTAGGTTGTACTGTTGTCTTTGTTGTACTCGTGATCGTTCATCATCGTCGACAACATTGTTGTGTCAGTGTCTGTTTCGTGTAGTGTCGTCTTCGTGTTCTTATTCTTTTGCGTCCCCACGACGGCATCTCCTGCCGATGTTAAACAAATAATATAATTTTATACAACAAGCTGTGTTTAGTTTATTTATTCATCTTATTGATCCTTATAGTTGTCATCAAGACAAAAGATTCTTAGAGCATCCTCATTAAAAGTCTCTCAATGAGTTTTTCATAAACAAAATAATGTAAATTAGTTATAAAAAAAAAAACATGAGAGAAATTGAGATGAGTCACTAGAAAAAACTCTATAATAAAGTTGGGAGACTTCTACTATACTTGATTGCATTTCATTGATTTAAATATTTTTATGACTTTAGATTTAATTATTTAACTAAATTCAAACAAATATATTCTTATTATATATTGGTAAAAAATATATATGAGTTTCTTACCAGTAATGATACTCTTATTGTTGTCTAAATCATTATTGTTGTAAAAAAACAACTATTCTTTATTTAACATGAAAATAAGAACAGGCATATATACCAATATTACAAAGTTGGATTTCATCCATAATTAAAAAGGCGTTCTTAAAACAACCTATTTTTGTTTTAAAATACCACAAACTATGTAATAAGCTGTAGAAAAAAGTGTTTTGTTTTAAAAACAATGAGTTCTTGGAGGTATTTTGTGTATTATTAACAAGAGAAGGTATATAAATCTCATGCCTTCTTTAAAAAAAATCATGCCTTGCAGAATTATTTTGCTTAGAAATGGTATTCTAGGTTTGGTACCATCAAACAGTTTGTGGGTCTGAATCAGGAATAAATAAAATAAAGGGTGTGGGGGCCTAAATAATGAGAAAGTAAAAGTGGGCTTCATGAATAAAGTAACAAAGGCCCCTAAAAGCTGCTAATTCCTTCCTTCATCATTCGTCTAACATCAACATGCCTCTTTCTTTACTATCTTTTGCACTTTAATATAGGCATAAATTGATGTTAGATTAGACTGAGACAAAACTTCACCATTGATTAGTCCCCTACACTTTTCGACTTAATAACAATTTAAACATTATCTTCAATGCCAGTGCCAACAACTTTGAAGCGACTCAACTAATGACAAATGTGTGACCTCAAATCACATAATACATTAACATGCATGCATGAAATTGTTACAGAAACTAAATTTGTTTATCTCTTATATTTTACTAATAAATAAGATAATATGATGAGACTGTCTTCCACTATTGGACATACTCATGATCTCACCACCAACCACATAGACAAACTCTTTGGTCTTTCTATTATATCTTCACTATTTGTTGCTGCTTTAACTTACACAACGTTTTTTTTTAATTACTAACTAGAGTTTGTGATTAAAGTATCTGATCACATTTGAAAAGTTGAGTTTTATTTTGTGATTAGTAGATAATATATAACTGGACCATATAGTTGATGAGAGACGTTTAGACAGTTTAGTTAAAGTTTGATGATCATACCGGTGCCGGAGAATGTATAATTCTCACGCGCCGTCTCAGGTGAAACCTTGTTTTGAAGAAGGTAAGTGGTTTTTAGGACGTCGATGGTTCTCCTGAGCTCCTCTAAGTCACGATCGCATTTCTCTAACGCCCCGACAAGACTCACCCTCGCTGCTTCTTCCTCCACTTCTTCGTTGCTTGAAAGCGGCGGCGGCTCGACGGTTCCTCCGCCGTTTGATGTATCTTGTGGTGGAGGAGAAGCGTAGACTACGGTTCTTTGCTCTTGTTTCTTAGATCCTAAGGTAATAGATTTACGGCGGTTGGAGGAGAAGTTGAAGGTGCATAGAAAGAGGTTGAAGAATCCAGGGAGGCAGCCGGAGGATACTGCGGAGGAGCTTGAGTTTTTCCGAGGAGGGTTATGAGTTTCCCGCCATGAAGATGAAGGAGAAAGCAAGTTCTCTCGTTTACTCTTCTTCTTCTTCATACTGTTATGTTTTTTTCTCTGACCTCTTTCTTTTCTCTCTATTGCTCAAAACCTTAAATTACCATTTACTAAATATTATTCTTTTATACACTCCAACGGTAAATAAAACATTATGCTTTTGTTGTGATTTAGGTTTTGCTTTTCTTCATTATATTTCTCTTTTCACTTTAAATTTACGTTTTTACTGTAAGGCTGGTCCATTGGCACATGGCAAAAAAAAATGGAATACTAATGCTTTTACAAATGCGGTATATCATGAGCTATGGACATCATAATATCTTTTAGTGGGTTACTAAGTTACTCTTTGTTAATATCTACAAAGTTTATCAAAATAAACATAAACCAGAAGTTTGAAATATGATTGCTGATGATAATGTTGTATAAAGTGGCCTAAGCTTCTAAATTCAGATTCTGTATTTACGAATAATCTCTGTTACTCAAGAAACAATCAAACAAATATATAAAACATTTTACAAATAATCTAGGAAAATAGAACAAAAGAATATGGCTAACAAAATGACCATGATTATGAATGTACTTTAAGATTCATGCACGCATGCTAGACAGAGAGAACTTATTAATACCTTCCCCATCCATTATATTAGTAGATTTTACTTTTTAGTATGGACTAAGCATGATTACGTGTAATCAAATCTGCAAGTCCTATGATATCATAAATCATATCAAACGCTAAACATTCGAAGTTTCAGGGTTAATAATCACAGTAATCATGTCGATTACATAGCAAGAAACAAAGCCTATTCTATACAAACAAGAGCTCGAAAGAAAGAAACCAGAGAAGCTGATTACAAAGGAAGAAATAACCCGGAAATGAAGAGGAGAAAACTAAGCAAATTTGGATTATAGATCTTTCCATACTTTGTAGTCGCTTGTTGAGCTGTTGTGCATATTACTACTGTCTTGGCAGCCGATTAAGAAAGTAGAACGTACAGGATCAACATTTATTATAGCATGTGCCGTGCCACTCGGACTAACCGCTACAGCTACTTCATCCTCTCCAATTAACACTTCGGCGTAACCTTTTTCCACCTTGTGATTCTCCAGCTGCACGGATCAATAAAGATATATCCACAAACAATGTCAGATCGATGAGTCTGGCTTATATTGACTCGAGAGATGTGTGACAATGGAAGCCAAGGCTCAATTATCACATAAAAGGATTCTACTATGTAAAACGAGCCCATTTACCACATCACTACACATCTACGAATAGTAGTTCGTTTTTTTTTTCCAACATGAGCCAAACTCACACCATCTTTATGATATAGTCAAACTCAAAGACCAAATAAGTGAACCCGAATCAAAGAAACTGTACTATAGGGATTGTTCTAGAGACCATAAACACTCCCAAAACCTCAAACCAACCAAAATACCAGTGTGTTCTTGCATATGTTCAATCCCTACTTATACTTGTCAAAAGACCAACGGTATGTTACGCACAGTTGGTTAAGCCGGCATGGCATGATGCAATCTGTGAACTCTCTCTTCTATCTTATTTACCATCCACTGAAGCATTTGCATACTTAGATAACAACAAAAAAAAGACAGATCTCTTCCTACCAGAGGTTTCAACAGGCTATTGCTCTAAATAATGCTCTATCAGTGATTGATATGAATAACGAGAGTTACCCTGAATCTTGTCTTGGCTCCCCATATGACAAACGTCTCATTACAAGTATGGTGTCTGTGGTTTCCCCTCAATCCACCAGCCTTGATTTCACCAACATGAATGGAAACACACGAGTCTGCTCCACCTGCATACACCAAAAACAACACAGAAGGGAGAGAAAACAAAGAATGTTAGTCCACCTTTAGTCTACTTCCTCGGACTGAAATTGTTAGAAACCTTTGATTACACAACAATCTAACTTCACGGTGCAGTCACTCGGAAGATTATCATTCACAGAATAGAAGGGCTTCAATGCTTTTGATCCATTCCTATGTATAAAGTATAAACTCTCGAGACACAGACACTTAGCATGGCATATTTGCGAAATCTAAAACCAACTCAGCATCTTCATCAACCTATACATGCTTCTAAACTGAGTAAGCTTATCTCCTATGTTGATCAAGCTTAATGGTTTTTTCAATTTCAGCATACTCAAAACCACTACACGAATTATAAGAATCGAATCAGTAGACGCGACCAACCATGGAGCTGAGAATCACGAGCAAGGGTCACGGGATCAAGCAACCATCCACGGTCGTCTTTCCGAATAGGTGAAATCGACGCCGAATCGAACCGGACAAGATTAACCTTATCGTCGCCGTCGAGGATTAGTGAATCCTGATGATGATGACTCTTCTTTTCCGATTTCGCATGCGAAGAGAGGTGAGAAGAGTGCTGTAACCTGAGAGTAATCCATGTGAGGAAGAGGAAGAAAGAGAGAAGCAGAGGAAACGCCTGAGGCTTCTTCAGTAGATTGATCAATGGTGACAGCCTCTGGTTCTCCGTCACTGTCCTCCTAGGGTTCGCCATCTTCAACTCTTTCCTTAGCCTCAAGAGAGTGATTAACTTAGTAGAACTGTTGTAAGTTATTGATTAATTAATTTTAATATTTTGAGATTAAAGTTATAACTTTTTGATTTGGTGGGTTGAGCCAGCCCATGCGGTAGTGTAAGGCACAAGCGACTCACGAAAGCCCAGATAGCAAGCTATCTTAATGGGCTTTCTCCCTTAAAAAATAGAGTTAATATCGAGTGGGCCGATGGCCCACATATCAGATATTAAACTGATAAGAACAGATACTACACTTGATCTTAGCCAAAAGGCCGAGAAAGGTATGATTTGTACATTGGGCTTCGCTTCGTGTTTATAGAGCTAAGGTTATACCAACGTATATATATCTTAGCGATGTGGGACATTTAGAAGGCGTTTAAGTACCGGCTACGTGAGCGATAATCAATACGACGTCGAATCATCACTGTCTTCTTCTTCTGAAGGTTTGTTCCATACTTGTATTGGGTTTGGCTACTTGGTTCTAGTCAGAGATTTTGAAGGCATAGTCTGAAGAAAACAACTCAGAGAATCAATGCTATATTAAAAGCGTATCCATCTACAACGATGCAACCAAATACATACAAGGCTATACAGACAAGACTCACTCTAGCACTGTTTGCTGGTGACTTGCTTTGAGTAGATCCCATGTCTTGCAGTGACCTGAGTTTAAGTTTTTCACAACCTTCATGTATTTGTATCAGGCATAAACGGAGACACAGCTTGTCAAATTTCTGCTGGTCACTGTCCATTCTAGAGCCAGGTTTCGGTTGTGTTGTCGCTTCCAAGGTCTTGAGCTAAAACCTGTAACGCAGCCAAGAGTTTTTCATTCATTGGAATCATCATCACAAGAGCTTAAAAGATTTGCGCACAACTGATGATGATTGTTGTGTCTAACTAACTTCATACTTGAATGAGTCTAGGAACAGTCCAAGGGCGAGTCCAGTCTTCCAATAGTTAAACATGGTGATTACGCCCCGCATCTTGTTGATTATTGGAATGGATGCTCTGTACATTAAAGCTCCGATGCATTCCACTACGATTACAGCCAATGCAGCGGATAGAACATCCCAGTCTCCTGTTTGTCCTATAAACGTAGAGAAAGCAGTTGCAGAGTAGAATCCCACCAAGAGAAAGAGCAGTTTCTTGGGGAGATCTTTCTTTATCTCCTGAATTTTCACCAGAAGCTTAGTTCTGAGATCTTGTATGGCGTTGATTAGTCTTGGACGTCTAGAGCTTTTATTACTTGAAGAACCGGATGGTGGATCTAATCTGCTCCCACCAACCGAGCTCCTGACTGTTGTCCATGACATTCTCCTGGAAAATCCAAAAGACACACTTAAAATAGGACATTAGAAAGATGAAGTCATCATCAGATCTTCTTAAAGACATATGAAACAACAAGCAGATGTTTGCAAAAGGGAACTGCTTCCACAAGAACTTGATACAAGCAATAGGCTTGGAAACTTAAGGACCTTACTACTCCTTAGGACAATAAAGTAACCACTCATGGCTTAGATATAGATTAGTCTGATATATGTTAGTCGCTAGTTATGGTCTCTTAAGAGATATTCATGTTTTGTCTAAGATGAGTTCCACTTACCAAAAAATCCTGATTGTGTTTCCACAAAATCATCATATGAAAAGCCACACGCGGCATTGATGATTCCAAAGTTAAGAACTTGCCTTTGATGTCTGACCAACGAAGGCCGTGCAGGACGTAGGAAACGACAGAGAGAACAAAACTCCAAGCAAGCGGTAAGAGAGAAAGCACTTTTGTCACCAAAACTCCTCCTTGGCAAGAACTTACTTCCACAGTTAGGTAATGCCACGGTGATGGCAAATCCCATGAAAGAGCAGCTAGAAGAAATGTTGGTCTTATCTGACCCACATGCAGCTACTTCCTAGACCACAAACTCTCATCATATCAGTTACACAAATCCAATCAAACATCAAGTAGCAGCTTTTTTTTGTGGAGAGAATGAATCCGTGTGGTTTAAACTACAAGCTGATAAACAAAGAAACGTTTAAAAAAACCATAAACGGGAAAAGAACAAGAACAACACATGCTCAACATATCAAAAGGGTGCCACCAAACACTTCTAAAATTTCAGCTAGGCATTTACACAAACACCTTGTAAACAACTCAAGAAAAACACTAACTTCACCCAAGTTCCTCCACACCCATTACTCTAAAGTCAATACCAAAACCAATCCTTTCGACAACCTACTGATTACGATTTAAAAAACATCAGAAAGAAATGAGAAGAAAAAATGGTACCAGCTGGCCATGGCTATGGACTTAAGGGTGGAAGGAGAAAGTACAGAAATGAAAATTGGGAGGAAGAAGAGGAGTTCCTGAGCTGAATCGAAACGACAGTGATTAGTTGAGTTTTAGACAGGTATAGTATCTGAGCTGCAACATGTAAGTAAAGCCCAATAAAAAAGCCCATCAGCATGTAAACTGTTTATGGTCACGACCACATTTGGTTCAGGAGAGAATAATCAAAGAAGAAGAAGAAGATGCTTGCTTGGCTTGGTAGAAGATGGACGAGGAATCTAAAACCAACCTGGAAACTGGTCAACGGAAGAGGAATAAGCTGTGGAGCTAAAACGATAGCTAAAGAGAGAGTAGACGCCGTCGTGATCGGTGCCGGAGTCGTGGGTTTAGCGGTGGCGCGTGAGCTCAGTCTCCGCGGAAGAGAAGTATTGATCCTCGACGCCGCCTCATCTTTCGGCACCGTGACGAGTTCCCGCAACAGCGAGGTCATCCACGCCGGAATTTATTATCCTCCAAACTCTCTAAAGGTACAACCTTTCTCTTGAGGGTCGCAATCAAAGTCCTTTAAACTCTCTAAAGGTACAATCTTTGGATTTGATCAGGCCAAGTTTTGTGTAAGGGGAAGAGAGTTGCTGTATAGGTATTGCTCTGAACATGAGATCCCTCATAGGAAGATTGGTAAGCTTGTCGTTGCTACAGGATCCTCTGAGATACCGAAGCTTGATCTGCTGATGCATCTTGGAACTCAGAATGGTGTCTCGGGTTTAAGGATGTTGGAAGGTTTTGAAGCAATGAGAATGGAGCCGGAGCTTCGATGTGTTAAAGCATTGCTATCTCCTGAATCGGGGATAGTGGATACACATTCCTTCATGCTATCTTTAGTGGTACTGTATCATCTCCTCTCTGATATATTAGGATCTTTAGGGTTTATGGAGTAGGGGAAGAGTTTTGATTTCATGATGTGCAGACAGGGACAAGCAGAGAACAGTCACGCAACGTTCTCATACAATACAGTGGTTTTAAGCGGTCGTGTTGAAGAAGAGAAGAAGATGCATTTGTTTGTTGCTGAAACTGGATCTTTTGAGTCTCGGTGTGAGGCAGTAGCAGAGCTTGAGCTGATACCTAACCTCGTTGTTAACTCTGCGGGGTTAGGTGCTCAAGCTCTAGCAAAGAAATTCCATGGCTTGGGTCACCGGTTCATTCCTTCGTCTCACTATGCTCGTGGATGCTACTTTTCGCTGTCTGGTGCAAAGTCTCCGCCTTTTGATAAACTTGTGTATCCTATACCTGAGGAAGGAGGTCTTGGTGTTCACGTCACTGTTGATTTGAATGGTCTTGTGAAGTTTGGTCCTGATGTTGAATGGATTGAATGCACAGACGACACATCAAGCTTCCTTAATAAGTAATGGTTGCATCTGTCATGAAAACTCTCATGTCTCTCTCTTGCTATTTGGAAGTTACGTAAGATCTTCTTCCTTCTGTTTGAATCCAGATTTGATTATGGTGTAAACCCACAACGAGCTGAGAGATTCTACCCTGAGATCAGAAAGTACTACCCGGGTCTCAAAGATGGATCATTGGAACCCGGTTATTCAGGCATCCGTCCCAAGCTTTCCGGACCAAAACAGCATCCAGCAGACTTTATCCTACAGGTAATCTTTTGTTCTCAAAAGCATCAGACATATAACACTAATATAACACTAACATGTTCTCTACGGCATCTTTGGTTTTGTTGTGAAAGCATTTGTTTTTTCTCATGTGTTGTTGATGTAGGGAGAGGAGACTCATGGAGTTCCTGGTCTTGTGAATCTCTTTGGCATCGAGTCTCCTGGTTTAACTTCAAGCTTGGCTATTGCAGAACATATAGCAAACAAGTTCTTGTGATGAACCTTAAGCTAATGTCTATATTTGAGAACAAAGCTGGGTTCATAAGTAAAAGGCTTGGCAAATTCAAACAGTATTGTTGTCTTCAATTCTACAAATTCAAGTTTCTTCATTCTGTTCAACCTCTAATTTTGTTACTCAAGAAAAAGATTGCTGCTGCTAAAGAAAAAAAAAACTAAGAATGTTTTTTAAGAAACTTAACAGAATTGCTCCAAGTCAAGAATGTACAAAGAAACAAACTGTTTTCCTCTCTCTTTCTTTTATGAGCAAACCGACACAGAAGCAGAAAAAAAAAGAGTTTTGAGATCAGAAAGGAGCTGAGCTTGTCCTCCTCAGCTGCCGCTTGGGATCAGGTGGTGGAGCACTTGGGAGGATCTTCTCCACCTCCTGCAGAGTAAATAAAAAAGAAACTCAAAAAGTGTAATGCAAACAATCAATTACAAGTTTGAAGTGTTATGTTGTGTCTAATGAGCCAAGCGACTCTTACAAGAAGCAAAACAACAACAAAGACGTAACCTATTTTATCCTTTCTCTTGTTTTATGTTGTGTCTAAGGAGCCAAACGACTTACAAGAAGCCAATAAATAACAAAGACATAAACTCTTTATCCTTTCTCTTGCTCATAGTTTCATTTCCTATCATCTATACTCTAATATGCTTGTGTCTAATTCCGTACTTAACTAATTATTCTATCATCTACCATTGCCTCTACTTAGAATCCAAAACTTAACACATGTTCAATTGAAATACCGATCACAATCTATGCATGTATAGCCAGAAGGGCCAAGGCTGCAAAACATTACCTTTTGCCTCCTGAGTCTTTCGTTTTCTTCTTCTAACCGTGAAACTTTGATCTCTAACTCATGAGTGTAAGCCTGCTCATCAACACTCAGTGTTAGACACCAAGTAGAAAAAAAAACAAGGGATGACTTGACAAGACTAATAACAACACCACATTTGCAATTATAGAAAGTTGTTGTCACCTGTTTCCTAGCTCGAGAACGAGCTGCAGACTCTCTGTTCTTTATCATTCTCTTCTGCTTCCTCTCTACAGTTTTCTCCACAACTTCTCCTGAAGCTACCCTCTTCCTCCCTGGAGTTTGTGTATCTGATAAACCACCCATCAAAGAAGACTGAGATACCATTGCTT
The DNA here is from genome assembly GCA_012274485.2 of Sinapis alba. Classification (NCBI taxonomy): domain Eukaryota; kingdom Viridiplantae; phylum Streptophyta; class Magnoliopsida; order Brassicales; family Brassicaceae; genus Sinapis; species Sinapis alba. The sequence continues at coordinate 1,531,633 of MU105751.1, forward strand.
GCATGTCTGGGTTAACCGGATATGGCATGAATGATTGAGGTTGTTGCATTGACGGAAGCTGATGATACTGAACCCAGGGGCCAACCTGAGCTATGTTTTGCCCTACACCAGCACTACCACCAGGACCGTCATGGTTAGAACCAGGAACTGTCTCAGTCACCACTCCTGCTTTCAACAACAAGTCCTCAAGCGTCATTTCGCCTAGGGTAGCCTGCTTATCTCTCCTCTCATGAGCACTACCTCCATTCTTGTCCTGCTGAATATCTTTCCAGACCTCCTCAACTGTCTTTTTGCTTAGATCCCGAGGCAAAGTCAAACTTCCCTGACGAGAGAGACCCTCTGCTGCAGCACCATTCGCAGCCATGGAAGATGGCTGATTACCTTCAACAGAACAGACACTCTTGAGAAGCTCGTCAAGATTCATACTTCCAAGTGCTTTACCAGAACTCCCCAAGTGGGTTTGAACCTCGTCGAGTGTTAAGCTATAGAGAGAGCCTTGCCTATTCAAAGACTGAGATCTATGTTCTTCACCAACACCCCTCTGAGAATCCATAAGCTTTAAAAAAAAAGAAACCAGAACACAGATAGATAGATAGATAAAAACGATCCTGAGCCCCACAATCAGAAAACCCTAATCTCAACAGCAACCTAGAAATGCTCTACACTAAAGAGTTCATCAAAATCGAGGCAAAGGTAACACCTTTTTTTCCTAAGGTTGACTCGCCAAACATGCAGCAGAGAAACAGAACATCAAATCAACGCGTTGTAGCAATCTGAAAGGGGTGTTGGGATCTATCTGCATGCAGCATCGGAAGCTAACGAATGCAGGTGCTAAACATGGTTATCGAAAGAGAAGTTTTTTTAAAAAAATTAGCGGCGATACAGGGACGCTTTTGGGGAGGAAGATACTAAAAGCTACGATCTTTGGAAAAGGGTAAAACGAATTTGAGCTTGGAAAGGATCAGATCTAAGCAATGGTGATTCGAGTTTTTCTTTCTCGAAGTGATGGAAGGAGGAACGAAACTATGATGAGTGCAGAGATAGAGAGAGATTTATAAAGCAGACCTAGAGAGAACTCTTCTGTTTGTGAGTGAGAGACTCTTTCTCTCTTGTTATTTTTTCTCTTTTGCTTCGCGCAGGGTGAGATGAAAAGGAGAAGAGAGAGAGAAACCTTTTGATTGAGAAAGTGACACTCTGATACTGTGGCAAATCGGCTCCTGTGGAATTTTTAATGCGTTTCTTTTGCCTTTTTTTTTTAGGTACCAGAAAGATAAAAACGATGGCCTCAAGGAAGAGAGTTTTTTTTTTGTTTAACGTTTCTATTAATTTGTAATAGCATAATTAAATAATTTTTTAAAAGAATATTTTATAGTAATTGTGATTAGTGTCTAGTGATTACTTTAATGAAGGTGGATATCGAGTTATTCCTTCGGAATAAACACCACATGTGCTCAACAAGACTTCAATCAATTACGAGGTTCGATTCTGTCCTTCCGTAATCTAAAATTAAGACACAAAATCTAAATACTTAACCTCGAACTTAAAGCACATTGCAAGAAACCAACATCTTCACATGTTTTCACAGAAACACAAGTACAAAGTTTGCAAAGTGTTGTGAAAGTGCCAACTGAAGACAGATGTTGTACATACAGATCCTCAGGCTGTGTTGAAGCTGAGAACAATCATAGTTTCTTTCCCTTTCAATCATTGGACTCAGCCAAGATGGGATACAACAAATGAGTAGGGAAGGGGGTGAGGCTGTTTTGTTAATAGGATCAGAAGCAAAGTTCGCCATAGCTCCTGAAGCTTTTGTAGTCTTGGCCATGTGGTTGCTGGGATCTTTTACAAAGCTGCATAAAGACCTTGGAATCACTCTCAAAGCCAGACCTATCCGAAACCAAGAGAGTCATTGCCCATATACAGAGCAGCAGCTTCTATTTCTAAACTGGTCAGGAGAGAGTGATGGGTCTTGGCTCCGAGCCACCTTGCCGTACCCGTGACATCCCTAAGAACCCAAAACATATTACAAAATATTCGAGACTGCTATACTGAAAGTTTAATCAAATTAACTCATATTACAAAAAAAATAAAAATTGAGAACGATATACTGCAGGAAGAAAAATCCATGAAACCGTGAAGCAGAGGATCGAATATGACTATTTATTAAATTCGAAAAACTAGAATTAAATAAGCAAATGCCTCAAGTAGCAGAGTTATGTTTTTAGTTTTACAAACGAAAGTTCTAAGATGTTTCAGAAAACTGAAAGTAGTACAACGTTTTTTTAGGAATAGCATAGAGAGAGAGAGAGAGAGAGAGAGAGAGAAGTTGTTGAAAAGAAAAACAAGTAGATGAAAACTAAATAAAACTCCTTAAAAGTTTTTTTTTATGGCCTTATGAGCGACCAAATAGTAAACATTTCATAAAGACTTCAATTTGCATCGGCTCCTTATAAACTTCAGAAGATTCACCAGGCCAATATTAAAACACTCATTTCGGATATCTGCACAATCAATTTAAGAAAATAAGAAAAAAGTTTTTTCACAATCTCAATCGCTGCAAAACACAAAACCCTTCAGAAAATAGTTAAAAAGTAACAAACTCTGCAAAAGTAAAGTCTTTTTTTATCATGTGATGCAAAACAAAACAGACAAGAGGTAAACCTTGTGGATTAAGACACAGAAAGTTCTTGTCTTTCGATGTCAGTTCCATGTAAAGTATATAATGAGGAAAGTTAAATGAAACAAGTGAAGAGATGATATTCATCGCACTACCTGAGTGGCTAAATGATACGTCTACTGGCCCATGTAAGGAGAGTAATGCCCGACACCATGTTGTCCTCTTCCTGTACCACCTTGACCAGGTGGTGGGGTCTGATAGCCACCTTGCAACCCAGGTTGGACACCGTACCCAGGAATACTCCCAGGTGTCATAGGTTGAGTACCATAACCAGTTGGCATTCCAACTCCAGGCCCTTGGTTTACACCTGCAGCTGTCCCAAGCGAACCCAACAAAGCTTGACCAATTGCTGGGTTAAACGCCAAACCTCCCTGCGATGCTAACAAAGCGGTCAAGGCCTGTCCAATGGCTGGGTTCATCGCTTGAACTGGAGCACCCATCCCACCTTGGTTACCAGCCATGAGATGTCCATGACCAGTAGGAGTACCGTAACCACCACTGTTATCATTCCTCTGGAAACGAGGATTGCTGTTAAACTGTTGCTGCTTGCCAGGTTTAGGACCATCAATGGCCTTCTGGCAATGCAATACGTGGCCCTCGAAGGACTTGTGTGGCTCCTCTAAAGCCCTCTTGGCACTTTCAGCTGACTTATAGACAAACAGGCAGAAGCCCTTAGGTTTACCAGTATACTTATCAAGACCCAAAGGACCTTCTTCAATCTCACCAAACTTAGAGAAAAACGCTAGCAGCTTCTGGGGATCGAGCTCAGCTCCAACGTTACTAATATAGATCTTCTTCTGCGTGTGCTCCGAGTTCGAAGGAGCCATTGGAGAAGCTGCAACAGCCACAGGGGTTCCTCCAAAGACGGGTCCTTTAGAAGCTAACTGACACGCAGTCATACGACTCCCGATCTTCTTCTGAGGCTGCTTTAATGCGTTACGAGCACCTGATCTAGACTTAAACAGAATAAAGCCATAACCTTTAGATTTCCCTGAGACTTTATCAAACACAGCCTTGCAATCTTCGATCTCTCCAAACTCCTTGAAAGCTTCGATTAAGGTTTCGGTTTTGGTGTCCCAACCAAGACCGTGCACGAAGATCTTCCGATGAACAGGATCCTCATCAGCCACTTCACGGATTCGATTCGCTACATCGTGATGCTTCTCCGCCGCTTCTTTTAGAAGACTCAGAAGCTGTTCCTTCGAAAACGGCTCCAACAGATCTTGAATCGGTTCGTCGTCATCGCCTTGATTCCCAGATCCAGACGTCGCCGCCGCCACCACCATACGATTCTCTTCTTCTTCTTCGTTATCGTCATCGTCCTCGTCATCTTCTACTTGCTCTTCGTGCTCTTCCTCTACTTCCTCGTATTCAGCTACTTCTTGTTTAACCTGATTGTTGATTGCAATCTGCTCCTCCTTCACCTTCTGAGACGGTATAGAAGCCTCGCTGGATTGAGCTTCGAGCTTTCTCTTCTTAGTCATGGCGGCGTTAAGGAGATTTAGGGTTTCGAAATTTTCTTTGGTTGCCGATTGATTGATCGATCTCTCCTTATCTAACGCCGCCGTGTTGCTTAACTTGCTATATGAACCTCATGTTCTATCTCACTGAAATTACATTTTTACCCCTGCCATTGAGCTTAAAGGCCTACGCCTATTACATTATTTATTGGGCTTCAAGGCCCATTAACGAAAAGCTCCAAAAAAGGTTAAAGATCCCGCCAAGTGTTTCCCGCGAGCCTTCACGGCTAATAAAGTATTCTCCCTCTCGCTCCTTCCTTCATACCAAGAACTCCAGATTCTCCCTCTCTCTTCTTTTCTCTTTCTCCCTCTTCTGCAAAACCCTAGATTGACTAGTTACGAGCTCAAAGCCCAGTATTCAGCCTTCAGTTTCCTCCATCTGAATCTAATCAAGCGTTCGATTACGATTAAGGTAAATTCATCTTCATCTCTCGGGTCTAGATTCGATTACATTCATCTAATTCACCTGGATCTGCTATTATCTTCTCGATTTGTTGCAGCTAAGGTGTCGTTGTAGCGAATTAGGATTTCTGTATGCTCCTTAGTGATTTAAAAAAAAAAGTTAGATCCATCGGAGGTTCGGATTTATGCAATTTATTTTCCATGAAATGAGTTTCGCCTTGTTAATTTATAAACCCCTAAACTAATCGCTGCATCCTCGAACTCAGATTTGTGTACTGTAGCTTTTTTCTTTAAATAATAAGCAGCTTGAACACGATTCTTTTAATTGTTTGTTGACTTACTTGTGTTAGTAAGCTCGTTGATGTTCGTTTCTATGATTGACTTGATGAAATTTAGGTTATTGATTGTTAGCTATGTCCTTATCAACAGTTCAGGTTTTTCGAGGGCTACGAAGTGATTGTGTTAAGTTACAATGGTGGAGTTCAGGAGCCGCACTCATTTGAATTCCCAGTTGCATTATATCCGTGCTATTAAAGGTGGATCGATCGAAATAGTGGTGAATGTGGCTGCAAGTGGGAAATCAAAGCTCAAGTTTAGACCTTTGGTTGATGTATACAATCAGGGAAACACTGGAGATGAAGTGATTGTGATGTCGAGAGTGGTCAGGGATTTGGAGGAGGATGATTCTGAGATGAGACATGGTTCGTGTACGCTTGGTGCTGAGGTGGATGCCAAAACTGAACCAGAAGAGTTTGATATGACACTGGAGAAGCTTCGGAAACAATGCAGAGAAAAGAAAAGGAAACGTAGGGGTGGTGATACTGAGATAGTTTCGCAGGTTAAAGTTAAAGAAGAGTCCTCCTTGATGACTCTTCAAACTGAAGACGAAGGATGTGAAGTTGAGGAGCCTCTTAGCAGTTGGAATACCAAGAGAAGAAAGAAGAAGCAAGAGCGTAAAACAAAGTGTGGTTCTTCTACTTCCTCTCCATCTGCGGAGAAAGTTGTGTTGCCTCTGTTCTGTGATGTCAAGCCTGAGCCTTCCTGGGATGAGCTTGTAAGTTGCCCTGTGATTGTGGACGTGAATCTGGAGAATCAAACTGAAGATGGGGGATGTGATGTTGAAGAGCCTCTTAGCAGTTGGAATACGAAGAGAAGTAAGAAAAAGCAAGAGCTTAAAACAAAGTGTGGTTCTAGTTCAACTCCATATCAAAAGAAAGTTGATTTGCCTGTGTTATGTGATGTCAAGGCTGAGGCTTCTTGGGATGATAGCTATTTGGTTCCTGAAGCCACGGATGTCATTCCCACTAATCCTCTACTGGATTATGACGAAGAGCCAGAATCTACTTCAAATAAGGATCTGGTGGAAGAGATTATGCATGATTTGCCCAAGGACTCAAGACTGGTTCTACATCGCAGTGCAGAGCCAAATTCTCCTGAAATGGTACCCAATGAAGAGCCCATAACTACAAAGCCGGTTAACAAAACTGTTCAAGATGCATCAGAGGAGTTCATCGATGCAAGGGAAGCTCCATGCTGTCTTGTTGATACTCTTGCTCTTGAGAACGTTTTGTGCGGTAGTGTGTCTAGAGAGGAGGATGAACTGGAGGTGCCGCAAAGTTCAGAATCTGAGACCATTGCCTGTGTCAAGAACCTCAGTTATTCTAGTACAAGCTCGGGGAGCCAAGAAGTTAAAGAGGACGAGGAAAGCAATGATTCAAAGGCTAACTTAGACATGATCACAACTGGTTTGGAGATTATGAAGATAGACGCTCCAGAAATACTTGCTGGCTTAGACATGACCATTACTGGTTCAGAGATTTTGAAGGTTGACGCTCCAGAAATGCTTGCTACTGATATCTCAGATTCGCTCACCATGGATTACGGGGTAGGAAACACCGAGCTTGTGTGGGAAAACGAAGACATTGCTAATGATGAGCTTCCTGAAGCAGCTGATATTCTCCAGTTGACCGGCTGCTGTGATTCAATGGGTAATTTGCATTCAGTTCCTGATGCCAGCACAGTTTCAGTAGAAGAAGAAGATCATCTGCCAGAAAGATTACAACAATCTACATCCTCAGGGAATGTAGATGAAGCAGCAACTGATGAGGTTAAAGCTGCTGAAGCGAGTGACAGTATCCAGCAACAAGAGCCACACTCTCAACCTGAAAAACTACTCTCGGGCAGAAAGGTTTGTCATGTGTGTAATTTTCTCATATTACATTCTGTCTCTTAGAGCAGTTACTCACTACATCCATTTGGTTTTCAGACTTTATCTCCCACCTCTCAAGCAAAGCTTTGCAAGGCAATGGAGCACTCCGATTCACCTGAGAAGATGTGTAAAAGTAAGTGAATTGACACAATTCTTAAATACATTTTCTCTTTAGATTCTTATCTATTTTTTTACAAAATCCAGAATCCAAAGGGAAACTCTACTTCAGTAGCCAAAACTCACATCGGATCCTTAAGGCTCAAGGGCTAGAAGTGGATGTGGTTCCAAATCGAAAGCAAGCCACTCGAAAAGCAAACAATAACACTCGGCAAACGCAGTATCAAAGAGCCACAAACAAGTTTTCCCGTCGAGATACTCAAGCAGCAAAGCCACTGCCTTTTAGCACTGGACGCACCTCGTTACAAGGATGTACAGAGAAAGCTATTGCCTTCTCACAAGGGCAAATACGTGATTTCCAATATGTTGCAGCTAAGCTCACGAAAGAGCTCAAATCGATGAGACAAATCACAAAGAGATGTCTCCTTGCTGAAAGCAACCTCTCCATCATGCCTGAGTGTAACTTGGATGAGGTACTTTTGTCTATAGCAAACGAAATTCTCGTTTTCAATATCTTTTCACTTTTTTTCCAAAATAATTTGTTATTGGATATCTCTTCTCAGGTGAAAACTTTGATTGGAAAAGCAGAAAAAACTGAAGAGAGTAGCAAGAAATGGCTCTCGATGATTGAACGTGACTGTAATCGGTTTTGCAAACTCATGGTTTGTTTTTTACACTCCGTATTACATTCACAGACACAAAACTTATCTTTGTATTCATCTTCCTTGAGTTCATAACATTTTCTGCATTCCCTACTTCTTTCACAGGGTATGGTCAAAGAAGATTCCCCAGCTATTGAAAATATTGTTCAGAAGAAAAAGAAGATTAAGTTTGCAGATGATGCAGGAGGAGAGCTTTGCCATGTCAAAGTTTTTGAAGTTGATTTAGAATCTGAATCATAAACAAAAGTGTGTAGACTTAGTTTAAACTCTCTGTATATTCATGTTTTGTATTTCACTTGATATAAAGGATTATAATCTAAAATCCCGCATCACAACCTTCATTACAGCAACTACAACCTCTCAGATTGATCTGATAATAAGCAATAAACAAAACTGAAGTACCCTTATACTGATTGAAGCCAACCTTGAGACAAAACCCAAAAGCAGATTTAGTTTCCCAATTGGGCCTAGATTTTATTAGGCCCATAAATTTGTAGGATGCTCACTCGAATCAAGATTCGTAACCAGTAAACTAAATTATAGCTAAAATTATTATCTTTATAGAAACAAAACAAAACACAAAAGGAATCTTAAAATTGTTTAAGACGAGGGAAGCTTGGGGAAGAAGAGTGGGCAGTGTCTAGGTAATGGCGAAGAAACCTTGGGCGCAATGCATTTGACATGACCGCTTCTTCAAAGTCAACATTCTCACGTGTCCCTCTTTTCTTTTAAGCATCACTTTACCTTTTATATTTATCAATTTGATTTAAGTGGACTGCTTTTAATTAGAATATTATTGTTAATAGACGCGTCTTGTCATGATTCCGTCATGATTACATCGTTTTAAAAGGTGACGTCATCGCTGGCGTCTCTTGACTTTGTTCCTCTCATAGATACTGCATTTTTCTAATGACTGATCAGAAAGCTTTTCTGCTTTATTTAATTTTTGATTTTGTAAACTAACTATTTCGTACAAAAATTATCCATATTTAATGTGATTTATTTTATGTTCTTACGATTTGTGACTCATTTGAACTCTTAGACATTGTGGAATGAAAATCCAGTGTGGTACCATATGTGCACTTACACTTAAGTTTTTTAGGTCTGAACTTTGGACCTCTTGAACGCACGTGAGACGGCTAAGTGCTCGATCTGCTATATGCTACGATTTGAATATACGAACCCATAATAATACTATAGTAGCATTATCTACTTGGCACCAACCTAGCTAATGGAAGGTCAAATAAATGAGATATATATTCAAATGGTGATGTTGATTTGATATGGTCGCTGCTTCTCATAATTGTTAATTGTCAATGATCGGGACTATATAAGTGTTGTACAACTAATATGATTCCCATCCAAACTATTTTAAAATTTCTACAAATGACATTTTCTTAGATAAAATCAAAATAGCATCATTTTCACTCTTCACCTTAAATATTAACAAACTTTATTTTTAATAAATACGTTTCCATGTGAGAAATTAAGAAGTGATCAATAATTATTTTATAAATAAGGATACTAAACCTAATTATTCAAAGTATATTTGCATGTTGAATGAACAAGGCCGATGTCATCCAAACTTGATGACTCCAATAATTGACCACTAAAATCAAAGGCATAATGATGAGACTTATATAGATGATTGGTTCGATCTGTATTTTTTTCCTTATGGTCCACTTAATTCTCTTTTAGATCCTAAACCATTTGTTTTTTTTTTTCTGTATTGAATTTTCTAACCCAAGTTTTCGGATGTGTATTAATTAATAAACCAACTAAATTTAGCTTTCTTCACGCTATGATCTCTACATGTCTTGTATTCATTTCAGTTGATATATTCAAGTAGTAAATTTCATTATACCATTTACTTTTTCATTTACATACCAGACGAAATAGATGTCAATTAATTGATATCCGAAAACAGGAGTATAGTATACTAATATTATTTGAATTTGACATCACAAGACCAAGATTCTGCGCTTGATAATACTAGGAACTTGCGTTGAAAGAGGCATGTGACAAGTTGTAAGGGACAGTATTGAAAACCCCGACTTGTATATGCTTTTAATATGTGTGCTAAAACCATCTGTAGGTGAAACCAAGAAGCTGATACGTTAATTACATTAAGAAAATACGGAACGGGTACACTATAATGTTCGTCCGTTAGGTTTCTATTTTAGTGAACTTGATAGATAAGAAGAGGTTAATTAACAAAATACAACTACCTACATATATATACATGCAATATTTTTACAAACAAAAAGGCAAATACATGCATTCAACAAAAAAAGAAAAGAAAAAAAAGACTACTTTGATGTGGTAAGAAAAACGAAGACATGTGCAAATGAAATAGTTTTCATATTGAAAAGAAAAAGGAAAAAAAAAAAAGAATGGTCGGAGGGGACAGTCAGACAGTGTAAGGAAGAGACATCGGGAGACGTGAAAACGCGTTTGAAAAAAGAGAAAATGGCAATGACGTGGCTAATAATAATTTCAGAATGCCCATGCATGATTCATGCAAGAGCAGTGGCGGACGTAGTGAGAACGGTACGGGGGCACGTGCCCCCATCTATGTTTTCAATTTCTTTGAGTAATTAAGGTTAATCAATGATAATGCCCCCTACTAAATTACAAAATTTAGTGAAAAATATTATATGCCCCCGATTAAATTCAGTTCTAGATCCGCCACTGTGCAAGAGCCTCACAGTCACTTACAGTCGTTTCCACGTTACAATTTCATTTATAATAATTATTAATTTGATTACAGATAACACAAGTCACAAACCATAATACTTTGATTACAGATAACACAAACTATACATAAGTGTGTCTCTTTTACACACTTGTTACTTTCAGTTACATTTTAGTACTAATTAGGTTAATTTTCATTTATGTGCTCAAGATAGTGCATGCATGTATAGTAATCTTTGTTCTTTTCAAAAAAAAAAATGTATAGTAATCTTTTTTGAGAAAGGCATGTATAGTAATCTTTCATATGGTATCAAATAGCAGTCAAAATTTGGGGATCATTTTAATTATAAAAGCCCAATCCTGTAATATATTTATTCAGAATCTACTTGATCCCAAATCAATGTCTTATAACAATACATAATTCAGTTTAATTAAGGATCTTAAAGGCAATTATCTGACTTCATTGTATACCAATATTGATATTAAGACATTTTATCCTTGTTAGTAGGCAAGTTAGAAATACAAAATAGATAAACATGTATAAGTTAATTAATAGACAAAAACTTGTGACTTTGTCCATTAAGTACTCACTATATAAGAACATCTAGAAGTCTAGAATTAGTTAAGTTATATACTGTTCATGATCAGCTGAGAGAACCTAAAAGTTTAATTAGGCTTTTAAAATAGTGATAGTCAATATAATATAAACAGTGTGTTTATCAATTTTAAGGATTTGTTGTTCATTAGTCATCTATTTAAAATAGTTAAAATCAGTGTGTATTTATATATATATATATATATATATATAATTACCCAACATTAACTAGTTTTGTTTACCCATTTGACTAAAATAAACTTTACAATTTAAAATAAAGTAATTGACAAACAGAAAATCATAACTAATTCATACAAAAATATGAAAGCTTACAATAAACATGAAGGAAAATGACAAGAATCGCTCAATAAGTCAAACTGTTGATATGTAAATTTATATCCATAGGAAAAAAGACTTAATTAAAATAATCACGTAGTATAGTTGTTGAATCGGTCAAACCATGGATGGTTGGAGTTATTATCATCAGCTATCCTTGTAATCTGCGATGTATATGATTCTTTCATTGTTTGTAGGTTGGTATGGATCTAGTCAGACAAAAAATAGATAATTGACAATATTCCCACTATCAAGAAAAAAATTTGACTAAATATTTGAATTAACACAAAAAACATAACCGTTTGAAAATCAGATATGTTAAGTATAACTCTTCATGTATATTATAAAGGCACATTAGCTAGCTTAGCTATATTATATATATATATATATATATATATATATATATATATATATATATATATATATTCCACTTGTATATGTCACAGGTTTTTACCTGCATTTACGTAACGTTAGTGTTTCTCTTACGAGTATTTGTTTCAAAAGCTTGAATCTAAACGGTTTGGACCGAACATACAATATTATTGTCGGTGCATGACAAGAGATTATGGAAACAAGTTAGATATGTCTGTTTAGTTGAGTTAATAGAGCACTTGATTAAAATGATATTGACCAGAAGAAACCAAAAATATTACATTACAAATTCAAAACTGAAAAAAAAAGAATAGTAATGATGCAATTAACACGGGCTAAAAGAACAACTCTCCACATGCAGAAGTGAACAAAATACGATTCAGGAACTTTGTTTTCAAGCACATAGTTGTGATTGTGAAGGTGGTTTTTCTTTGGTTGGTCAATAAGGTTAACAACGTCATTATCCTTAATCACTCCTGCTGGTTTAATTAATTAAGACCATAGACAGAAGCTGAGTCAGACTTCCGTACAATTCTGCTGACGCGTGTCTTACTTTCTCTCTCCTCTCAACGCGTTTTCTCTCTCTCTCCGCCGTCCTATTTATTATCTCTCCTCCGCCTTCATTCCTTCACTCTCTCTCTCTAACTTCTTCTCCACTCTTATAAAAAAAAATTCAAGGAAGTGCTCCAAAACAATATATTTTCAATTTCAATTTTTTCGCGGTGGTTTTAAAAAAAAATTATGGCGTCGTCTGATGGATTAGCGAGCGTTGACCCTTGGTCGTTCCGACAAAGCTTCAACAACGACTCATGGTTACTTCCTGATCTTTTCTCTCACGACAGTGATGTACTCGCTAAAGCTCTTCACAAATCCATCGCCGATCCTCTTTCTCCTTCAGCTTACTTCGATTCCACCGCCGTCTCCGATCTTTCTCCTCCCCAGACTCTCTCTAACGTCTCCTTCGGCTCAGATCCGGAGATCGCCGTCGGTGGTGGTGGTGGTGGTGGGGCGAAGCGAAAGCGTGGTCCTGGTGTTTCCGGAGGTAAACCAGCGAAACGCCGATCTCGAGTTTCCACCAAGAAGTCTCAGACGACGTTTATAACGGCGGACGCGGCTAACTTCCGGCAGATGGTTCAGCAGGTTACCGGGGCGAAGTTCATCGGTTCTTCTTCCCACGGCATTTTTTCTCCGGTTGTGAAGCCGGAGCCGCATAGGCTCGCGACCAGGCTACCACCGTCCGGTGGTTTTGATCGATCCTCTGCTGTTCCGACGTTGGATACGTCGTCGTTTTTGTCTAACCATCACCAAGAGAATATGGTAACGGAGTTGTGCTCTGTTTCACCGCCGGTGAGTTCGGCGGGTGTTGGTGGTGGAGGATCTTCCGCCGTGGAGTTGGATAGTTACACGAACTTCCCGACGCTTGAGTCGTGGACAGTTATGTGATTTTAATTTTAGTGCTTTGTAGATGTAATCTCTTTTTTTTATCTTCCTTTAGATCCTCTTTGTATCTTTCTTTTGCTGTAATGAATATCTTTGTTATCGCCCGGAGCTTTGTTGCATGAATCCTCTTTGTTCATACTCTGCTTTGCTTTTTTTTTTTTTAATTATAAGTCTTGTGTCATTTAGTGAACATGGGGCTTTTGTAGCAACCCTATTGATGAAATATGGATTCTACATAATAAATTTACCTTAAGAATTTACATTTGGAGTTACTGCTACTTGTCCCCTATCATGTATCTTACATAAATATGAAGATATGAGTATATGTAAATAGAATCTCTGTCATTTTTAGAAGGATGAACCATGGATTTGAAAGTGTTCATGTCTACTTTCAAGATAACCGCCGGTGAGGAGGATAGGTGAATAGATTTTTTTTTAGTCGGATGCTAAAGAATATCTTTCTTGATGGTCCCATTGACATATGTTGTCAAGATCACACAACAAGACAATCATATACGTTACCACCACCATAATTAAATGTCTCCATTACTGATACAAAATCCATATATTATTTTCTTTAATTTTTAAAAATTTATCTGTTTTCCCAATATAATGCTAGGAACTGGTACTCACACGATAAAGCAGATAGTGTGACGACAAAACAGTTTTTATACAAAAGAGAAGATCATCTTCCAACAACTACACCTATAAGAGAGCATGTCAAAGTAAACGATAGTGCTAGAACCCAAGTCAAAAAGATTACATCGTAAAAGAAAAGTTAAGAAAAAAACTCTGTTAATGGGGTTTGGTGATCAGAAAGAAACAAAAGGTGAATTCTTAATTGATTTTATCTACAAAGAATGAGAAATATGGTGATGAGAAAAGTCACAAGAAATTTGAAGTTGTTCAAGTTTTCAACCTTTTTAAAAAAATTAAAAGCCGAGTCAACGTCAATGCCACAAAAGAGGAGGCAGTGATCATCCCATCATCACTCATGTTTTTAGTTTTTACAGTAAAACGTCACTTGAGTTGAATTCTTTACTTTTAAATAACACGACACCAATGTCCCGCTGAGATTAAACTTTTCCATTAGAAACAAAACGTGAACTTAAGATAACACTAGCTTAAAATTTCTGAAACGTGGACATTACTAGATTTGGATGAACTTAAATCGTTTTGTTGGATCTATTCAAAATGAGTTTTGTATGCGAATCTTTTTAGAAACAAAACAAAAACTGGGCGGTGGAAACTCACCAATAAATATAAAGAGGGACCAAGCTATCATATAATTTAGATATAGACAGATCAAAGACTAATGCAACGGCTACAAGTATAGGTGGTTGTTGGGTTGCACCTGAGAAGGGGGTTTATGAGGAAACCATCGTCTTCTTTGTCTGAAATCAGATTCAGACACTTATCTATCATCTCATGTGAGTCGGTCTTTGGACTTCTTAACATATGAAAGAGGACGACATAAATGCATGCTAACTGAATCGGTTATGATATAAAGAAACTTTATAAGTAAGTGCTTGAGAGTAAGCTTACACCTTTGGAACTTCATTTTTGTTATAACACCTACATCTTCACGTGGCTTACATTACATTACATACATCTTCAAATGATTTCTATAAGAAAATACAGAAGCGTAAATGAACGAGACAATATACTCATACTTGTGTATCTATCACCTAGCTAAAATCATCAGTTGATCATATTCTTGCTAGTAGCATGACACTAGCAAAGCAGCTACAAAAGTTCCTTTTAGACGAACAACGTGAGTTAAGTATCGGGCCTAAAGTCATGAAGAGACTTATATTGGCCCTACACCTTAATATTGGGCCCAAATAAACATCGCCTAAAGTCAAGCCCTATAGATATTTTGTATTTGAACTCTGAAAAGCTTTGTGATTATAAATTAAATGTAACAATAATTAAAGTAAATATATCAAAACCAACTTACATTGTAGAGGGACAAAAAAAAGAATACAATATTTATTTTCTGTGATTACAAAATGAATGAATGAATGAATGAATGAATGAATGAATGAATGAGAAAAAAAACAAATAGTACAAAAATATCACATGACAGCACAAGCATGTACATTATCATCGCTAAAGAGATGAAGAGCATTTTCATCAACTTTCTGTGGTGGACGAGGATAACTATAACCGTTGATAGAAGAGTCGTCATAGAAGTCGTATTTGCCATTGTATGAAACAGTATTCTCTGCATGGTTTATCTTCTGAATCGGTTGTTCCAAGTATTGATCAGAAGGATACGTATTATAATAGTCTCCATAATAACCATTATAAGGAAACGGCCAGAACTCTGCTGCTCGTCCCGTTCGTTTCACCATTCTAAGAACATCTTCTCGATCAATATACCCTGTGACCGTCACTTTTTGTTGATCCACGTCTATCTCTACCGTATCCACTCCTACAACATATACAATGTTAATTATAAGATTTGTAATAAGACTCAAGCAAGCCCATTTTGTTTTTGTTTCTGTGTATGTTTCCTTACCATCGAGTTTGGAGATAGCTCTTCGAACTTTCTTTTCACATCCTTGGCAGTCCATGTCTACCAAAAGCTCCACAACCTTTAAACAACAGAAGAAAAACATACATTAGAAGATTATAAGATAACATAAACGGCTTGTTGAAGAACATATTGTCGAGCTAGCAAAGAAAGTAGATATCATCAACGTACAGATAAAGCGAGTGGTAACCGAGAGTTTCCATGTATCCAATCAAGCATTCTCTTAGATATCGTTCGGAGCCTTGTACGTTTTGTCTTAAGATAATTTTTTTGCTTTCTGAATGATTTTTTGGTTGTATAATATAATGAGTTTATAGATATATATATACAGGGAGCTAGAAATGTCTGCGCGTGTTGGTAACACTTGGTGTATGATTCCAAGTAACCGCGTTTAATTGCGTCTTGTGAGATGCAAAAAGCTTATGTCCTAAGTCTTATACATTACCTTGTGTTTCGGTGTTGCCAGGGTTTTTCTTTGTCTTCTTATTATTTTATTTCATTTTAATTATTGTGTCTTATAGCCAGCGTAAGGGTTTCACCATTTCATTTCCAGTTTCAGGTATTTTCCAGCTAAGCAAAAATAAGATGTGGTTAGATATATATATATATTTTTTGATTCATTAATAATTAATAATTTTAGAAAATTTATGAATATTTCACAAGTTAAATAACATTTACTATTAAATTATATAAACTTGAAACATGATAGAAGAAATCTTATTTTTGTTTTATTTTTGTTGCATCTTAAAAAGTAAGTTTAATAACTGCATCCAAAAACTTGAAATTTATTGATATTAAAAGAGAATTAAGATAATAATTTTAAAATGAGGTGGAAGCACGTGACTTGTATCAATATTTTATTAACATTCTTTGCATAACATATGTATATTCGTAGAGTCGAAAATAGACTCTGTTTTTTGGTTGGGACAACCAGAACCGCAGTGGCAATCATCTTCTTAAGTCAAATTCCTGCCTACTAAATGGTAGATATATATTCACAAATTACTGTTATATATTAGCTGATCAATGCATGTTTATAGAAATGTAAGTGTGAAAAGACAAAAAAATGTACAAGTATGCGCTGGATTTGCCGTCTGCGAGAATCTTGTAATTAACAGAATCATAATAACGAAAAAGTTAAATTAGTGAAAAAACAACAGAATCATAATAACTCGCTTTACCATTTATGAAAACAAAATCAAAAGGGCAAAACAACACATTATGATGTAAGATGTGTATCATATAAGTCACCATCACATAAAAACGAAAGCCATTATGAAAATAAAATAGTTTTGGTCACCTTTCCTATCAGTTTTGTTACTAGAGAACACCAAAATATTAGGAAAGTTGGTGGTGGCCTAGTATGGTCCGATCCGGTCCCAATTTAATTCATCCTTGGTTTGACTTTCATCTAAAAAGTTTCTGTCCGGTTAAGACCCGGTCTAGCACTGAGATCAATCTGCACCAAATTATATATTAGAGCACGAACAACGGGGTCTCTTACCATAAGGGCCCCACAGAACGCAAGAACCAAAACAAAAGCAAACTTCAAAATCGCTAAATAAAAAACGAGTTTGTTAGGTATTTTGCACTGTTCGCGGGCCCCACTGACATGTGTCTATGCGTTAATCATGATCTTAGGAACCCAATTACATGTCTTTGTTTTTATCCGTGTCACAACGGCCAAGTAGTTCCTCTCATAAGAACTAGTGGCAGGGTTTGAACCCTGACTTAATGAAATAGCAGCATTGGTGATGCAAACACTAGCCCACTTGCTCCTCTCAACCCAACTATATATGATCAACAAAAGTGATTCTCAACAAAACGTTGCTAAATTATTTGTTTTCTCTCCTATTGAAAATATTTATTTGCTTCACAGCCTCTACTTCAATATTATTTTGGTTATATTATCAGAAATATCTTAATTGTTATTTTTTGTAAGCTCTCTGTGTTTTTGTAGATTATAATTAATAATTTTCAAGAAAAATATATAGCTTCTACTTTTTTCCCCTAAAATTCAAGATAAATATATTGCATTATTCTTCTGATTTTTTTTTTCACAAATATATCATTAGTGTTTAATTTCCTATTTAGGTAGTGTTATAAAAGAATTTAATATATTTAAAGGGTAGTATTTTTATTAATTTAATTATATACCAGCCGAAGAAGCGAGAAATAGTTAAAACTCAAAACCCCTAAATCAAATCTCTATCGTCGTCCATCACTTCCCTACTCTCCCTCCGTTTCTCCGGCGAAAACCCGTCGCCGCTCCCCGGATATAATCCTCACCATATCAGTGATTTCGAGTCTAATCGAACACTCGACAGACAGTTAGCAACTGCTGCAAATTTCGAGGTCACTGTTTCTGATTCGGAGTGTGGATTCTACAAAACCAGGGCGAAGAACAATGACATCGTTTCCGCATCCCGGTTCCGTCACCGTCTGTGAGATCAACAGAGACTTGAGTAAGTAAAAAGCTTTCTCCTTTCTCAATTTCTCTACTTTCGAATCTCTGAGCTTATTCGTTTCTTAACTGGATGCAGTCACGGCTCAGAGCTTATCTGATGATCGAGCTCAGGAGACTTACGGAAAGATTCTCGTACGTTTACGTTCCTTTTTCATGTTTCATAGCCAAAAAAGTGCTTGCCTTTTGACAAAGTTACATGCTTTCCGTCACAGGGAATGGTGTTTAGCCCTGTTCCGTTCGAGTCTGGACCTGTCTCTGTTGAGGAAAACGAAGGACAAGAGAGTGGTGATAAAGGAGTTGTTGAGAGAAAAGGACTGGTGGCCACACTCCAAGGGATGGTTGCAGACTCTCTTAAACAGATTCTACGACCCATCGATGTAAGCACTTCACTTAAGGCACCATGCTTTAGCAATCTGTTTGATTTCTCTGTCTTGGTTCTTTTGGTGGTCTGATGAAGTCTTCTTATCATTTTGTGATGAATAATTATTACAAAAGTTTATCTTTAGGGTTGTTTTCTCTCTACATATTCAGATTGACGTTTTCTGTAGCTGTTGGTGTCAATCATTTTTTCTTTTATGCACAACGTGTTTCTAGGTAAGTCTTCTGTCAGAGATTGATCTTCAAGGAGTGAGTTGGCATCAAGGGAAGCATATTATTGCCTTTATATCTGCTGCCAATCAAGTATCAATTCGTGACTATGAGGACAAAGGTCTGTTTGTTATCGAGTTATGTTCATGCTTCTAGTACGCACACATGCGGTTTTATATTCTCCTTTTGTACAGATGAGAAAGAACCTTCCCTACTGACAAGTGATTCTCAGAGAAGTGTTAAAGCCCTTGAGTGGAGGCCAAATGGTGGAAAATCCATCTCTGTAGCCTGTCGGTGGGTTTTTATGGCCTCCCCTGAATACATATTAGGTAGCTTCATAGATGACCTAGTAACAATTGCTTCCATTGAAACAGGGGAGGGATATGCATATGGACTGCTTCCTATCCAGGTAACATGGCTTTGGTTAGAACTGGTGGTTCTTCATTGAGGGGCAGTCTCTCTCGAGGATCTGGAGCTCGCTGGATCTTGGTGGACTTTCTCCGGTGTCAAAATGATGAGCAAGTCAGTGCTCTCTCATGGAGTCCTTGTGGAAGATATCCTGAAAATGTTTTATACTATATTGTTTTTTTTTTCTGCTAACTTTATCCATCATGTTATCCCTTGACATATTTTCACATATTTGGCATCAGCTTCATATGACAGCTCATCGTTCACCATATGGGATGTTTCTCAAGGTAATAGAAGGACCCTTAATAACACCTCCACGTAGCCGCAAATAAGTTTGGTCTGGAAGTATAAGTAATCATGTCTAAATCGTTGATGAGACAGACCTTGCTGTCTTGCTCTTGTATAATACTTTCTATCTTAACTGGACTTTAGTTTCGTGACTGTGATCTATATTACAATCTTGCAGGGGCAGGAACACCTATTCGACGGGGACTAGGTGGCATATCGATGCTGAAGTGGTCACCCACAGGGGACTACTTCTTTGCATCAAGATTGTAAGATATCGACTCTATTTGTTATTTAAAGATGTCGAAATCAGTTTAATTTTAATATGTTTTTTTTTCTTGTTACAGTGATGGGACATTTTGCCTATGGGAAACAAACACATGGACATCAGAGCCATGGTCTTTGTCTACTGGATCTGGATCTGTTACGGTATACTCTATTGTGGCTCAGTACATAGGATTGTTGTGTGATAAGCATTATTGTTAGAAGCTGTTTTGTTGCATGAGGTCAATGCCGCAAGCATTTTATGCATTGAATCTACTAAGCATAGAGAATATGTCCCTTCGTTGATGTATGCAATAACAACTGTGTTTCATTTTCTCTTCAATGGACTAAACTGTAATACTTCTCTAATAGGGAGCATTATGGGATCCCGAAGGACGCTTCATCTTGATTTCATTTTCAAAATCGTTAACACTGGGTTCTGTTCATTTCTCATCCAAGCCACCATCCTTAGGTATGCATACGTTTTGAAGTTTGCATATGCTACTAGAAATACTTACCATTTAGCATACTGATCCTCTTGCTTTGATACATTTTAGATGCCCATCTGTTACCAGTTGAATTACCAGAGATAGCTTCTTTGACTGGCAGGTAAATGATCTGCTTGCTGTTAAAAATTAAATCCACAGAGATGCCTTTATTTGATTGTTTTCTCATTTTCTTGTTTTCATAACTGAACTACCAGCGAGGGAATCAAGAAGATAGCGTGGGATGCATCTGGGGAGCGATTGGTTGTGTCATTCAAAGGAGGTGATGAAAATTACAAAGGATTGATTGCCATATACGACACTCGAAGGACGCCTATTGTCTCAGCATCACTTGTGTAAGTTATTTCCACAATTATCATCCATCCATCCATCCATCCATCCATCAGTCTTGACCTCTTTTCTTTTGTGTATAGTCTAAATGCAAACAATAATCTATGCTTTTATGGTTATAGTGGTTTCATCAGAGGACCCGGAGACAACCCGGAAGCTCTCTCCTTTTCATTCCATGACAAGTTCAAGCAAGGTCCACTCCTCTCCGTGGTAAGCCATATGCTTTAACTAAAGTCTCTTGCATGCAAAGTCGTATTTTAATAGATAGAATCGGTTTTACTAATCAGTCTTTCACAATTAACTCTGTGGCAGTGCTGGAGCACTGGATTCTGTTGCACCTATCCTCTCATCTTCCGCTGACATGTTCTTCCTTGATAACCAAATAGTTCAATGCAAGCTCCAAACTTTTTGCCTCTATCTAGCAACTGCTCTCTCTTTGTAATGGTTCTATCTACAGACTGCTTACTCTTTGTAATGGATCCTTTTAAAGAACTAAGCTTGAAAATGCATAAAATGGTTCTGGAAAGTTTACAAATCCAATAAAAAAAAGAGAGCAAAGAGCCATAATCATCATCAGCTCTAAACATTCTTGAGCTTCTTCATCTTGGAAGGTGGCCATCGACCCTTCTTCCTCAACTTACGCTTACGAACCAGACGTTTCCTGCGTAGCCTAATCTTTTTGGCCAGCTTCATCTTCATCCTCTGTTCCAGCAGTAGCTTCTCTTTAGCTTCTTTAGATTCCAATGGTAGTTTGTCAACTGGAACAGCAGCGACAACAGGCTTAGGTGGTTCCTCATTGCTCTCAGGCTCAGCTCCGTCCACTCCAGAAGCAGCTGCCTTCACAATCACTGCTCTTCCATGGCTAGTGCTCAAGTTGTAAGCACTGAGAGAGACTCTGTTCTTAGACTCGACGGTGTTGGTTTTAAGGCTCAAAACTGAAAATTCATACAATGAAGAAACCAAAAGATTAGAGCTTTCACAAGTAAAAACCTAACAAGAACCGAAAAAGGTCAGAGCTTCAATAACTAAGAAACTGAAGTAGCCCAGGGAACTGGAGTTTTGGTTTCTTGGTTCTGTAATGGAGATTTCCCAATATGATTCCGCGGAAGAACGAAGTCTAAAGCAATACGTAATGAATAGAGAAACAAGTGAAAACTACCTACCTGGTGAAGTGAAAGACGAAAGTGGAAGCCTTGGAGAAGAGAGAGGAGCGAGAGAATTGAAACAGAGAAGAGCCATCTTCTTCGAATGGAAGAACTTCGCCTTCAGACATTCATTTGAAGTTTTTAGTTTCTGGATAAGCTTTAATGAACGGATTGGATTTGATCCGAATCATTACCGGTTTGCACTTCGGTATGGATTTGAATGTTGCAATTTTAATTGGTAGTCCGGTTTAGTTTTGATTATCTCGTTCCTTTTAAAATTCATTATAACAAGAGTTATAAACCGAACCGACTTCTTATTTTCCTTTTGGGGTTTGCTATGTTTGGCGTAGTTCGGTTCGGTTTTTAAAGAATAACCGGAGTGGGGTACCTTTTATAGTAATGATGATGACTCATGAATGACACTTGGCTTTCCTGTTATGAGATGGCGAGGAGGCTATGTTAAGGTTGTTCCAGAGAAGGATGTTGGTGTCGAGGAACTTCCCAATGGCGGAGGACATATCTATGGAGGGAGAGGGAAAGAGAAGCAGATCACATCTCTCAAACAGAAAACCATTATCAGAAGAAACAAGGAAGAAAAGGGTTATTGATATCGCAGGTTTCATTCGCAGGAGGCGAGAGCGAGAGAAAAGAACACGGCAAGAAGAAACAGGAGATGAACATGTGAGTGTGTTGAACGTTCAGACCAAGAAAACGCCATGTCTTCTCAGAATCATGAACAAAAAAGGCTCTATCAAGTCTGGCCCGGCAAAAATGTAAACACATTTTCATGTCTTCATGGCTCATGTTTCTTTTTCTGTGATGATCTGACATAAGCAGTTTTTCATTTTGGGAACCACATTGTGGTTTTGAATAGCAATGGAAGCTAAGAATTACTCTGAAGATGCTCCAAATTGATTTACTAGTTATAACTATGGTTTCTCTGTTCTAGAGTTTGTGTTACTTAAAGGAGATTAAGGCTTTTATTTTGGAAATAGCCTTAAAGATTCCTGTGTGTTGACTATTTCTTGTTTCACACGTAATCAGACAAACGCAAGATCTTTATTGCTGTCTCAAGTGGACTTATCTCTATTGTTCTGTGTTCAGATATTTTTATGCGGGGGAAGACTAGTGTTGGGTCCAGACGCATCTTCGCTTCTTTTGACCACATGTATGATAGGAGGCCCAGCTATCACTTTCTGCATCAGAATAGCTTTCTTGATCGGAGATAGCCGCCCTTTATTCCATTCTCTGGTTATGATTCCTGCAATTCTTCTCACAATCATGGTATAAAGCAGTCAACTTGTAAGCCAAGCAACATACTTAAAGAGAACCAACTTCATGCTTCTCTTACTTCTTCTTTCTTGTTATGTAGGACTTCACATTTCTCTTCTTGACATCAACGAGAGACCCTGGGATCATCCCGAGGAACAAAGAAGCTCCCTCTGAGGCGATTAACAAAGTAGGAAGCATGAAACTGCAGCCTCGAACAAAAGATGTTATGGTGAATGGCTTCACCGTCAAGGTTAAGTTCTGCGACACCTGTAAGCTATACCGTCCTCCTCGCGCCTCTCACTGCTCAACCTGCAACAACTGTGTCCAAAGGTTTGATCATCACTGTCCATGGGTTGGTCAGTGCATCGCCTTGGTAAGTCTTCTTGCTTGAAAAAACAATGAACTGAGTATGATCTTGTTGATGTTATAACATGTTATACATTGGTTCTTTGCAGCGTAACTATCCCTTCTTCGTCTGTTTCTTATTATGTTCAACACTCCTCTGCATCTACGTATTTGTCTTCTCATTGATCAGCATGCTTGAAGTCCATGGCCAATTCTATGTCCTCATAGCTGATGACTTGATACTAGGTGTTCTTGCTCTCTACTGCTTTGTTTCCGTCTGGTTTGTTGGTGGTCTAACTGTCTTCCACTTCTACCTAATCTGGACCAACCAGGCAAGATTCTTTAGCTTCTTTAACAAGCAACACTTATTACATTACTGTTTGTCTGATTCTTTTTTTTTTTTCAGACGACATGTGAGAATTTTCGGTACCATTATGATAAGAAGGATAACCCTTACCAAAAGGGTGTCTTAAAGAACTTCAAGGAGCTGTTCTTGGCCAAGATCCCACCACCTTTGGTTAATTTTAGAGATTGGGCGCAAGAAGAAGATGATGATGTGGAAGTGGGTTCTATTACCTCAGAGGTAGTCAGAGCCTTTGGGTCCCCGAGACATGGGAATGAGCAGTAGCAAACCAGATCATGGTAGCTGCAGTTTACGCCTTCAGAAGCTGGAGTACGAAATTAACATTGATGCAAATGTCAAGAAGATAATTGTAGATGAAGGCGCTGCATGGCATGGCACGGTTTAACAAGGACGAGATAACAATGTAAGGAGAAACTTGAGCGTGGATGAGAGAGCAAGATAGGGCAAAACAGACCAAACAGTTGTAATTCAAAGCTATTTACCTCTCTGTCTTTACTCGTCAAAGTGACTTTTAAAACCTTTTCGCATTTAGAACAAGAGCTAGGAGAATTAGTGTACAATATATAGTGCTTTCTTGCGTGGTAATTTCAATTTGGTGTATTTCATTGTTTAGGGTTTATATACTATGTGGTGTTTCTTGGGTCTTACGGTCAAGGGTTTTGCAAGAAAAAGAAACAAGACGGTGAATACAATACTACGCAGAAGTATTGTTTCACAGCAAAGAATATATATATATATATACTAAGATAAAAGGATGGAAAGATTTAAACCAATGAAAAATTGGATTATTGGCAGAAACTCTTAGATTATATAGTAAGGATATACGAAATAATATGTTCGATTTAATTTACTCACATAAAAAGCTCTCATAAAAAAGAGTTAATTTAACCAAGATGAAAAGATTTAAAGACTCGTTGACATTTTATTCAGTAATTTAACAAAAGACTCAAATACTTTTACCACAATAATTGACTTAAACTGTATATAATTAAATAAATATGTCACTAGTCAATATCATCATCTTATTTTGTGTTATCTTTAATCAAGTTGACTTGTTCTATTGAAAAAAGTTTTAGATGTAGACTCACCCTATATAATAAGATACATTTCATACAACTTCTTTGAAAACCTTGATAGAACAACAAACTAACAAATAAACCTTTTAATCTTTGCAGAAGCTAAGCATTATTTAAGGTGATTAATAAAAACAAAGAGAGGGATAGAAAGAGATCTATGTGTGAAGCAAGCAAGCACGTTTGATGGAGGCATGATTTGACCTGCCTTTCACAACAGCTCACCAATTTATCATTTTTAGATAATATATAGTTGGCCGACCATGAAATAAACAATTAATTAAAGAAAATCTAAAAACTAAACAAGAAACTTACAAACATCCTATTCGCATAATCCACTTTTCCTTGTTAGAAAATACATTACAACCATGTATTAACCCCGTTAAGACATGAACTCCAATCTAATTATTCGGCAATGACAAAGCTAATAAAATAAAACTTTTTTTTTTTGGCAAAGGCAAAAACGGATCGAAATTTGCGAACATCTGAAAATAATCTTCTTAGTGATTTCGAGTGAGAAAGGTCAGCTCCAGTTTTCCTCTCTTTCTTTCTCTAGAGAGTGTTTGAAATTGCGAATCTTTCTTCGGAGAAGATAAGAAGACTTGTTCCTGATCAGTTTGGATTCTCCTATGGTTTTCTGATTCTGGGTTCTTCGAAAGTTCTTCACTTTGGTGTTAGTTCTTCGTGAATTCAACACTTTAGCTATCTATGGCTTGGAATGAGACCAAACTCAAGAGGCTCTATCAAGTTTGGAAGGGAAGCAATGTAAGCTCTGAACTTTCTCTTTTGAAAAATAAAATAAAATAAAAAGAACTCGCACTTAAATTTGGTTTCCTTTTGAGTCCAAGGCATAGACTTTTCAGACTCTTGATTTTGCCACTTTGGTAATTAAATAAAAAGATGTGTTGTGATTCAGTTTAGTTGTTTGTGTTCTTTGATCATTCCTTAGCATTCTTTGGCTAGTTTTCAGTTGTTTTGTATCTTTGAGTCTTCAATTAGTTCATATATGGAAACCTCAGGCCATGGTTAGTGCATTTTTGCAAAGCTGTCTAAGCTTTTTCATGCTTCTTGATTTTGTCATTGACTTTGATTCTCTAGAAATTTCTATGTGGCGGGAGGTTAATCTTTGGTCCAGACGCATCATCTCTATATCTATCAACCATCTTGATCCTTGCTCCCTCCGTGACGTTCCTTATAAAAATGTACTTAAAAATGGAAGATCCTCGCACCAAGCATTCAAAACTCTCTATTCCAATTCTCGCCGTGTGTTGGATACTCACCCTTTTGGTAATGTCTTCTACTCTGTAGATGTCTTTTTTTTTTTTTTAGTTATTGTCTTAACGAAACTTAAGTTTCAATAGTTTTCTTTCAGGACATATTCTTCCTTTTCATGACATCTAGTCGAGACCCGGGGATCGTGCCTAGAAATTTAAAGCCTCCTGAATCAGCTGATGGACCTGATTCAACTACTCCTTCCATGGAATGGGTTAGCGGTAGAACCCCAAACATAAGGTTACCAAGAGTCAAAGATGTAAAGATTAAGAATGGCCATACCGTAAAAGTCAAATTCTGTGACACTTGTTTGCTTTACCGTCCACCTCGTGCTTCTCATTGTTCCATCTGCAACAACTGTGTACAGAGATTTGATCATCATTGTCCCTGGGTTGGTCAGTGCATTGGAGTGGTGAGTTTTAGTAAAGTGAGTTTGCTATGTGTTTTGAGAATGTTTTTAAACTCTTTTTTTTTTCTCTTTTGCAGCGAAACTACCGGTTCTTCTTCATGTTTATATCAACATCAACAACTCTATGCATATATGTGTTTGTGTTTTCTTGGTTAAACATATTTCAAAGACATATGGATGAGAGGATTAGCATCTGGAAAGCTATATCTGAAGATGTATTATCGGATATTCTCATAGTTTACAGCTTCATTACAGTTTGGTTTGTTGGTGGACTCACTATATTTCATTCCTATCTCATCTGGACTAACCAGGTGATTAGAAAGATCCATCTCTTATTCCATTCTTTCGTGTTTATGATTCATCTAATGGTGAATCTGTTTTGTGCAGACTACTTATGAGAATTTTCGATACCGATATGATAAGAAGGAGAATCCATACAACAGAGGAGTACTTGGGAACTTACGGGAAATATTTCTCTCTAAGATCACTCCATCTTTGAACAAGTTTAGATCATTTGTGAAGGAAGAAGACTATATGATGATGGTTGAAACTCCTACTTCAAATCTAGTTAACTCGAAAGAGAAGATAGATATTGAAATGGGAGGAGGAGGAGGAAGGGTTGTTGAAGAGGGTAGGAAAAGTTACTCACTCCCTGAGCTTCTCAGGAATCTAAACTATGAAGACCTTGAGGATGATTGTGAGGAAGATGACTTGAAGGCTAAGGATCATCACCATAATGAAGGAATCAGCCCTTCTTTTGATCCGTTTTTTACCAGTGAGTGTGGTGTTCACGAGGATGAGGAAAATGGACAAGAATCAAGAAGATCTTCTAGTGATGATGATGTAGATGCAGGGAAACAAGTGTCTGAAGGAAAGGATGAAGGGTATGAACAAAAATGGAGTACTGGGAGTATAAATACAAACGCAAGATCAGAAGATGGAACAAGCTCTCCTCAATCCACTTCACCAATGCTTCGTAAATAGAGGTAACAAATTTAAGCCCTACCTCTCTGTTTCTGTGTTGCTAAAGCTTGTTGCTTGCTTTAGAAGAAACAAAAATTTCTCGACCTAACAGTCACTATTTTTGTTAACTTGCTAGAGAAGGGCTTGAAGCTGGAGAAGTGGAGATTGTTCTTTGTCATTCTTTTAACTGTGTTTTCATATAATGATGGGAAAAAATCCAGAGAAATAATAAACATTGTAGGTTTTGTGAGCTTGAGCATTAGACTTTTTTTTTTTTCATTTTTAGTTGTATTTATATTACCAGGATGTCTCATCTGGATATCACCAGCTTCACATATTTTATTATATTTTTGTCTTAAAATGATTTGGACCACACATTTGTAATATGTGATGTATACAAATTGTATTTCTGATTTTTTTGTTTCTTCAAAATTGTATTTCTGAATTATTTTCTTATTTATTTGTATAATGGTTGGTTGATTTTCATTTTCTATTTGTTAATTTTTCATATATCATATATATGTTATCAAGAAGACAATGCAATCAAGAGTAACCAATAATATTTCGCCACGTGTCAGTATCAAGCCCCCACATCAAAGCTCAGATTTTCACTGGATGAGATTTTTTTTCATTACAAAACTCCTCACAGCCTCATCTTCTTCCTCTTGCTCCTTGCTCTCTATCTCTCTCACTCACTCTCTATTGCTTCTGCAACTCTATCAATGGCGGCTGAAATGATGTTAGTGAAGCCAATCTCCAAATTTGCATCTCCAAAGCTCACCAACTCAAGGACATGCCTCTCCGGCCGACGTTTCTCCACCGTGATCAGAATGTCAGCTACCTCCACGCCGCCGTCTCCGGCCACCGCAACCTCTAAGTCCAAGAAGGGCACGAAGAAAGAGATACAAGAGTCGCTTCTGACTCCGAGATTCTACACGACGGACTTCGAGGAGATGGAACAGCTTTTCAACACGGAGATCAACAAGAACCTTAACGAGGAAGAGTTCATCGCTCTGCTTCAAGAGTTTAAGACTGATTACAATCAGACACATTTCGTGAGGAACAAGGAGTTTAAAGAAGCAGCCGACAAGTTGCAGGGACCTCTCAGACAGATCTTTGTTGAGTTTCTTGAGCGGTCTTGTACTGCTGAGTTCTCTGGTTTCCTTCTCTACAAGGAGCTTGGTAGAAGACTCAAGGTATCTTTTTGAGAATGTTACTAATTCAAAATTTTGACTGTTTTGAACTAGTAAGTAGCTTCTAGTTTCAGTTCTGTGCGTTTCTAGCAGGCTTGCGTGTTCAGTTTCGGTTCTTGTATTTTGGTTTTCAGTTTTTCGGTTTTGAAGATTTAAAAACCGTTATTTACAAAGTTTGCTTCAATTTCAGTTTAGTTATTTCGGGTTTTGGTTTATGTGACAAAATTGGAAACCATCTAATATCCTCACATCGAATAATTTTCATGTTAAATATTCAGATAAAAATATTGAAGAATTTGGATAATTTTAAATATTTCGGATAAAAATAAAATATTTGGATAATTTAGATTTTCGGATAATTAAGTTTATAAATAGTATTTAGGATATTTAGTTATTTAGAAACTATATATAATTGATATTTTTAGATATATAAAAATTTAGGTATTCATTCGATTTTTGGTTCGGTTTTATTTTTTTTGGTTCCAGAGATTAAATATATGTGCCACATGCCTAGTTCCAGAGGTGTTCTTGGTTTAGTGTTTCTTGTCAACATTAATGCTTTAAAGCTTGAAGCTTCTCATTAGGTGGAGTTAAGGACAGATGAGACGTGAATGTTGTTTCATTGGCCTGGTCTTAATCTTTTCATATGATGGCATTGCAGAAAACAAACCCTGTTGTGGCTGAGATCTTTTCCCTTATGTCCAGAGATGAAGCTAGACATGCAGGGTAAGATCTCTCAACTATAAAGTTATAAACCGTCTCTTCTTGAGTTTTACTGTTTGTTCTTGAATTGGTAAACAAACTTTTTTCTTGCAGGTTCTTGAACAAGGGTTTGTCTGATTTCAACTTGGCTCTTGACTTGGGTTTCTTGACAAAGGCAAGGAAATACACTTTCTTCAAACCCAAGTTCATCTTCTACGCCACTTACCTATCCGAGAAAATCGGGTACTGGAGATACATCACAATTTACAGACACCTCAAGCAGAACCCTGAGTTCCAATGTTACCCTATTTTTAAGTACTTTGAGAACTGGTGCCAAGACGAGAACCGTCATGGAGATTTCTTCTCTGCTTTGATGAAAGCTCAGCCTCAGTTCCTCAATGACTGGCAAGCTAAGCTCTGGTCTCGTTTCTTCTGCCTCTCGGTGAGTAAACACTTCAACTCTCTTGATTCTCTACTTTCCAAATGTGTGGCCTAACCGGTCAAGAGGATTGGTTTCTGCAGGTTTATGTGACAATGTACCTCAACGATTGTCAAAGAACTGATTTCTACGAGGGTATTGGTTTAAACACAAAGGAGTTCGACATGCATGTCATCATCGAGGTAAAGTAACTTGAAGCCAGAAGATTAATAGTATAAGCTGTTTTGTCTGAAAATGTTGGACTTTTTTTGTTTCAGACAAACCGAACCACGGCAAGAATATTCCCGGCGGTGTTGGACGTTGAGAACCCTGAGTTCAAGAGGAAACTAGATAGAATGGTTGTGATCTATGAGAAGCTGATGGCTGTAGGACAAAGCGATGATCCTTCCTTTGTCAAGAACCTCAAGAAGATTCCTCTCGTTGCTGGTTTAGCCTCTGAGATCTTGGCTGCTTATCTCATGCCTCCTGTTGAGTCTGGATCTGTTGATTTCGCTGAGTTTGAGCCTAATCTTGTCTATTAGTAGCTGCATGCATTGTCAAGTCTTATGTGTTTATGGCTCGTTCTTGATTTCTTGTAATTGAATGATCAAAACTGAGAAACCTCTTTTTATTGTAATAAACCAAATAGTTTTACTGCATGTATCAATCACAATGCACAGTGGATTCACCAGTTGATATGCTACATTTAAAATTTTCATAATGAAATCTAATAATAAACGATCCGCTGATTAAATATGAGAGCTAAAACTCATTTACTCATTCAGATTTAGCCTTTGGTTTATCTTGTTCTTTAGTCAGAGGCTTATACATAAAATTGAAGAACCAAACAGCGAGCAACGTAGCCATGACAGGTCCAAACCAATACACAAGTAAATGCTCTTTTGTTATATGTTCACCGCCTGCATAAGCCCATCCCATAACCTACAAAGGTTTCACACAATCAAATGAACAAAGAGATAAAAAGACTCTGTTTGAAAATCACAATCACAAATGCTATTTTTTTTTTAATACCGCTGCAGGATTCATGTATCCTCCGGTTAGATCAGCTCCAAGAACATGGAGAGTTAACTTAGCAATACTACTAATCCAAGTCTTCATGAAGAAACTTCCAGGAATCTTTCTTGCTAGTCCCAGTGAGAGCAGTACTATTAAAAATGTTAGTATCCCCTCGGTTAAAGCGCCGTGAAGGATTGCTACGGTTAGTTTTGGTCCTTTCCCAATTTCAGGGAAAATGTGAATGATATGTATAACCGCAATGACTGATCCTATCACCTGAAAACAACACAGAGCTAAAAAAGCAGAGCAAACAGAGCCTTAAACCTTCTTACACAATGTGGAGAGATCACTTAAAAAATGTCAATGAGACCAAACCTCGGCAGGGATTCGAACCATGACGGTGAAGATGAAACTGCCGAAGCCACCGGAGAGTCCAGAAGCCAAAGAGGCCACAGGACTATAAAGTCCGCCTTTGGTGAGTTTCTGAAGGAAGGCGAAGATGAACGTTGAGATGACTGAGAATAGATATCCGACGATCTCGCCAGTCGTATCCTTGCGGCTAAACCCGAGAACTAAGATGTTAACAAGAACTCCTGACCATATCCACATGAACGACAGTACCAGATCAGAAACCACTATACTTATTCGACCCATCTTTGATTCCAACGATGAGAACCAACAAAAAACCTCAGAAAGAAACAGAGTGTATTGGAGATTAAGGATGACGTGTGAGAGAAGTAAGGAACGTTTAAGTGAAAAGAATCAAGATTGGTCAGCTTCCGACAGTATGTTGGTGTGAGTCAGCTTCCGACAGTAAAAAGTTTTGTTCTCTTTGTTCTTTTGGCTTTGTCGTCATGAAATAAAAGATTCTCGAGTTTGGGAAACGATTATAACTTTTGAAAGATGGCAACGATCAAAGAACACAATGAATTTGAAAGATTAATGTAGAGATCATAAATTATTAAAAAGCATTGTCTAAATCCAAAACATCGAAATTAAATTTTGACCCCGCAAAAACCTAAAACTTAAAAACTGATCATAAAGTCACAAAAATTGCTTAATCAACCAACAGAGTCTCCACGACAGAGGAACCATTGATCATGCGAAACGTCACCACCAAGTCTCCAGCGTTACAGATTTCCTTCTTCTTTGCAACTTCCACCGCAAATCTAATCTTCTCCTCCGTGGAAGCTCCCGTCGCCATAACCGGAATATGCCCACGGTAAACCAAACCACGACTCGCCACACTAGCCGACGTTTCAGGACACTCCTGATCAACCACCGTAAGAATAGGAACGCTAGGACGGTACTTAGCCACAAGCTCCGCCGTGTAACCACCCCTGGTGACGACGACGATGGCCTTCGCGTTCAGCTTCATGGCCTTGGAAACAACTGAAACAGCTTCACTCTCTATTGTGGATAACGGTAACGGAACGGCTTCTTTAACCTTCTTCTGCACAGCTTCGTAGTCTAGATACTCCTCCGCCTCTTTGCATATCATTGACATTGTCTTCACGGCAATCTCAGGGTGAGCTCCGGCGGCTGTTTCGCCGCTTAGCATGACGCAGTCTGTGCCGTCTAGGACAGCGTTGGCAACGTCGGTGGCTTCGGCTCTTGTCGGACGAGGAGCTTTTGTCATTGACTCAAGCATCTGTGTAGCTGTGACGATTGGTTTCCCGAGTGCATTAGCCTTCTCGATCATCTTCTTCTGAGCTCTAAATATCTTCCACGTAGGAATCTCCATCCCTAGATCTCCTCTAGCCACCATGAATGCATCGGTCTTCTTCATAATCTCATCTACATTCGCCACTCCTTCTTGATTCTCAACCTGTCATGTCATTAAATATCATCAAAACATTAGTATATAACCAATAAAATAAAGAAAATCAAATTTATTTTATCACTGACCTTTGACATAAGCATGATGCTTTTTGCGTGCACTCCAAGCAACTCCCTGACTTCATCTAGGTCAGATCCTTTACGAACAAAGGAAAGAGCAATGATGTTGATCTTGTTAGGAACTCCCCATTGAAGAATATCCTCTCTGTCTTTCTCGGTAAGTGTTGGGAGATCAACTACAATCCCAGGGAGGTTAACGTTCTTTCTTTCTCCAAGAACCGCAGAGTTCTCGCATCGGCAACGGACAAGACCGAGGTACGTGTCACAAGACAAGACAGTTAGAGAGATCGTGCCGTCAGAACAGAGAATCACGTCACCAGGCTTGACATCCTCCGCAAGTTTCTTGTAGCTCATAGAGATAAGGTTTGAGTCTCCTTTGATGGTGTAATCGATTGAGATTGTGATCTCTTGACCTTGGATTAGCTCTATCGGTTTACCTTCTTTGAGAAACCCCGTTCGTATCTCAGGACCCTTTGTATCGAGCATGACGGCGCAGGGAGTGCTAGTGTTCTGCATGGCTGTTCTCAGATTGTCTAGGGTTTCTTGATGGTACTCGTGAGAACCATGGGAGAAATTGAACCGAGCTACGTTCATACCGGCTCTAAGAAGCTTCTCAATCATCTCAACAGACCTAGAAGCTGGTCCAAGTGTGCAGACGATCTTGGTTTTTGACGCTCCAGTCCTTGTTTGTCCACCAAGTAGTTTCTCCATTGTGAAAGACTGTTGTCGAAAATAAAAGAACACTAAAAAGTTGGAGAGAAGATGATTGTGTTTTGTGTTTGTGAAGACTCACGTATATTGGTTTATATAGGAATTAGTGTAGAAAGAAAAAAGGCAAAGAGACATTTAATTTCCTTTTATGTATATTTGTTAAATTTTGTAATAATAGAACTTACAATGAAAAAGGAAAAAAGGATTTTACCAGCAAAAATTAAAAAGGAAAAGGATTTTACCAAAAAATTAAGGAAAAAAGGAAAATGTTCGTGCGAGTCAAGTAATTATATTAATACAAGGAAATACATTAGGAAAGATTCCGACTTGTTAACCAAAGAAAAAAGTAAATTCCAACTTGTTAACCAAGTAATTATATTAATACGAAGAAAATACACTAATTGGGAAAGATCCCGACTTGTTGATTTCTTTTTCCATTTTAATATAGGTTTCGGAAAATTTCTTATTGAAAATTGAATATTAAATTTTTTAATTAGGGTTGAACATTCAGGTATCTATTCAGATTCGGATAAGATCTATTCGAATTAGATCTATTCAGATTTTAGATTTTAAGGTTAAAATTTAATACTTTTAATATTTATATGTATTTTTTATAACAATAAGAATGTAGAAAACATTGAAAAACATCCTAATCTTGATCATACCGTTTCTAATGTTTAAAGTTGATATGATTTTGTTTTATTTATATTTGATATTACTGTTTTTTTGGTTTATTAAGTAAATTATTTTTTTTAGTTTTAGATTTTGTAAAGATATATGGATGACTATTTAAATTTGGAGTTAAATTAGCTTTAGTTTTAAACTTAATATATCTTTAGTAGATTTTCTTAAAGCTCGAAAATCCCCAAAAAACTAGTCTTTTTAGAGCCATGTCGGGCTTAAATAATAATGGGCTTTGCGGGTTTTGGGCCAGGCCAAGGAAGCGCGATTAACACCCCTAACGTAGCCAGCATACGCATATCTACAATATTTAGTGTCTTAGGGTTATTTTGGAACCTAAACTATTTAGATTTCCAAAATTTGTCTACCATTAAACCACTTATGTGTGGTTATGTAGGCCTATGGCTATGGTCCTTGTAATATCCTTTCCACGTTAAAGACTGTGTTTCATTTATTTTCAAGCCTGGAGTTCTAGATTGTATCGTATCCCTCATTCCCTCTTCCTTTCGTGTGACCTGTTTTGGAGATGCTCCCTCTTTTTTTTTGTGATAAAAAAAGTTCTGAAAATAGGATAACTCGGTCTCTGCGTGAATAAATTAAGCAATGAACGTAAGCTGTTCTTGACAGAATGCTTCATTGAGTTTGAGTTTGAGTTATCTCTGTTTCCGATAATGTCTCTCACATTGGATACATCAATGAGTCTAAGTTGATAAGTTGTTTCAATAATTTGTTTTTGTTAAGGAAAATGAATGTATGTTTTGTGAGAGGAAAACTCGGAAAAATGCTCTAAGAATAGAAAGAAATGAGTCTAAATTTGAAGGCTTTCAGTGGTTTGAGGAGATGAACGGTTTCTTCTTTGACAAGAAAAGATGAAATGTCGGAGAGATGTTTTGTTTTGATCACCTTAACTCTTTTTTTCCCATTGTTTTTTCTTTGATAGGTTTGAATGATCGTTCAGAGCAGCATTCACTTCCACAATGTTGCAAATCTAAAGCACAAAACTTAACTCTTTTCCATATGATTCAATGACAATGCATGGTGACAAGAAGTTCACATAGTTTAAAAAAATTGCAGATTTCTTCATGATTTTCTCTTGTATATGTGTACATCTATAGGATTTAATTGTTGTTTAGACACGAAAAAAGTTATGTATAAGTCTCTAGACAAAAAACAAAAATGAGCAAAGAACAAAGCTGTGTTCTAAAAGCTTGGGAAGTGACAATGAGAAAG
Source organism: Sinapis alba (assembly GCA_012274485.2). Taxonomy (NCBI): domain Eukaryota; kingdom Viridiplantae; phylum Streptophyta; class Magnoliopsida; order Brassicales; family Brassicaceae; genus Sinapis; species Sinapis alba. The sequence continues at coordinate 1,566,738 of MU105751.1, forward strand.
ACCCAACAAGCCAAGAAACGAGCAAACAGCATTTTCGGGACGGTACCGGTAGCTCTACAGACAGATGATGATGCTACTACAACCGAGGAGAATGATGATGAGGGAAGCACTAACACAAGCAGCGTAGGTGAATTGTACCATGAAGAGAGAGTGCTTCCCAATGGAGACTATTACACAGGTCAATGGTATGATAGTTTCCCCCACGGGCACGGTAAGTATCTATGGACAGATGGTTGCATGTACATTGGTGAGTGGCATAACGGGAAGACTATGGGGAAAGGCAAGTTCGGTTGGCCTTCTGGTGCCATGTATGAAGGCGGATTCAAAAGCGGATACATGGATGGGATTGGTACTTACACAGGTCCTAGTGGAGATACTTATAAAGGTCAGTGGGTGATGAACCTGAAACATGGACATGGGATCAAGAGTTTTGCAAACGGAGATGTGTATGATGGTGAATGGAGAAGGGGTTTGCAAGAAGCTCAAGGGAAGTATCGTTGGAGAGATGAGAGTTATTACATTGGTGAATGGAAGAACGGTACTATTTGTGGCAAAGGTACTTTTGTTTGGTCGATGGATGGTAGTAGATACGATGGGTTTTGGGATGATGGTTTCCCTAGTGGTAACGGGACTTTCAAATGGGACGATGGGAGTTTCTACGTTGGTCATTGGTCTAAAGATCCTGAAGAAATGAATGGTACTTACTATCCATCAGGGAACGAAGGGACTCTTGAATGGGACCCTAAAGAGGTGTTTGATAATCTGAGTGAGTACAAGATATGTAGTGGAGAGAGAGTTCCTGTGTTGCCTTCACAGAAGAAGCTCTCTGTTTGGAACTCTTCCAAGCGTGGGGAGAAGCCAAGGAGGATATCTGTTGATGGGAGGGTGAGTGTTGGTTTGGATAGAGCGTTTGAGAAGATGAATATGTGGGGAAGTGAGAGCGGTGAAGGTGCTGCTGATATTGATTCAACCACAAGGAGAGATTTGGATGCTGAGATAGTGAGACTTGAGGCTGAAGGATTAATTCAGAGCTTGAGACCTAGTCCTGTCCCTATGAGATTGCCAAAGGCAGGGAAGAAGCCAGGCGAGACAATATCCAAAGGTCACCGAAACTACGAGCTTATGCTTAATCTACAGCTTGGAATCAGGTAACTATCTCACTATAACTCCTCACCATCAATGTTCTAAAAATCGTTATAGGCACCACATAATTACCGCTTAGCGATTTCTTCAACATTGAGTTATATTATAAGTTAAATCTTTGTTGATGTTTTGGTTATGCAGACATGCTGTTGGAAAACAAGCTCAGGTTGTGACTCTTGATCTTAAGCATTCAGCTTTTGATCCAAAGGAGAAGTTGTGGACAAGATTTCCACCAGAAGGAACCAAATACACACCTCCTCATCAATCTAGTGAATTCAAATGGAAAGACTATTGCCCACTAGTTTTTAGGTGAGAAACCATAACACTAACCTCTTTACTTATTAGCTATCATTGGTTCTTATTCTTAACACATGCTTATACTATCTTTCAGGAGCCTGAGGAAGCTATTCAAGGTAGACCCAGCTGATTACATGTTATCGATCTGCGGTAATGACGCTCTTAGAGAGCTATCATCCCCTGGTAAAAGTGGAAGTTTTTTCTACTTGACAAACGATGATCGTTACATGATAAAGACAATGAAAAAATCTGAAACTAAAGTGAGTTTCTTCTTCTAGAAGTTACCAGATGAAATAATGTGTGGCTGCTACACATGTTAACTGCTTTCTTGAATTATATGATGCAGGTGCTTCTGAGAATGCTTGCAGCTTATTACAACCATGTTAGAGCATTTGAGAACACTTTGGTGATTAGATTCTACGGTCTCCATTGTGTGAAGTTGAGTACTGGAACAATCCAAAAGAAGGTAAGAAGTCAGAACAATGCTACCTTTGGCTGCAGGTTGGATTTTGATTTGAGTTCATCTCTCTTTTTTGCAGGTGAGATTTGTCATTATGGGAAATCTGTTTTGTTCAGAGTACTCCATCCACAGACGCTTTGATCTTAAAGGATCTTCTCTTGGCCGCACAACTGATAAACCTGAATCAGAAATCAACTCAAACACAATCTTGAAAGATCTTGATTTGAATTTCATTTTTAGACTACAGAAAGCTTGGTTTCAAGAATTCATTAGGTTAGAAGACAATTAATCAATCTCTTTACTTCCATTGACCTATGTCACAGTTACTTTATTATGACCGTTGTGTTTCTTGTCAGACAAGTAGACAAAGACTGTGAGTTTCTAGAACAGGAGAGGATCATGGACTACAGTCTTCTGGTTGGGATTCATTTCAGAGAGGCATCAGTCGCTGGAGAGTTGATACCTTCTGGAGCACGCACGCCTATTGGTTCGCATAATTCTTGATAAAAAAACCAAAAAAACATGTCTCTCTCCATTAGAGTGTGTATCAATCAAACTATGTTTCTTTATCAAGTGCAGGTGAGTTTGAAGATGAAACAGCCCCTCGTCTCTCCAGAGTAGACGTTGATCAGCTTCTATCTGATCCCACAAGGTAAGTAAACACACAACAAAAGTTGAACTCATACTTCTCTGATTCTGGAGTCCAAGAAATGTGTTGATTAATGTTGCAGGTGGGCTAGTATCAGACTTGGTGGAAACATGCCGGCTCGAGCAGAGAGGACAATGAGAAGAAGCGACTGTGAGTTCCAGCTAGTTGGGGAACCAACAGGAGAGTACTATGAAGTTGTCATGATCTTTGGAATCATAGACATTCTTCAAGACTACGACATTAGCAAGAAACTTGAACATGCTTACAAGAGTATCCAGTATGATCCTACTTCAATCTCAGCCGTTGATCCGAGGCTGTACTCGAGACGTTTCCGTGATTTCATCTTCAAGGTCTTCACTGAAGACGATTGAAACTAGTCTCCTCTACTTCTGGCCCTTTCAGGTTTTCTTGTGTGCCAAGAAATAAAGGTTTAGGTATATGTATACTCACGTTTTGGCAAAGGGCTCTGGTGTCTTGTTGCCACAACTTTTTATTTATTTGTTTTGTTTAACAAATTGTTCTTATTCTACAATAAACTAGTATGTAACAACCGTTGCCATCTATAGCAGTGACTACTTTTGTTATCTCTCTTCTACTGTTATGTTATGGTTTCGTTATTTCACGAATATTTAGCTTCTTATAAGTTTTCAGAGCTCCATTTCTTCTTTTAAAATGGAGTACCTCCATAATCGAATTGATTTTACTGTAATTCTATTTCATTTTGGAATAAAAAATGAAATAATAGATTAAAAAAAAATGTACTCCTTTTGTTTGACAGTGTATAATATTTTGGGTTAATGCATAACTATTAAAAAGTTATTTTTACTTTTAAATTGTTATTAAAAATAACTTTCTCAAAAAAAAATATTAGTAAAATATAGATGAAAAATTTATAACCAGTTATAAAATATAATCTTTTTGTTCCACAATATATGAAGTTTTAGGCTAATGCATAACTATTTAAAAACATTATTTTTACTTTAAAGTATTATTAAAATATAGATGAAAAATCATTCAATCAATTATAAAATATAATACAAAATACTATTGGCTACACAGTTTTTATAAATTTAAAATTTATAGAAAATATAAAAATATCTTATATCAAAACTCACTTAAACATTGTATATTTTAAAATGGATGAAATATTATTTTAGAATAAACCTATTTTTATTATATTATAAAATAAAAAATAAAATAAGGGTGAAACCTTTAACAACCGGATTGTAGTCTATTTCATATCCCCCCTCCGACAAAACAGAAACCTCTAAGCTGATTTGATTATGAGACATTCCATTGGTCTCCAGTACATTAAAATCAAGAAACGTACCATTGTTGAGGTTTTCTCCGGCGAGGTAGTAGCTCCCACACTCTCCCGTCAATGGCCAGCCAAAGTTTGGGAACAATGGAGGGACTAGTGAACACATTTGTAAATTAAGAATAATTTCTTATAATTGGTTTTCTAACTCTCTTTTGAAGCTACTTAGGTTAGAATATTATTGACTCTCGCATATATATATATATACGAACAGAAGAGTACAAAAAGAAAACCCATGTTGTTGATTATTAAATCAATAAAATATATTGTATATGTTTAAAATTATAATCGTTACAACTATGTAATTAATAATAATAATTAAAAAAAATTCTATTTCAGTTTAGTTGTTATAGAGTAAAATTTTAGTTTCAAAATAAATACCATTTTATTATTTTAATGTAAAATTTATTAATTTTATATGCTATTTTATTTTTATTGACTAAAATATAATTATATATAAATAATGATATTTTTATATATAAAATATGTAAAATTAAATAATCTATGTATATAAATCTAAAAAAATAATTAAATAAAAAATTAAAGGAGTAAGTGTTACACGGTTTAAAAAAGAAAAGAAAAGTAAGTGTTAGGGCATCTCCATCCCCACTCCATATTTTACTCCAAAAATGGAGTGAGAAATGGAGTAGGAACAAAAAAATAAAAATTTACTCCATTTTTTGAGTAATTTTTTATTTTTTGTTCACACTCCATTTTCCACTCCATTTTTGAAGTAAAATATGGAGTGGTGATGGAGATGGTCTTACACGGCTTATTGTACCGTACAGATAAATATCTTATTTTATATTTGTTGAGAAAGCACTTGAGATACTTGCAAAGATGCTCTAAACGAATAAACCTATACATAAACATTTAGAAATTTAATGTCTCCATCTTAATAAATGCGGCTTTATTATTTGACACAACAAAGGCATTATGATGTTTAGGTCAACTTGATGCCATCTCTGTCTACACTAGAATACGTTCAGATTTAGTTATTCTTCCAAGAGCTGGTCAAATAGTAATATTCCCAGATTGTAAATGTGAATCAATGAGGTTTCATAGATTATTAATTTCTTATAGTGACTCACATTTCCAAAATAATACTATACTCCTTTGAAAACTACAGCTATCATCCTACTATTCTTATTTGATGTCATATGTTTTAAACCAAGCCAAAGAAACCAAACCTCTCTAAACCCTTTTTCATTTTTACTTCACCAAATAAACTAAGTTCAAATATGTGTCGCCTTTTTTGCTGCGACATTTTTCTGTGACCGTGTATGCTACAACATTCTTGTGCCGTCAATAAACCAGTTTTTTTTTTGTTACATTAGTTGTTGAAATTAAATTATTTTCTAAATATGATATTTGGACGTACATGTAATATAAACAAACAAAATAGCAAGCTTATTTCTCAAACAAATATTTGGATAATTCCAAGATCAATAGATAACCTCATAACCATGGCTTTTCATTTATTCTAACATTTGTTTTAAATGTCAGGTCCATCTATTAATTAATAAATGCAACGTGCTCACCTGCATATTAGAGCCCATAATTTACTTATATAAAATCAAATTTAAAACTCTTAGTAGTTGTACAGCTGTACGCTATTACCCTTTTTTGTCTTTCCTCATCTTAATAACAAAACACCCAAAATCGAAATGGTAATATAAATATTTATGCAAGAAAATATTAACTTATACTCTCTCATCCGTTTCATATTAGTTGTCGTTCTAGGTTTATGCACATAGATTAAGGAAACATTTAATTTTATATATTTTCAAAATAAAAATACTATTACCAATACACATAATCATATATCAACCAATAGAAAATATATTAGATAATATTACCAATAAATTTTGTATTGAAAACCGAAAACGACATTTATTTTGAAATAAAAATTCTATTCCAAAACGACAAATAATTAGAAACGGAAGGAGTATAATACTCCTAAGAAAAGGTTTTGCCAGCCAAAACAAACTTATACTCCATTAGTTAACAGTCAAATAAACATGCATTAATCGATCATTGACTTCCACCAGAAACCCAAAACAACTCGACTACAAATCTACAATTCTTCGGTCAAGAATGATTTGCAAGACGAAAGGACAACATAACTAAAAGAAATAAGAACAAACTATATATCATTAATGTGACTTCTCACATTCCTCATATATACAAGTAAGGCATTATCTGATTTAACTCTTCGCACGTCAGTTTGTAATTATCTATATTTCCCATTTGAAGATGCAAAGTGTAGAAGAGTCTTTCTCTTTCAGACCTTGAAGAAGAAACATCATATCCAGAAGAACAAACTCATTGTTGAATCTAAATTCGGTGTAAACAAATACAACAAACAATCGGTGTTGAATTAAAAGAAAAACTCATGTTAATGAAATCAAAACTCAACGAATATAGAAAATGAATTAATTGATTATATTTAACTAGAAAAACTTAGTTCATTAGGTTTAGACTCAATCCAGCTAGTGATTTTGTTTCAAAAGAAAAATCAATTATTATGTTTATATATAATATATGTTTTTTTTTCTAATCCTAAAAAAGATACCGAATATTCTAACACACTCTTTGATTTTTTTACTAAAACTCGACTCACTCTTTTTACATAACTTTTCTTACAAAAGATATCTAAACAAGAAGAGTAGAAGGAACAATCAAATGATTTTATACTATTTCCATTGTATTTTGCTATATTTTCCTTTAAAATAAAGAATCTATAGAATAGAGATGAAATTTGCTCTAATATATTTTTTTATAATAACAATCTTCAAGATAGTAAAAATTAGATATTGCTATTTTTTCTCTAAATATAGAAAAAAAATATAGAATAAAAATAATCTTTATTTTAAGGGAAAATAGCAATATATTAGAGTGGAAGTGATGCTAAATGCTATTGTAAAGACAAAAAAGAATCAATGAATTAAAAATGCTCTAAAAATAATTACATCAACTATAACTGCTATTCTTAAATCGAAGTATAGATGAAAACTAAATTTCATAAGAACATTTCAATCATTACTTCATAATTTACTAAAAAAATGGAGTGGGATATAGATGCCATAATACAAAAGTAGTGGTAAGTAAATTAGCGATCCATCATTGGCTTCGACCAGAAAAAAACAACAGAAACAACTCGACTACAAGTCTACAGTGCACCAAATGAAAGATATATTATCTACAAAATAGAACGACAAAGCTCAAAAGAAACAAGAACAAACTATCATTTAAATGAGTTTCCACATCCCTCATACAAATACATAACCCTTTCACTTAACTCTTCGCGAATTAGATTGTATTTATCGATCTTGTCCACTTGAAGATGCAAAGTGTAGAAGAGTCGTTCTCCTCGAGAACTCGAAGATGAAACATTTTCTAGAACAAACCCATCTTCTTCTAATCCACTTAGCACATTACATATCGAAAAGTTATGATTCTTGTACGATGAGATTTGGACCATCACTTGGTTGTCTCTTAGCTCAGTCGCAAAAACGGTAGAGACGTAACTAGTAACCACCTTTGGCTGTGGGATTATGTTATGTTCTCTTTGACCCGATATGCGCACCAAGAAGTCTTCCTTCTTTTGCTTTAGCTTCTTCACTTGCTCTTGTAGCTCAGGTATGTATTGCACGCTCCGCGAAATCGTTTGAGGAATGCTTAACTTAAATAAAGCAAAAAAAAAAAAAAAAAAAAAAAAAANAAATAAAAAAAAAAAAAAAAAAAAAAAAAAAAAAAAAAAATTAGAGGGGTTGATAACACATTCTTCTTCTAAATAGGTTATGATATGAAAACGTATTCAGATAAAATATTATAGTAAGCTACTTACCGACTCACCAGAGCCTGGAAGACATGCACGAAGAGATGAGAACAAAGAGTTGGTTTTCTTGCGACGTTTACGCTCATTAACATTGTGAATAAGCTTCTTGATCACAACCGAATTGTTATTTATTCCATTTCTCTCCAACGAAACAGAAACCCCTAAGCTGGTCTGATGATGAACCACTCCATAAGTCTTCGGTACCGGAAAATCAAGAAATGTGTTGTTGTTATGGTTATCTCCGACAATGTTGTAGCTCTCATACTCTCCCGTTGATTCCCACACAAAGTTTGGGAACAATGGATGGTCCAATGCTTGCATTTTTGCTTGATTAAAGACAAAAATTTAGCTTTTTTTCTCTTGAAGTTGTTTTGGGATTGGCCTGCGACATATCACACTTATATATAGATCGTATTAACCAAACAACAAATAATTCTCTGTTGTCCAATCAAAGTTAACAAACTATATATTACAAGTATTTTTGAAGTGTTGTACGACCTGTAAAGAGGAATCTCATGTTTGGGATATACCACAAGCATATACCATAAGCATATCTCATTTAATAATGTGGGTATCTGGGACATTTACTTACTGATAAAAAATACACCTTGTATCAGTTTTCTAAAACAAATATTATTCTTTAGGAAATACTCCCTCCGTTTCATATTATTTGTCGTTGTAGGGAAAAATTTTCGTTTCAAAATAAATGTCGTTTTAGAGTTTCAATGCAAAATTCATTAATAAGATTCTCCATTTTATTTTTCTATTAGTTGAGATATGGTTATGTGTATAGGTAATTGTGTTTTTATTTTGGAAATATACAAAATCATATGTTTTATTAATATGTGTGCATAAACCTAGAACGACAATTAATATGGAACGGAGGGAGTATACATCTTCTCTATGATTCATTAAAAATGATATTTTGCCAAAAACAATTGTTTTAGTTTTAGATATTATTTTCAAGTTTTCAGTATACTATAACTAATATGTTAAGAATTCTTATGACAATTTCTGTTGTTCAGTATGTTTTACAATTGCTTCTTCATAACTTTTATGTAGCTTATAAATGATGTTCCATTTGATTTTTTTTTAAATTAGTTTACGTACAACTACTTCAGCTTTTTTTATATGCCGTTATTAGATCTTGAATTTCATCACTACCATTTCTTATAATTAACTTTGAAGTTTGAGTATTAATAGTAAAATAATTCATCAACAATATGCATATACGTATTATTTTATAACGGTTCATCAGTTATATGGAAATCCATGAATTTACAAAAAAAAATTAATAAATACCAAATGATATGTTTACATGAAAATAAAAATAGTATATAAAATGTTATATAAAGATTTAGGAATTCACATAATAATTTCTAGAAATCCTTGAACAATTAATGGTTAATTATGTCGGTTATTTAATTTGTAATCATTTATCAGAATCTTTTTAAATAGATGTTGGGCTTTGGATACAATACAAACTATGATGCGAGTTAAAATCTAGTTTTATTTATTTGTTGATTCCGAAACAATAAAAGCATCTCATTGGAATAATGTTTAAAATAAATGTTAGGCACGTTAGTTTTAATTAAGTTAAGAACTGTGGGTGATCTATCATGTACGGGCACTATTGATCTAGAATCAACTTTATGTCATCCAAGTAAGAAAATTATGTTGCTTTGATTGAGACATCGGACAATTACATTTCCAGTACAAAATATTCCAAAATTTGTTTATATGAATCAAAGATGTTTCCAACATTCTCTAAAGTGACCCTCATTTTCCCCAACTTTTCATCGGCGGCCTCTTCCTCCACCATCAGGTCCACCACGTCCACATCTTCATGCGGAACCACCTCCTCCTCATCCCCCACCATAACGTCCACATCTTCATCCGTGTAATACGATGCAATATCGCGTTTGCACGTTTTCTTTGCAGCTTCCCCATCCACGACACTAATTCTTGTCCTCTTCTGCATCTTCCTATATTTCAAAGAAAATATATGAAACCTACGTGAATTATTGAAGTCCATTTGTCTATTAGACAAAACAGCAAACTTCTCAAAACTTGCTGACTAAGTGTTTACTTTTCGTAAAACAAATGGTGCATATTTCGGAGCAAGACATAATATTCTCAAAAATCTGTGAATACTTCTACACGTTTATAGATGTTGGATTAAGCTTGAAAGAAAAGCAAACTTGAAAATAAGTTAGAGACCTAATTCTACCGAAATATGAAAATTAGGAATATTAATATGTTTAGGAATTATCTAGATATATTACCTAATAGACTATTAAGAATTATTAGTTTTTATATAAGAAAATGCAAGAGTGTTTGCATAACTTATGGTTTAGAGAATGAGAGATTGTAAGTTTAAAGTTTTTGAGTTATTTTTTCTTAAGATAATAAGAGAGATATTCTTATTTATGATTGAGTTCTTGAGGTTTCTAAACTATAATAGATAGGAGTAGTTGCTTTGAATTTTGTAAGAAAGCATGTTGAACTCAAACAAAAACATATACTACTTTCTTTATATATTTCTTGTTGATTTGGATTAATTAACATCGGATACGGTTTTTATAACTAAAATTTTCTCTAACCAATTGTTTAAGTTGTGTTACAAAAAAAAAAAAAAAAAAAAAAAAAAAAAAAAAAAAAAAAAACCAATTGTTTAAGCTATCGACGAATTTTAGGGGTTAGCCGATCCGACTAAGAAAGCTTAGTCCATCAGGAAGAATAGTTAGTTTTATTTTACTTTTATATAATATATGTTTTTCTTCTAAAATAATTTAAATATTATATATAACTATTTGTGCAAGACTTTTTTTGACATAAAAAACACTTTATATTAGTCAAAAGGCGGTAAAAATACAGAATCAATATTATGTTTATTTTTACAAAGCATTTATGATATTATTGTTATTTCTCTAGTTTTTTCTTCCTTTTGTTAGTTTTGCAATCTTAGTTCGTACTTCTCTACTAATACATCTCCAAATTCAGTGGATAGCCAGCCAAACGGCTTTTCATTAATCATTTTATTTTATGATTTACTTAAGTCTCTGAATGGCAGGACCACCAATTAAACAATAGTAAGTGTCAAAAGCTCACGGAATCTTCTAAAGCCACTTTTTGGGTCTTTTTCATCTATCTTATTAATTTAAAATTATAATATTAATTAACTTTTAGTCATATGTTATATTACTAAAATATTATTGTAAATGAATGAAAATGGTAAAATTTAGGACAATTTAGACTATTCATACAACCAAAAAAGGGTGTAACCTAATAAGTAAATAATAAGTGTCAATTCCTCACCGAATCTTCTAAACATATGCTGTTTTGTCTTTTCTGATTCTTATTAAAACACCAAAACTCAACTAACTCTTTTTAAATATCTTTTGTTACAAAAGATACCTTACACATTAAATGTAGAAGGCAAAATTAAGGTTTAGATCAATTAAATCGAAGTGTAGATGAAAACTGAATTTCACGCTGTAAAACGAACATACATAGTGGTGACAGCAGAAAAGAACGACACAGCTTAAACAAAACAAGAACAAATGATCACCTAAACGAGTTTCCACGTTCCTCATACAAGGACGAGATCCTCTGACTTATTAGCTCTTCGCAAATTGGCTTGTAATTATCAATCTTGTTCACATGGAAATGCAAAGTGTAGAAGATTCGTTCTCCTCGAGAACTCGAAGATGAAACATTCACGAGACCAACCCCATCTTCTTCAAGTCCACTCAACACTTTATATATTGAAAAATTATGAATTTTGGACGATGAGATATGGACCATAACTTCGTTGTCTCTAAGCTTAGTTGCAAAAACGGTAGAGACATAACTAACAACCACGTTTGGTTGCAGTTTAACATAACGTTCTTTTTGACCCGATATTCGCACCAAGAGGTCTTCCTTCTTTTGTATTAGCTTCTTCACTTGCTCTTTAAGCTCTGGTATGTACTGAAGGCTCCGTGAAATCGTCTGAGGAATACTTAGCTTCTTTTGCAATAAAATAAAGCCAAAAAAAAAGAAAAAGGCTTGTTAAAATAGTACCAAATCGACTAAGGGCATAATTAACGGAAGTTTCTTAATCTTTGGGTTCCACCAAAAACTTAAAAAATGATTTTGGAAGTCGTGAAATAATGATCGGTGGTGATGAATTTTTTGCACTGTTCGCAAGTTCCATCAACATGTGGTGGTCCGCGATTAGTGTGTTTTTTAATTATTATTTTTTAATCAAACAAAAAAATAAAATTTAAGAAACCCTTAATGGGTTTCAGGGATAATGATGGTATAAGTAGACTAATTATTGCTTATTGGTTTTGATATGAAACATATTCAGATGACATATCAGAGTAGCCCCTTACCCGCTCATCAGGGCCTGGAAGACATGAACGAAGAGATGAGAACAAATAGTTGGTTTTCTTGCGACGGTCACGCTCATTAGCATTGTGATTTAGCTTCTTAATCACCACCGAATTGTTGTTTATTCCATTTCCCTCCGACGAAACAGTAACCCCTAAGCTGGTCTGATGTTGAACCGTGCAGTAGCTAAGGTTGTCTCCAACGAGGTTGTCGCTCTCGTACTCTCCCGGTGACACCCGGTCAAAATTTGGGAACAACGAATGGCCCAATGCATGCATTTTTGGTGGATCAAAGACAAACTTTTAGGTTTTTTCTTCTCTTGAAGCTGATTTGGTTGGGATTGTCATGAACTATATAGGTGAAAATACTTTTGACCTGCGACATATAAATAGATAGTATCAATCAAATAAACAAATAAACGTCTGTTGTCAAGTCATTGTTAACAAACTATATTATAATTATTTTAAAAATGTTAGACGACATAATACGAACCATGAGGAAAATCTCATGTTTGTAAGTATATACCACAAGCATATACCACACGTATATTTCATTTGATATCTGGGGCAGGTACTCATTAGGGGAAATACATTCTCTCTTTATTCATAAAAAGTGATGCTTAGCCAAAAACTTTTGTTTCGTTTAGATAATTTATCAAGTTTTGATATAAATTAATATGTTTTCAGTTTTTAGGAATATGTTTTACAATGCTTCAATAACTTTGTGTAGCTAATGAATGATGTTTCATTTAGGAAATAACAATTTATTAATCTGTCTATATTAGTATTGAAGTGATTTTGCTGATTTGTCATATTTTCCATTATTTTAGTCTCAATATTTAGTTTTAATAAATAATTTTAATGATTTAGTTAATGATTTTAATTATATTCAGAATAATTCATAAATTAGTAAATAGATATTAACAAATTATAGCAATAATACCATAATTAATTTTATATCATATTTAGTTTGTTAATATTAATTTTGACTCTTTCTTAATAAATATTTGTTATAATAGTATCGATGAGCACTACATGTTCTGTAAATTCTTTTTTGTTTTTTTGTGTCACAGTCAAAATGTAGACAAAATTAAAGTTTTCAGTGGTGACATGATTATTGTATTTCCACATTCCTCAAAAGTGTAGAAGAGCCATCTTTTCGAGGTGACATGATTATTGTATTTCCCATTTCTCTCCGACGAAACAGAAACCCCTGTACTTTCCTGAATCTTTGATAAGCCACTCAGTCTCCCTTACCAGAAGATCAAGAGACGTGCCGTTGTTCAGACTCTCTCCAGTACTGAGGTAGTAACTTTCGACGGTGAACAAATATTTGGAGCTCCTGACAGGTGGACACTATAGACCACGCGTGAATTGCGTCCAGTCACCGGTAGCTAATATTGCTTATATTGCGTGCTTTAAAAATACACTAAGAATTAGAATTCATATATTGAATGATGATTCAGCCTCAAGAAATTAGAGGCTCTTGGAACTCAGGTGGAAGAAGCTTCAGGTAAGCATGTCCAGTGTGTAACTTGTAAGCAATCACATGAGCAATTTCATGTTGTAAAGACATCCGCGTTAAATTCTCATATGAAGTCTTTCAAAATCTGAACATAAATTATATATTAATATTTAACTTAAGATTTTGAAAAAGTCATCTTAGAATCTTTTGAATAAAAAATCTTGGGATGAATTATTAGTTTATGAAATAATGAAGTTGAAATAACATCAATAATGATGTCTAAACAGTAAACATATACATAAGCATTTTATTTATTTGTTGACCCCAAAACAATAAAGCATCTCACAGAATTAATATATTAAATAAATGTTACGCTCCTTGGTTTTAGTTTATTTAACCGCGGGTGATCAATCGTGTAAAAGCACTATCGATTTAAGGTCAACTTTATGTCGTCTCTATCCAATAATTAAGCAAATTACACTACAAGAAAACATGACACGTTTTGATAAAAATTCTAACAGAAAATTCTTTAAAAAATTACGAGGAAGATAATAAAGAATTGTTGGTATATTTTATCAGAAAATTATGACAAAATATCGACAAAATGTGAATTATCAAAAAATTTAAAGAAAAAATTGATATATTATCAAAGAATATATATATATATATATATATATATATATATATATATATATATATATATATATATATATATATATCTGTTAATTAACTGTTTATGATTTTGTGATGAATTTTCGACAACTTTATCTATAGCCATCAAAATTTCGTCAGAAAAAGTGATGAAAAATATAACAGTTTGTGGCCATTTAAAAATAATATATTATGACTAAAATCCAATAACTTTGAACCCATAACAATTATGTTGGAAATGTTAGCAAATTTTCTTCTATAACTAAAAATTCTCATCATTCTTATTCTTCATTCCTTATTCATAAGAAAGCACAAAAGAAAAAAAAAATATTTCTTCACTATTTTCGTTCGTAGATGGATAAACTTTATATGGATCCAAACACCAATTTACTGACAGAAGAATATACAAGATGTATTAACGAGTTCAACGATACCAGAAGCAAATATCGATATATTAAAATGTCAATAATCTACTTGTAAAAATAATAGAAAGCTTCTAAAGAAGTGTTTAGACTCATTTATATTTTAAAAGGTTTTCACCAAATTATAAATTTGATATCTTCATAAAAACACTGATTATAAATATGATAGTACTAGTGAACCTCAAACGGCAGATAAGTTAGAAAAATCTAGAACGGATGTAAACTATGGTGTAAGTATTACAACTGCTAAATAATTATTATTAAAAAAATTACCTTCTATGGTTGAAGAAAAAAAATAGACATGTGGAATCTAGGAGATTTTTTTGATATGCTAACTACAAGAAAACAACCATTGTACTAATGTTGTAGATATGATCATTCACATTTATCATATGCAATATGCAATAGATTGATAACTATTAAGATGGATTATAATTTAGCTGAAAAATATGTAAATACTATTGTTATAGATATATGTATTGACAACTAGATGATATATTATTTTAAAATTTATTTATATAAAATCATTTTGTATATATAAACACTATTTAAAATTTTATTTATATACCAATCATTTTATATATAAACTATTTAAAAATAATTTATATAAAAACGTTTATATATATAAAAACTATTTAAATTTTTTATATAAAAATGTTTTTCTTATATATATCAAATATTTTAAAGTTAATGAGAGACCTCCACTAATATGCTATAAGAATCTTAATACGATATTATATTTACATGTATAAAAACTATCAAGAAGAATAGAAGATTATTATTTACATCTTGAAAGATGCTTTCGGCGTCCTCGTCGTCCCAAACATTTTCGATGGTGTCAGCCTATACATTATAAGCATTTTGAAAATTAATATCTTTAGCCTCCGTACTTAACACAACGAAGCTTTTAATATTTAGGTCAAATCGATGCCATCTATGTGAATGTCTACACTAAAATGTTTCCAAACTTTTTTAGTAAAAAAAAATATTTGTGTGGTCTCCGTAACTCTCTGGCACCAACACGGTAATGTTGGAAGGTCGAGTCAATGCGGGAACTTAACAACTGGTGGCCCATTAAGGCTGGTCCGGTTCTTATCTCCAGTCTCCAAGGTTAAGGAAATCAAGTCTTCATGGTCGGTTCTTACGTCAAATACACTGTTGGTATATGCGATGAAAAGAGCATCAACTGTTTCACAATCTAGCTTACCGAACAACTTGCACTCCAGAATGTTTGAGATTCACATAGTCTCTCGGGTCAATGTTGTCGGTATTAGAGCTGAAAAGTCGGAAAATACAGCAGGCTTCGATTGGGTCTTCTCATGGGGCAATTTGGAGTCTCCAGTTCATGGATCGATAGGGCAAAGTTTCATCAGCTCCCCTCTCATTGCATAAGCAGTTGCGATGCGATTGGCGCTCTGCATGGCAAGGTCTCTTGGGTTTTCATCACTCAAGGTCTTCTCCGACAATTCAGCGCTCATCAGAGCTATCTCCAGCAACAGCCAGTCCAAAGAAATCATCGGCATTGTCTTTGACATCCGCTCGATCTCCTCAGGCTTTGCAATAATCACGTTTTCTTGCATCTCTCGATCAGAAAAATTGTTTGTCGACAATCTAGTTAAGCAGGCCTTACAAACCTTTTCTTCTTTGTATTGAACTTTGGGGTGGTTGGGCCATTGTTTTGGGCTTTTCTCCTTTTTCTTTTTTGATGAAAGTATTTTGTGATAAAAAAAAGTTATATTATTTCTTTAATTAGTTTAACTAATTCTTCTCTGTAAAAACTTTCTTAAACTGAGCAAAGTTCTTTCTTTTGAGAGATCCATGCGGTAAGATTGAAGATTTGAATTGGGTTTAGCTCTGGTCCGAAATTAAGTTTTGTTGGGTTTTATTTAGTCATGGTTTAGTTTCTCTTGTTTACTATTTGAGATTGAAGATTTTACATTGGTTTTACAAAATCGTGACAAAACCAATTTTTAGGGGAAATAGGTTTCAAAACTTTTTTAGGAGTAAATAGTACGGAGTCATAGTTTAAGAAACATTTAGTACAATATATGATAGTTCATGGGGAGAAATAGCTCATCAATACATATATGTATTGTAGTTTTATGCATAACAAGCTTAGCAGCAGAAAATTTTCTTGACCAATTTTGCATTTGCATTTTTGTGTTTTTACCTAAAACTTATATTTTATTGGTAAGAAAACTACGTTTATTTCTTATATCTTTTCATCATCGATTAACTTTTTATGTTTTCAATATGTGATGCTAACAAACGTGTTACACACCATCATCATCTGTACGTGTAACACGATTACACGAACCAAATCTTCAGTTAACATATCATACAACATTATTTATCTGTAACACCGCAACATATATGAAACTATGAGCTTACAATAAAATGGAAGATATTTTCAGCGTCTTTTTCGTCCCAAACATTTTCGATGATGTGAGCCTATACATAAGCATGGTGTAAGCCTGTACATAAGCATGGTGTAATTTAATATCTTTGTAATAAATAAATGCAGCCTCATTGTTTACCCAATAAAGATTATAATATTTAGGAAAACTTCATTATTTAACACAACAAAGATTGTAATATTTAGGTAAACTGATGTCATCTATGTCTATACTAACATATGTTCTTTCTAGTTTAGTTATTCTCCCTGGAACTGGTCAAAAATATTTCCAAGTCGTACATGTGAATCAATGAGGTTTCATAGATTCTTGGTGACCCACATTTCCAAACTAATATAATACTTTGAAAGCTACAGCTACCATCTTTATTGGATGTCATATATATTTTTAAACCAAGCCAAAAAAAACGAAACCTCTCTAAACCAATTATATTGTAAAAAATGTCTAGAGAAAAACAAGATTTACTTTTTCAAAAACATTATATTGGAGTGTTATTATTCTGGTTTGTATAAAATTATACTCCGTATGAATTTGGCAAGCTGTCCAACGTGCCCTCTACTAATATATACTTATGACCAAGATTATCAATGGATAACCATGACTTATCAAGTATTTTAACAATTACTGATTAACTCTTAAATATGTGAAAAGATTTAATAGAATTAATTTAGTATCTATGATTACACATCTATTTAAATTATTTTGTTAATTATTTATCTATAATTACTATACCACTAATTAACACTTTTATTTATTTGCTGACTCTAAGACAATTAAGATCAATATATTAAATGAATGTTAGGCTCGTTGGATTTTATTGAGTTGACAACGGTCGGAAGTAAAAACAATTGACAACGTTTCGGTGATCTTATCATGTAAAAGCACTATCGATTTAGGGTCAACTTTCTCGATCTAAAATGACCTTTAACACAAGAAAGAAAATTAGAGCATCATCTCATAAACAATATAATAATAATTATCCACATTTGCTTCCTCACCCGTGAATACTTTTCTTTTTCTCTTATGCACCTTCCTCATTGTGGATGGTGGCCAGGGAAGGACCCACTTGCAATTTATGGGGTCAATTGAACCCGTAAGAAAATTAAAAAAATATCAAAGTTTTAAAAGATATTCTCTCTTAAATAATACCAAATTTTATCACATTGATATTTTATGTTAGATAAGAGCGTACTTTTTCAACTTTTCTAAAAAAATAGATTTTATGATTTTATATGTCTTCTTATATAAATGTTTTATATATTCTTTACACTTATTATTGAGTTTTAGAATTTTCTATTGAGGCAAGACAAAAAACTTCTCAAAACTTGCTTAAAGTGAATCTGAGGAGTTCTCATGTCTCTACATCTCTCTAGCATGATGGAAACCAACCAAAAAGCTTCATTAGTCATGTATGTAATGACTCGTAATCAAGTACGTCTTTAAATGGGAGGACAATCTATTAAATAAACAAAAGAGTAGAGAGTAATAATCAAGGTTTTGGCACCAGAAAAATATTTACATCAATTATAACTACTATTCTTAAATTGTAAATGAAAACTGAATTTAATTGAACGCAGTGCTAAGTCAATTAGTATTACATCATTGGCTTCGACCAAAAAAAACTGTAACAACTCGACTGAAAGTCTACAACACATAAGTTAAGAATAACAAATTGTCTTTAGAAAAGGATGACACAAAGGAAGCAAAGAACAAATGATCACATGCAAGAGTTTCCACATTCCTCATAGAAGTACAAGATCCTTTGACTTAATTCTTCGAAAATTAGTTTGTAATTATCAACCTTGTCCACTTGAAGATTCAAAGTGTAGAATAGTCGGTCTCCTCGAGTACTCGAAGATGAAACATCCACGAGAGCAAACCCATCTGCTTCTAATCCACTCAGCACATTATATATAGAAAAATTATGAATCTTGGACGATGAGATTTGGACCATTACTTCGTTGTCTCTAACCCTAGTCGCGAAAACGGTGGAGAAATAACTAGTCGCCACCTTTGGTTGCGGCTTAACATAACTTTCTCTTTGACCCAATACTCGCGCCGAGAGGTCTTCCTTCTTTTGTACTAGCTTCTTCACTTGCTCTTGCAACTCAGGTATGTACTGAAGGCTCCGCGAAATCGTCTGAGGAATACTTAGCTTCTTCTGCATTAAGATAAAGCCAAAAGAAAAAGGGTTGCTAAGATATTCTTATTTTGACATGAAACGTATTCAGAAGACATGATATTAGAGTACTAGCGAGTTATATACCGTTTCATCAGTATCAGGAAGACATGAACGAAGAAATGAGAACAAAGAGTTGGTTTTCTTGCGACGGTTACGCTCACTAGCATTGTGATTAAGCTTCTTGATCACCACCGAGTTCTTGTCTATTCCAATTCCCTCAGACGAAACAGAATCCACAAAGCTGGTCTGCTGATGAACCATTCCATACGTCTTTGGTACCGGAAAATCATGAAACGTACCGTTGTTATTATCATTTCCGACGACGCTGTAGCTCTCGTACTCTCCAGGCAACGTCCACCCAAAGGTTGGGAACAATGTACGGCCAAATGCATGCATTTTTGCTTGATTAAAGACAAATGTTTAGATTTTTTTCTCTTGAGATTGTCCTGAACTGTAGCGGAACATTAATGACCTGCTACATATATATATAGATTGTATTAAGCAAATAAACAAATAAATCTCTCTTGTCAAATCAAAGTTAACAAACTATTTATTTGAAGTGTATACGACGTAAATACATACTATACAATGAATTTTATCCTTGTAAGCATATGCCACAAGCATATGCCACGCCACACGCATATGCCACACGCATCTCATTTAATAAGGTGATATGTGGGCCAGGTGACAAATGATAAAAATAGTTGAATTTTGTAAAGTACAACTTGTATCAGTTTTTTATAAAAAAAAAATATTCTTCATTAGGAAAAAGACATATCCTCTCTAATTCATAACAAATGACGTTTGGCCAAAACTTTTTTTTTGGTTTCATTTCAGATAATAATGTTTTTATTTTTTCAATATAAAACTAACATGTTTCAGTTTTCACTACCATTTATGTTTTTCAGTATGTTTTAGATCGAATTGCTTCAGTATTTTTTTGTAGCTAATAAATGTTTTTTTTTTTATTTAGGAAATAACAATTTATTAATCTACATACAAAAATATATGAGAAATTCTCTTAGATAGCCCATTTTAGTTTGTTTGTCACAAAAATAGTTTTTAGAAAAGAAAATGACCAAAATATTTTTTTTAGAAACTAAAAAATACATAAAAATGCATTTATACCCATAGGGTTAACTAATTTGGACTTTAGGGTTTAGAGTTAAGGGGTGGGTTTGGGGTTAGGGTTTCAAATTTCAAAATTTTTTTTTAAAAAAATAAAAATTTCAAAAAAAAAAGTCTATTTTGGTCATTTTATTTTTTGAGGGCTATTTTTGTGACAAAAACTTAAAAATGACTATTTAAGAGAATTGCCCAAAATATATTTAGTTTTTATATGCCATTTTTACATTTTTGAATTACATCACTACCAAATGATTAAATTTTAACATTCAGTAATCATACTAACAAAGTCTACCTACCACTAAGTTATTAGGTCGTTTCGAACTCGAGTCGCTTAACTTAACAAAGTCCACCTACCCCTAAATTACCTATGTGTGGTTGAACTTTGTAAATTTTGACAACAAAACTATTTGGAAAGAGTTCAGTAATCTAGCAATCTTAAGCTTCAAAATCTACTATAGAAAGTCACTATTTTTTCTAAAATCTGTCTTTTTAATTTTCAAAACTCTTTGAATTCAGGTTTTGTAAGTTTATCCTTCCATCGAATCAAATTTGTATTTAGTGTTGGTATCTTGAATCTTTAATTATCTTATATAATAATTTTTTTTTTAAACAAGCTATAAGATGAACTTACATATTTTAGATACACATTATTACAGATTTACTATGCTAACTTCAAAGCAACACATGAATAATATAAATTCATACTATAATAGTTAGTTAGTTTTTTTTTTTTTTTTGACTAATAATAGTTAGTTAGTTCAACGGTCCTACTAATCAGTACATACATTCAAATCTGTAATAATAGATCATTTGCTTCGACAAGAAACCGAAACAACTCAACTACAGTTCTTAGATGTTCAAGAGAAAATGACGCCATGTTGCCATAACTAAAAGTGTAGGACATGTCCAGTCACCAGTATAGTAATTGAATCAGAGTTAAATAAGAATATTGCATGCATTAAAAAAAGTAAACCTCATTACGGTAAAGAATACAATTCATAGATATTGAATGATGACTCAGCCTCAAGAAATTGTTGGAGGCTCGTCAAACTCAGGTGGAAGAAGCTTAGGGTAAACATCCAAATTTGTAGCAATATACGTGAGCAACTTCATGTGTGTGTGTGTTTTGTGATAGTTTCTCAAACTCTTAAAAACTAATCTAATTAAATATTAATATAATTTGTAAGATAATGAAACTGAAATACCATTAATAATAATGGTTTACCTCAATAATCATTATTATAATAATGATAAGATATTAATCTTTTCAAAACTTGAAAAATTCAATTACTATTTTGTTGTTTTATAATACTATTGTAATACTAATCGTTGAGATATCCATTTAATCAATACCATTATACCAGTAAAATAATTTATTTATTTTAATAAAAAAGAAATGTTCTTAGCATATACGTACATAAGCAATTTATTTATTGGTTGACCCCAAAGCAATAAAGCATCTATTGAATCTATATATTAAATAAAAGTTAGGCTCGTTATTTTTAATTCAGTTAACAACAGTGGGTGATCATGTAAAAGCACTATCGATCTAGGGTCAACTTTAAGTTGTTTTTATCCAATCATATAGCAAACTAGAGCATCATCTTATAAATATAATAATAGTAATAAATAATAATTTTCTATATTTTCTTTGCGGCTTCCTTATCCGCGACACTATCCTTTTCCTCTTCTGCATCTTCCTAGTTGTGAATTCCATATCATTGTACCTTCTCTTTCAAATGACCTACGTTAATTTTAATCTCCATTTGTCTATTTAGAGGCAAGAAAACAAACTTCTCAAAACCCTTTTCCCCGGTTAAAGTGAATCCCAGGAGTTCCCATGTCCCTGCATCTCTCTCTCTCACTCTACCGTGATTAAAACCAACCATAATTAATTAACCGGCGTTGACCAAAAAATAATAATTAACCGGCAGGACTGTGTCTTGGCATTCGGTTAACATATCAAAGTTTGTAGGTTTTCGGATTTAACCTTCTCAACTCTTTTCGGATTTTATATATGTTCTTGTCAGGTTCTAGTAATAATATTTTATGTTCGAATACATTTTATAATTTTGCCTAACGTTCGTTTTAGATCCAAACTCATATATTTGGTTAATAGTATTTCGAATTTATATATATTTTAGATATTATATTAAAATAAACATGTAATTAAGTGTTGAGATTTTATCTTTTTAACTCTCTGTTGAAGCTATTTTTGTTGGAATATTATTGACTCACGTCTATATATGTACGGAAAGGGATTAAAGAAATAAATACATGTTGTTGATTAAATAACCAACAAACTATATTATATATGTTTATTTCTTAGGATTATATAATTAATAATAAGTGGTATACATGTACAACTTATTGTACTACAGAGGAAATATTTGGTTTTCCAAATTAAGAGGTAGAGGAGTTTTAGTAGGAAAAGGGGGTAGAAGTTGACCCGAGCTAGAGCCTATGAACCAGGTCCGGTAACTATTTGAGATATTGTATAAGATTCTAAACACGAATATTATTTACATGTATAAGAACTATATAAGTAGAGTGTTTGTTGCAAATGGCTCGTTGGTATTAGAGCATGGGCCAGTGCTCCTAATACTATAGACCAGTGATTGAGTGTGCAAATTACATGGCACATACCAAACAAATCCAAAGATGCTTCGGACGTCTTCCTCGTCTCAAGCATATCTTATTTTTGCCAAATAGTCCCAAACATTTTCGATGGTGTCAGCCTATACATAAGCATTTTGAAATTTAACATATTTTTTATCTTAAATAAATGCAGCCTCAGTATTTCCCACAACAAGGCTATTATAATATTTAGGTCACTTGATGCCATCTGTATCTACACTAAAATATTTCATGTATAAAAACTATATGAAGATTATTATTTACATATTGAAAGATGCTTTGGGCGTCTTCCTCGTCCCAAACATTTTCGATGGTGTAAAGTATAAATAAACATGTTGAAATTAAATATCTTTATCTTAAATAAATGCAGCCGCAGTATTTAGCACAACAAAGCTATTATAATAATTAGGTCAACATGATGCCATCTGTGTCTACACTAAAATATGTCATGTATAAAACTATAAGAAGATTGTTATTTACCTGTTGATCAAAAAAAAAGTTGTTATTTACCTATTGTAATTTAATATCATCTTAAATAAATGCAGCCTCAGAATTTAACACAGCAAAGCTACTATAATATTTAGGTCAACTTGATGTCATCTACGTCTACAATAAAATACTTTAAAGCTAATATAATCCTTTGAAAGATACAGCTCTCATCCTGCAAATTGTCCTTATTTTAGTGTCAAACATGTTTTAAATTTTGAAATCTTTGAAGAAGCAACAAGGTGTATGATTTTAAAAGTCTTGAAAGATATTCCAAGCTAGAGCAGCAAAAAGAAACAAACAAAAGCCTCGAAAGATTATTTAGGGCTTGATTAGCACAACATTAGCATGAGCAGGAGACTTATGGCTGAGACACTTTTGTCGTTTGGAGTTCAGAAGCTTGAGTTTCTAATTACCTTTTGTAAAACAAAGTTTTGGTGCATATTTCAAAGCATGGCAGAATAGTCTACAAAATTGTGAATTCTACTACACGTTTGTAGATTATAGATTTGAGTTTTGTAAAAACATGTTTAACTTAAGCAAAAACATATTGTTCTAAATAGTGACTAGAGGAATGAATGAAAACATGAACTCTTCTTCATTCTTTAAATTTACACTATTTATAAGCAATAATTATTACACATTATTATTTATCATTTTTTTAGTTTAAAAAAATTATATAACAATTTTTTTCCCCAAATTGGAGAATGAATAATAAGGAACAAATATTTTTCTTCATTTCTATTATTTTTCATTTTTATTGTTTTTTAGTGATCACCAGTTATAAATCAATTTTGCCTTTTGTAGTTCTTGCTGATTGGGATTGAAATCGGATAGGGGGTTTATAACTAAAATATGGTCTAACTGCGAATTTTAAGCTATCTGACTAATTTTAGGGGTTAAAGCCAACCTGACTAGAAAAGCTTCGTAGTTAGTACATTGGATATTCAACTTGACCAAGCTTCCTAATTCATTTATAAAATTTTCAGAATTATTTACAAAAGTTTATAAACTCAATCACACTCTCCATAAATATTAAACTATAAAGAATAATTATTAGTTTTAAATTCAAAATATTGAAGTATTTTTGATTGAATACATTCTTAAAAAGTGATATTCAATTTATAAAGCGAAACCAAATAGAAAAATCTACGATCCAAGAATCTCCCTTCTTATTAGAGTCTGGTTCAAATGACATCTTTAACTAATATTCATAGAAATGATAAAATAAACAAAATTAAAAAAAAAAAACATTTTGAAAATAATGTCTAAGTGATACACCAAACTCAACCAACTTGTTGTATATATCTTTTGTTAGAAAACATATCTAAACAAGAAGATTATAAGGAAAAAATAATGTTTTGGCACAAGAAAAGTATTTACATCAATTAAATGGTAGTGTAGAAGAAAACTGAATTAGCTTGTAAAGACGACATAGCGCATTAGTCAAGAATGACATATTATCTAAATAGGAAAAGACGAACCAGCTAAAACGAAATAAGAACAAATTATCATTAAAACGAGTTTCCACATCCCTCATACAAGTACAAGATCTTTTGACTTAGTTCTTCGCAGATTAGCTTGTAATTATAAATCTTGTCCACTTGGAGATGCAAAGTGTAGAAGAGTCGTTCTCCTCGAGAACTCGAAGATGAAACATCCACGAGAGCAAACCCATCTTCTTCTAGTCCACTCAACACATTAAATATCGAACAGATATGAATCTTGGACGATGAGATTTGGACCATCACTTCGTTGTCTCTAAGCTTAGTCGCAAAAACGGTAGAGACATAACTAGCAACCACCTTTGCTTGCGGCTTAACGTAACGTTCTCTTTGACCAGATACTCGTGCCACGAGGTCTTCCTTCTTTTGTACTAGTTTATTCACTTGCTCTTGCAGCTCTTGTATGTATTGCACGCTTCGAGTAACCGTCTTAGGAATACTTAGCTTTTTCTGCAAGAAAAAAGCCAAAAAAGGTTGATAAGATATTTTTCTTAACATTTAAATTGTCGGTTATAGTGTCGTCTATGTCATATTTCTTATCATAATATATTCTATTTCTAAATGGTACAATCTATGCAAACTACTTACCGGTTTATCATAATATATTCTATTTTTAAATGGTATATTCTATTGTCGGTTACAGAGTCGTCTATATCAGTTTTGATATGAAACATTACTAAGATAGACATATCAGAGTAAACTACTTACCGGCTCATCAGAGCCTGGAAGACATGAACGAAGAGATGAGAACAAACAGTTGATCTTCTTGCGACGGTTACGCTCATTAGCATTGTGATGAAGCTTCTTGATCACGACCGAATCTTTGTCTATTCCATTCCCCTCCGACGAAACAGAATCCACTAAGCTGGTCTGATGATGAACCACTCCATACATATTCTGTACCGGAAAATCACCAAACGTGCCGTTGTTATGGTTATCTCCGACGAGACAGTATCTTTCATACTCTCCCATCGCCTCCCGCCCAAAGTTTGGGAACAATGGAGACCCCAATGCCTGCATTTTTTTTGGTTGATTAAAGACGAAATTTTATATATTTTTTCCTCTTGAAGCTGTTTTAGTTGGGATTGTCCTGAACTGTTGGTGGAATATCATTGATCTGCGACATATATATAGATAGTAAGATTGACCGACTAAAAACAAATAAATCTCTGTTGTCAAATCAAATTTAAGAAACTATATTATAAGTATTGTTCAAGTGTTATACGACGTAATGCGTACTATAACGGATATGTTTGTAACCATCACGACATCTCATTTGTAGAGTAATATCTGGGGCAGTTATTGATTTGCTGTCATATTGAAAAATACCCGAAAACTAGTTGAATTATGTAAAATACACCTCTTCTTTCAGATTTTTCCTAAGACAAATCTCATTCGGGAAAAGACATATTCCTTCTGATTCATATGTTTAGCCATAAAAAAAAGATGTTTAGACATATATATTTTGTTTCATTTTTGATAACGTTTTCCATTTTAATACAAATTAATATATATAGCCAATTCTTGTGATAATTTATATTATTTGGTATGTTTTACAAGTGATCCAATATGTTCTATTAATAAATGATGTTTTCATTTAAAATAAAATAGTAAATATTAATCTGCGTACAAAAGCTTTAAGAATTTTTATATGCTGTTATTACATTTGTGACCTATAAGCTTTAAGCATTTTTTAAATCACCAGTTAACATTGTTAATCTTTTGATCATGATTGGGGGTTCATATCATCAAAGAAAATGTTAAATAAAGATTTAGGAATAACCACTTAACCATTACACAAATAGTTAATTAATTTTTTAAATTTTGACTTATATTTATTTAATATACTTTTGTATAAAGTTAACATCTTAGGTTCAGGGTTATCTATTCATGTTTATGGATTTATATGTTAGTTTCACTAACTTCTTTTTAGATTTATATCGTTTTCTCCTGAATTTAATAAAATTACATTGTTTAAATTATTGACTTATATTTTAAGTCAATCAACTTACTTATAGTTTAAGTTGAATTATTTTTAAGTAGATATATTTTCGCTATATGATTCTTCTATGAAATTGACTTCTTGTAAATTTAGATAGTTTTGTCCTCGTCAACTTATTTTTTTTACTTTAAATTTATTGACTTACTTTTTGTAAACATGTGTCATTTTAAATTTTTTACTGCCATATGATTTTGTCAATGTTACTTTTCGTCAGTTGACTAAGTTCTAATATAGACCAACTCATGTTATATAGTTTATTTACATTTCCTTAGCTTGGTTTTCGTAAAGTAAAATTATAATAATAATTGAATTAAATCAGTAATTATTATTTTATTTTCTGATATATCTATCTTGTGTTTTATTTTGTATATCAGTTTATAAATTATTTTTGAAAATTGTTATTAGTCATTAATATTAATGCACATATAAAATATATATTCAATGCATCCCATCTATATTATTATTTATGAACTACTTTTTGGCATTCGATCTTTCACATTAAATTTTTAAGTTGTTAAAATTAATGATACCGTTAATAAATTTTTATATATAATTTATTTATATAATTAAAAACTAATTTTACATTAACAATATTATATATATATATTATATTTTATAATAGATGGTAATTGATGATAATTGATCATAAATTAATATAATAAAACTGTAAAAAATAATAATATATTTTAAAAAATAAGATAACTTTTATATATTATGTTGTGATCTGAAAAAAAAATCATTCTATTATACAATTTAAAAATTAAGATATAAAATAATTTCTAATTAAATTTTAATTAAGCAAAAATATTTATATAAAGATATTTTCTAAAATATTTTTAATATGTGAGTGTTTTATAATAATAAACATATTTATTTTGATAAAAAACATTCTCATATATAAATAATTTCTTATCATGTTGGTTTTGAATTAATAAAAATTTAAACTAATAAATATTCGTAAGAAGATTATGGAAAAATTAATTTTATCACAAGTTTGATACGACAAATAATTTACTTTTAATGAAAAATTATTTTCATAAATACATTAAATTTATGATAAAAAAATAAATTAACTCTGGTAATTGATTTATAAATGTTTAAAATAATTTATAAAACGTTTATAGAAGTTATAAACTCAACTCCACCATTTAAATACTAAACTCTAACAATAATTCTTAAACCTTAAACTCAAATGTTATTGTATATTTGATTGAGTGTATTTTTTAATAATATAATTTCATCACATATAGAAACATTTGCAAAATATAGAACTGTGGAATTGTAGTTATTTACAAAATAATATAGTACATCATATTAATGTATTTTTTGCCAACATTAGTGGAACTTTACCCTGACAAACATCAACTTGGCAATATTGTTAACATTGGTGGAACTTTACCCTGGCAAGAAAACATTAGTTGGCTTTTTGAGTTGGTCTACGGATGTTTCAAGTTAATTGGACCTTTTTATTTCGTTCGAGATCACTATTGCCGAACTAGAATAATGTGGACACACCAACTTCACATAAAATAAGAACTCTACCTTAAGTAAATCTGAAATCATGTAATTAATATGTGTGTTTGTTAGCTGTTAACATACATTGGACATGACCATCAAATTCGGAAAATACGTGGCCCTTTATTGACTATATTATTTTTGTAGTCTGAAACAAATTATCTGTATGCAATTTGTTGCCTATCAGTTTTGAAAATTTTCTACTATAATAAACGAATATATAATCTTATCCAAATGATTCAAAGCATATACTATGTTAAGATAGCTTGCTTCATGTTTACAAGCAATTGACAATCAACAGGCTGGCTAAACTTTCTCAGGGAAAAAAAAACAGGCTAGCTGAACACTTCTAAAGATCTTAGTTTCCTTTTTTATTTTTTTAAAAAACTATATGAATAATAAAAGGAAATATCTATAATATACAGCTTTTACATATATTAATTTTTCATGTTTTGTAGGTTTGTTTACATAAAAATAGTTTCACAAAAATATGTGTTTGTTTATTAAAATAAAATAATATATTATTAAATCTAAAATTTAAATCAAAATAAATAGAACAAAAATCAATTAGTTTTTAATCTAATTAGAACAAAAAAAATTGTAGTTCATTCCAGACAAATATATGCATCTAAACATTCTTAAACAATGAGTAAGTAAATCAATCATGATTCAAATACTCAAAAATCAGAAGCATAATTAAGTCATCAGCTTATTATTGTATAGAATAGTTTTTTATTAATTTTTATGCATGAAAATTAGAAATGACTTAAAACTAATGAACAATTGAAAACAATACGTTAACAAATTATTGCGGTCATGAAATTTTTTATACATGTATAAACTTTCAAAAGACGATCAATTATGTTCACACAACACCGAACCGATAACACTTTCATTTTTCTTTCAAGATGACATTATATCTAATTAAACATGATTTTACGGAAGTACATTATGAGTCCAAGACAATAAACCAAATTAAATACAAACAAAGTTAATATTATTTTAGCCTATTTTAGGATCATTTAACAATTATAGTTCAGTTGAGATAAATAAGCAATCTTAATATAACCAAAAAATAATTGAAACAATCAAAATGTTTATAAGCAAAATCAGATGAAACCATTGGAAAGGGATGTTGTAGCCGTCGGATCAAGATCTCCGGCAATATATCATACATTACGGCGAGATGGCTCAGGCTAGTTATGATACTTTCAACATAAAGTTTCTTTTGTTACATTAAATAAAATAATAAGTTTTTACTATAAAGAGAAATATTTGGGGACGTACGTCGACCACATGCCAAAGTCCATGGTCCAACTTCATGTTGTAAGCATATACATAAGCATTCTAAGTTATGTGTTGACCTAAAACAAAACACTTGAGAAGGAGACATCTAGATCAAGCCAGTTACTTTCATGTTAATGCAAATTAAGCAAAGGTCGGTGTCACAACATGAAAGACACTATCGATCTATTGCTCATTATCTGTCATCTCTATCTAATCATTACTTTTACTCCACGTCTAAGAAAATGATGTTAGTCTGATTCGGACATCAGACAGCTCTTAACACATTTAAGGAACAAGTCAAAAATATCAAAAATCGTTTATGTGAATCGATGAGGTTTCAAAGATTCTCAAGAGTGAAACATTTTCCAAAAACTAATATAGAAATCCTTTGAAAGCTACATTTATCGCCGGCCTCTTCCTCCGCCGCCACGTCCACCACCACGGCCACCTCTACCTCTGGAACCACCACCACCACGTCCCCCTCCTCCTCTTCCACGGGAACCACCACCTCCTCTCCCTCTAAAACCCCCACCACCTCTACCTCTGAAACCGCCTCTAACAACATCCTGTTTCAGTCCAAGAGACTGAACTCCTCTCCTCTTGTTTCTTTGTCCCTCTCCATCCTCATCGTCTCTATCTTCTCTATCTTCTTTGTAAGTGGAAGAGCGTCTAGCATTGAAAGAAAGCTCCCGGGAGCCTCCAGGACCGAACTTAACATCTTTCGAGGCTCCAAAGTTGCCACGGCGGTTCTCTATAGCCTTAACACGCTCGCCCATTGGCAGACTGTCTTCTTTAGCCAATGATCTACGGTGGTGGAAAGCTTCAGCATGCCGCTCGTCTTTCACTTCAAACAACCTGACACCAAATCTTCCAACATTTAGGAAAGAACAGAGAAACATAGTGTGATGTCTAGATCCTGGAGTGTACTTACTTTGGAGTTTTTGATCTCTTGCTTGGTCTTCCATCGTCTGATTCATCGTCTGAACCTTGTGATGCATCAGAATCGCTGTTCTCGTCATCATCAGTTACAGCTTCAAAGTGTTCATCTAACAAAGAAGGTTGCTTCTTAGAAGAAGCAACAGGGTGCAGGACACCATATTCATATGATTCCGGATCGATTTGGAAGTCCTGCAAAGAAAAGGAAATTCACAAGAATCAGCTTAAACCGAAGTGCAATAGAGCAACAAAAGGAAGTCAGTGTTCTAAAAATCGATCTAGACAGGTATCCATCTAATCAATAATCTTCTATAAAGAGCCTAGTTACTGCATAGCGATTTTTTGAACATTTGAAAGAAACAGACGAAAGCTTAAAAGAATTCTTATTGTTCATACCGGATTTTGGAACATAGCTCCAAACCGACCATCTGTGAAGTTCTCATCACTAAGTCCAAGTTTCTTCTTCTTCGACACTTTCTTTGCAGCTTCCTCATCCTCAACACTCTTCTTTTCCTCTTCTCCATCCTCCCCGTTGAGGAGAGTGGCTGCGAGATCACGGTTAACCTTTGGCAACCTTCTCTTCTTCTGCAGTAAGTACAAGACACACACAGAGATGTATATGTAAGCAACCAACGTAGAAAAAATAGTGAACGGAACATGCAGATGCTGCTGCTTATATTAGAGATACTAACTGTGATTCTCTGGCTACGGTCAGCTTCTAGTCTCTCTTGATTCCTGCTTTCCTTGTAATCTTCATACGCAAAAGGTTTAGCAACTGCCAAAGCCTGTAAAAGAGAAAGAAGAAAGTTACAAGGCAGAAACATCTTGTGGAGGCTACTACTCGGAAGTTATAAAAAATATTTTAAAAAAACTCTACCTTTTTGTATAGATTGTGATTCACAAAGTAGCCATGCATTTGAGCTTTCAAAAGTTCTGTGCCAATCAAATGAGTCATCTGCAACATCTCCAGATCTTCCTTCGTCACGAACTTGTAATTATCGTAAATAGTTGTTTGTCCAGTTTCCTCCATCTCTTCCTGAGAATACAAAAAAAAAAAAAAAGTGTTAGCAACAATGGTCACCAAACTTTAAACGATTGAAATATTGGTTGAATCAGATGAATACCGTAAGGTTTTCAAGAGGAGAACACCATTTAGGGGCAGGACCAAGTTCAGGTATGAAGTAAGATGGGATTAAGCTAGAGTCTAAAGCCAGAAGCATTAGTCCACTTCCAGGGAACACACAAATGTCGTTTATTCCTCCTCCACTCGGTTGAATACTGGTCATACCTTCTCCCTGTAAGAAAAGGAAAAAAAATGAGGGTTATCAATAGCCAAAATTCGATCCTTGAGTTCAAGAAACCGAGAGTAGAAGCTTACAGTATTCGGATCCCATATTCTAACAATTTCCTTGTCAGTTGTAATCAGCTTAGGCTGCTGAGTATTAAGAGTCCTTTGCCATTTAATACTCAAAATTGGGCTCTCGTACCTGCAAGTTTTGCAGAAAAAGACAAATGAACAACGAGGAAACAAACCCTAAAGCTAAAGCATATTGATGGATTGGTAAAACTACTAACATGTGATCCTTCACATGTATGGGAGCTGAAGTTCGCAAGTCGTATATGAATACCTGAAGATAGAGAACATCACAATCAACAAAACATAGCTAAATAGTCAAATGGACATTTTCCAAAATGAAATATAGAATCAAACCTTTCCCGCACTACTACCAACAGCTACTTGAAGACCTTCACTATCATCAAACTCTATTGCAGTCACCTCCTAACATCCAATTGTTTTTCAAAAAAAAAGCACATGATTATCAGAAAGATTGATGCAATTTTTCTGCCGAACCACGTCTGAGCTAAAAGTCTATCTGAATATATAGTATATGTTAGAGGAATTACCGAAGCAGCATCACCACCATGGGTAACCGCATTAATCCTAGCAGCAGATGATTTTATTCTCATATCAAAAAATTCCACAGCACCATCCTCACCACCACAAGCAACCAGTCCATGGAGATTGCTGGATCACAAACATATATAGTCTCAATAAACAACAGTTATCTGAAACAGTGCAGTTCAAATAATGATTAATAAGGAAATGCTAATGGGATATACAAACCTTCGAGAAACAACATTCAGCGCCGGAGATTGAGTGCTGAGAGGAGAGAGAAACCTTCCCTAAGGAGAGAAAGCCATACATAAATCATTAACAAGGGGAAGATCAAAAGACCAACTTAGGCTTAAACAATTACATTCATGGAAACGTACCTGCTCCAAATTGATTCTGTAGAGATCCGGTGAAGAAGCAGCACAAAGCAGATCACAAGACCAGTTATCATATGTCATGTCTCTCCCCATCCTACCAAAAAAAAAACAGTGAGCTTTTAGACAATTGCCACAACAAATCTCACAGACCAACAAAGACAAAAAAAAAGATTACCTTGGAATTCGTAAACTGTGGTGTTTCCCGTATTTGGCGTGTAGATGAATAGAACGATCAGCACATAAGAAGGCAAGCTTTGAGTAGTCGTCATCCAATACCTGTAGAGAGCCAACAGAACACATTAATGAACAAGAAACAAGAAAGGCATCAGACACAAGTTCAACGGAGCAGTGGTGGTGAAGTTACCTCGAAATCAACAATCTCAGAGTCCAAATGTCTC
Organism: Sinapis alba; assembly: GCA_012274485.2. NCBI lineage: Eukaryota > Viridiplantae > Streptophyta > Magnoliopsida > Brassicales > Brassicaceae > Sinapis > Sinapis alba. The sequence continues at coordinate 1,600,121 of MU105751.1, forward strand.
TCAAACTTCAAAGCAAGCTGCCCTAGCTCATACACTTTGACCTGTGGTGGATATATACCTGATTCATACAACAACGAATCAGTGAAAACGCACAAGAAAACAACAAAAGAAGAAGATGATAACTCAACCTGAAGCAATCAGATACTCTCCATCTGGAGTCGCTTTGATTCTAGTAGTGGCAGTCTCAAACTTCAAATCCTGAATAAGCTCCACTCTCTGCATATACTCTAATACCCACAAAACAAAAAAGGAACATTTGAATTGAGAAACTTTACAAAAATATCATTAAGCTGGCAACTAAGAGAGCAAACCTAAAGCTAAACCCAAATCATATATAACAAAAAGGAGGAGACTTTGAGCAGAGAGTTAACGATACGGAGCACAAAGATAGATACTTACGAGGGTTTTTGCGGAGAGCTCGTTGCTTCTTAGGGTTAAGCCAAGTCGCAACGTTGGGTGCAGATGAAACATGGTATAGCTTAACTCCGTTAATGGAGGTCGACTTCAGTCTATCTCCATAAGTCGCCATCTTCAGACAACGATACTCTTCTACGCTTCTTCCCTTTGACGGCGAGTTGCAGAGAAGAACCAATGTAATAACAACGGACGGAACCGCCACTTGTGGTTGGTCGTTTCTTTATTGGGCTTTTATAGAACCCTAAATTTTAATGGGCCTAATTTTAATCTAAATCCCTAATGGTCTTAGTTTATTAATGAGCGTAATTTAAGCACGATAGGCCTTTCTTAATGAGCGTAACTTAAGCACGATAGCCCTTTTGAAACCCTAAATAACAAATGGGCCTAACTAAAGCATGATGGGCCATATGAAACCCTATCCTTAATGGGCTGAGTTTAAGCACGATGGCCTTTAAATTAGGGTTTATCTGGCTAAAACAAAAGAGACCTTCTTCGACTATTTGAAATTAGGGTTTATCTAGTGAACCGCACCGATTCGTTTCAGTCGCCTGCTTACCTGAATCTTCGTCTCAAGCTCGAGGGTATCGGAGTAAGCGATAGTTTCTTCTTCTGTCTCTCGTTAGTTAGCTGTTCATCATCAAAAGCTGTTAATAAGCTATACGGGAATGTGATTGTTCGCATTGATTCTCTATACTTTTGAAAGAGATGAAATTTGATTACTTTATGTGTTTCTGTTTGTATTTTCTCAGGAAAGATTACGCCTTTAACATCTGATTCGCTGTAATTTACTTAATTTTGGTGTTGGGTTAGTTTTGATTTTGAAGCAAAGATGGTGAGGCCGTATGGGATTAAGGTGAACAAGAAGAAGGAGAAACGAGAGAGGTACGATAAGGAAGAAGATGAAGAAGAAGATGAGCAGCCTAAGTTTGAGCAGAAGCAAAAACAAAAAGAAAGGGTGAAGAAGGCGAAAAGAGAAGTCGCCTCAAAAGCAGAGGAGGAAGATGATGAAGAGAATGAGATAGCTGAGGAAGCAGCAGATGAGCTTGATGTCGGAATACCTATTGTTGTGTCAGATAATAAGAAGGATCAGACTGGCGTTATTTTTGTGCTTGAGAAGGCCTCTCTTGAAGTTGCCAAAGTGGGAAAGGTAATTTGCAAGAGTGATCTTTTTGTGAAGATATAGTTTCTGAGTATCTTGTCTGCTAATGTTTATGTTTATTCTGTCTTTGCAGACTTACCAGCTACTAAACTCAGATGATCATGCTAATTTCTTGAGGAAGAATGGCAGAGATCCTGCTCATTACAGGCCAGACATCACCCATCAGGTTCGGATTTTTTTAATTTTTTCAAGTGATATGTTGTAACGGATTGTGACTCATCTTGAGTGGTTTTTCTCTCTATTCAGGCTCTTTTGATGATTTTGGATAGTCCGGTCAATAAGGCTGGGAGGTTGAAAGCGGTGTATGTTAGAACAGAACAAGGTGTTCTTTTTGAAGTTAAGCCACATGTTCGTATACCAAGAACTTACAAGCGGTTCGCTGGGATCATGTGTGAGTTGTCCTTTGCTTTGTTACTTTAACCTCTCAAGTACCTCTTGTTTCTTAATCCACCAACATTGTTTTTGTTTTTTTGCAGTGCAATTGCTACAGAAGCTTAGCATTAGTGCAGCTGGGAAGCGTGAGAAACTTCTGAGGGTGATCAAGAACCCTGTTACGGACCACCTACCGCCTAACTGTAGAAAAATAGGTAAAAAGAAAAGTCTATGGTTTCGTCCCACATTTGGTTATTGTATCTCGCATTAGGATAAGGTAAAGAGAAAGACCTTTTTTTCTTTTATCAGGGTTCTCGTATAGCTCTGAGAAGCTGGTCAACATGCAGAAGCACCTATCTACTGTCTGTAATGAGACCGACACTGTTTTTGTGGTTAGTGATCTCATAATACTTCTCTCACTTCTGCGCAAAATCTAAACTCATTTGCTCAGTGATAGGCTTAGCTTTCAGCTTGCCTATAAACCAAATCCTATTCAAACCTGTGCCTTCTTTTGCCTTATTATTGCAGCTCGGTGCGATGTCACACGGGAAAATAGAGTGTGACTATATTGATGATTTTGTGGCCAGTAAGTCTGTCTTCCTTAACTCATCAATCCTTTGTAGAAAGAAATTTAAAACAGCATATGATCTGAAAGAGGTTTCTTGGTTTCTTCAGTTTCAGGGTATCCTCTGAGTGCAGCCTACTGTATCTCAAGAATCTGCGAGGCGTTATCAACAAATTGGAATATTATATAAAAGAGTATTAGCAAGAAAGACCCCTTCGTTTTTCTACCTTCTATCTAATGGTGGAACCACTTTTATGTTTGTGTGTTATGAACATTGTTTAATCTATTCTCGAGTTTTAAGTTTATTTTTTGTCAGAATTTACAATCAAAATATATTGTTTAAGCACTAGAATTAAAAGCCAACTGTTTATCAACTCAGTTTTTATTAATACTATTATTACAGAGTACTTGGAAGTCTTAACGTATATAGAGGAAACACTACCATCACTAAGGATGTAAGAAGAAAAGAGTTCCTTGCACATAAGACAGTTTATAACAGCTAATGCCACATATACATACTTGTGACGGTTTACAGTCTTTAACCGTGTAGAAAACTACAAATCATAAACACCAAGAAAAGGCATAAGAACAGAACCAATCCAAAGCTTACCATCTTTCTCCTCCACTTCACTTATAAACCTAAGCCTCTTCCCTTCTTTATCCTCAAGCACTTCCAAAACCTCTCCTGATTCACTCAGCTTCAAAGCTGTTGCGTGAGGTCTTCCTCCAGTGAACAGCGAGTGCAGACGCGGGCCACTTATTGGAAGTCTCAGCAACAAATCTCTGAACCAAGCCTGAGAGAGTGAGAGCTTAGCGAAAAGACCTTTCTTTGAGTGAAGAGCGACCCAGAATTCTCCATTTGAGTTTCTTCTGATGTTGTCAGGGAAACCCGGAAGCTGAGCAAAGACGTCTTGTGTTCCTACGTTTGGACCAGAGAGCCAAAGCCTTAGGATCTGGCAAGTGGTTGTCTCGGCTACCAATACAAAAGACCGGTCTTTGCTTAGTGCAACACCGTTTGCAAATGCAATGCCTTGTACTAAAACCGTTACTTTCTTGCTTGATCTGTCATACTTAATCAACCTCCCTGTCTTATCTACGTTCAGAACAGCAGCCAAGAATTGCCTGAAACAAATAAATCGTCGTTCTTTAATGAAAAGATGATAAGAAAGAAGAGACTTTAAAAGATGCTTTTCTCTTCTTACCTTCTCTGGAATCTGGTGCTGGTATCTGTGAAGTAAATCACATCTTCATGCTCATCAATGTCCAAATCATTAGTGAAACGAAACGGTTGCCCTTCAGCTTCTGTAACCAATGGTTTGGCTAAACCACCAGCAGGACCAACAATCATAAGGCCAAAGTATGCATCCGCGATGTAAAGGTCACCGGTTTTCTCATCGAAACGCAATCCTAATGGCCTTCCACACACATGCTCTAACTCTGGTGCAAAGGGGCGAACACACACCTGCCTAAACCACATACATATTCACAAAAGATAAGTAAAAAAGAGGAATGAAATGTTTAAACATTTTATCCATGTCATATACTTAATTTCACAATCTCAGAGTTATTTTTCAAAAAAACGAGTCTTTATGATGTTTAAATTCAAACATTACTGACACAAACAACCTCTGAACATATTACAAGACATGATAAAAGCACATTGCTTGCTTAGAAGTAAACTAAGTTGCTAAAAGAATGAAATGCTTAAACATTGTATCCATGTCACATACTGAATTGCACCCCAAAAAAAAAAACTAAAACTTTTTGAGATTCATTCTCCAGCAATGAGTATTTTTGTGATGTTTTAGATTCAAGACAGTACTGACACACAAGCAACCTCTGAAGCTATTACAAGACATGATTAAAAAAGAGCACACTGCTTGCTTAGAAGTAAACCAAGTTGCTAAAGAAGGTTCTTTATCATCTAACGAAACTCTCCATCCACAACTCGTACAAAACGACAACACTTTGACAAAAGCATAAGCAATCACTTCAATACATAACGTGTGGCTACTACCTATTAGCCGACGTGTAAGCGAAATCGGACCATCCAAGCGACTCCCCGCGCCATTTCAGGACACGGCCGTCAGAGACACCGACGTACGGACCTTCCCCTGCCGGATCGAAAGCTATGCTCTCCGGACCGGAGGCTCCGGTGAGGTTAACAACCTTCGCCGACGGGAAAACATCACGAGAGCCGGCGATTTTAGGCGGCGCGAAGATTCCCGAACCTTTTTGGCTACTCGAGGAGGTAATGATTGCGATGATCGTTACAATCGCTGCTGAGAACAGTACGGTGAGCATCGTCATGATGGATGGTGTGTGAGTGAAAGATTGCACTACAATCACTGTTATGAGCTTTCTTTGTCGGAACGGTTAAGAGAAGTTCAAGAACCGATCTCGTAATTATAGTTTAATTTAATTCGGGTTTTAGCCTCCGTTTAGTTGATGGATATGAATTAACTTGTCGATGGATTTTTAGTAAGCCCATTACTCGGCCCAGTTATAACATATTGTTGTAATAGCCAGCCCATTTGTCATGTTCAGAAAGAAGTGGCTCAGCAAGATTCAAGAAATTGTGCCAACATACAAAATGATTTACATGTGAGTAAAAACATTTTTTTATTACAAGCTGTATGGTGTGTCGTTAATGAACATAGCAAGAATCAAGTTACAAAAAATATCCAATCTAGCAAGTTTTATAATGTATAATTTTAGCAACAGGGGTAAATCCGATAGTATTTATGTACAAATTTGTGAGGTATGGACATAATCAAATGTTGATTATGTAAATTAATTGTTTTTTAGTAAGTGGGAGAACAATTGAAAGACAATGATTTTTCATATACCATCATTGATGTTTCTGAAGAGCGGGAGATATGTCACTAAGCTTTATTATGATTAATCGAACTTATAGGATCATTATCATACAAACTTTAAATATTAAATGATACGCAATAGGATATATGAACACACGATATAAACAAAAAATAATACTCCCTCCGTTTCATATTACTTGTCGTTGTAGGGAAAATTTTTCGTTTCAAAATAAGTGTCGTTTTAGAATTTCAATGCAAAATTCATTAACAAGATTCATAGGTAATTGTGTTTTTATTTTTGTATTGGTTGAAATATGGTTAGGTGTATAGGTAATTGTGTTTTTATTTTGAAAATATACAAAATCAAATGTTTTCTTAATATGTGTGAATAAACCTAAAACGATAAGTAATATGAAACGGAGGGAGTACAAGATTTGGTGGCAAAGATGGCAAAGAAAAGAAGAAAAAAAAAGGCAAAAAGGATTTGGTGTAAAATAAAGTGGCTCTGTATTCCATCGGAGGGACACTTCCAATACCTTGAATGCACCCGAGGAGCTATTGTAAGGGCATTTTAAGTTTTGAGTTTACAATATTTTTAGAAATAATAAATCTCTACATTATAAGCACAATCCTGGAAGCAGAAAAATGGACGCATCATCGTTGCATATTCAAGATAACGAAGTAGGTAGTATTGTGCAAGATTTTGTCTTCCAGTCCATATACACCAAAATATACAATAGTTTCTTCCAATAATTGCATACCTATGAACGTTATTTGGTTTGTGAATTGAAACGTCAGGCGTGTATAACGTTGATTTAGATATGTAATATATTTGGTCCAAAAGAAAAAGATATGTAACATCGTAAAAAACAACGGTGAGTTTATATATGCGTATTGTAACAATTAGTAGTTTTAAGCAAATAAAAAATAAAAAAATTAGTAACACAATATATAGACAGATTACAATATGTACATCCGTTGGTATGTGTTACGTATCTATAGTAGAATTACACATAACCGGTCCTGAGATTCATATATTTACTTAAGCCCGCAATCGAAAAATGAAAAGGTGGCTAGTTTTGTATATTTTTAAAAAATTAAGACTGCTTTTAAAGGTTATATTTTTCGGTGGAATTTGATGCCGCAAACAGGTGTTTCTTTTGCTTGGTCTCAGGACCGCCTCTGGAATTACATATTACTTTTAAGTTGAAATTATAGTAAAATTTTTGCTACAAATTAAATTGATATTATCTGATTGATCATGGACAATTTACATTTTACAATTTATCATAAGCAGTGTTTAAGAAATTGTCAGACGCTAAACGGGCGATAACTTAACATTTAGGGCCTAAAACAATATTACGAACACTGGTCAGATGAATGGTCATGGACGACGAGAAAAACAGATGAATGATAAAAGAGTGAATAATCAATCATTAGGGAACCTATTGCCTGGAATTATGACGAAAAAGCTATAGCTAGAATCATAGCCTTTTTAAAAAATGAAACATCAGTTATGGCTTTTTATTCTTATAAATGCGAATAATGTTAATTCAAAAGTGAAAGATAACTAGATCGATAGGGATCGAACTCGATCGATAATTATTATTAATCTCTATGTTTCAGATTAATTGTCGTTGTAGAGTAAAATTTTCGTTTCAAAATAAGTGTCGTTTTATATTTTTAATGCAAAATTTATTGAGTTTTTATTCTAATATATTTTTATATTGGTTGAAATATGGTTAGGTGTATTGGTAATTGTGTTTTTATTTTGGAAATATGTAAAATTAAATGTTTTCTTAATATGTGTGTCGAAGTCTAAAACGACAACTAAAATGAAGGAGTATTAAGAATCTCTAATGACTCGTGTGTCTTCCTTTTTGTTCACAAATTCAATGCATCGTTTCTTAAAATGAAAAAAAAAAAAATCATAGATGCTAATTAAACCATACAAATCAGAATAAACCCTACTGGTTAAAGTTATTGACTGATGTTATCATGTTATATATAGTTACATTGAAGGAGGACACAATATTTCAAAATAATCGAATAAATAAAGATCATACATACTATATATATATATACATGAGCAACGTGGGTCAACACATTATATGTTTATATTGATATAACTTCACATCGATCTCATTTGTTGATATTCTTAAAAAATGTGAAGTTATATCGTATCTTTCACAATAATGCCTGAGATTTGGTTCACCGTATTAAGACCACAACGCTCATCTAGCTTAGGTATGACTATCACTAATAGTAATGTTGACCTAATGTAAATATATAATAGTGTTCGATTATGTAATGTGAATGTATCTACAATTATTTATTTTTACAAGACTGATATTGATAACCATTTCACGTTGAATTGCTGGTACGATTACTGGATCTCTTTGGCTCTCGATCTGATCATGAACTTAGGTTAAGACGGACCCATGAACCTTTGGCTCTCAGATACTTGTAATTTTGAAGAGTGGTCCTAAGTCACTCATGCAACTACCTCTCTTGGACCCGAAAACTTCTCAGATTACGTTCAGTGCATGTGGTCCAATTATGTCACGGTGAGGCATCCGCCATATATAACATTCTCAATTCACGTCTCTGTACATGAAAACCCCATTATGTAGTACTTCAGGGTTACCCTCTCTCTGTGGTTAATCATGCTTATTTTAAAATGTGTTTATGGAATTTTTGGTGATACTTCAAAAGACGTTCATTGGATTTTTCTTTCCATTATTTATATTATTTTATAATATAAACTTAACATTTGAAATCATAAATTCAAACACAGATACAAACATATTTTATGCAAAGAGTAGAATTGTAAAAGTAAGCATATATAACTTTAGTTCTTCTTTAAGATTTTTGGGTCAGTAAATGTTATTCCAACTTTATATCATTATTGATATTTAAGCAAAGTTTTAGTGTCAAACATTAAACTGTTGGAGATTAAAGCAGTCTCCCGGACACTGTGGATTACAATTCAATAGACCACTCAATCGAGCCATATCTTTTTGGTCAATTCCACCATCCTTTTGATTCCTTTTTCTCAGTTCTTCACTTCTAGCTGCCCAATTGAATTACTTCAGGGCATTACTCTTTCATGTTATTAGAGACAAAAGTCCCACATCAAAAATTGGAAAGGATTTTAAATAATATATAAGATAGATGGGTCATTTCTTTTATCATTAATTAGTTTTAGGTTGAAAGCTCATTTAGCTTAACATAGTATATGAGTCCAATCCGTACAATCCAATCTGATCTATTATCGATCCAACCCAAAGTCGGTCCATCGATCATTACCCAAACATTTCGAGATTGACGTTTCAAAGAAACATCATCCCGAAAGGACGTATTAGGGACAAAGGTTCCACATCGAAAGTTGAAAAAAATCCTAAGTAATATATAAGATAGATGGATCACTCATATGTTTGAATATATACATTGCGGACAATCAGGTTTGTCTGACACCGATAGATAAGTTTTCAAAAAATTAATCGGTTAGGTCTCGATTTACCAAATATCCTCCAATTATTGAAAACAAATATTTTATCAATAACATTTCATTTGTGATTGTCACTGTTTACATGAAAATCATCGGTTTGACTTGGATATGACTCACCAACGACGCAGAAACCCTCAAAGTATCGAACTTGTGAAAAAATAATGGAGTCATGTAACTGCACATGATTTGGAACTATGCGTTTAAAAATGATGATTTGAGTATTGAAATATAAAAGCGAAAGAAACAAAAGAAACGAAAGAGTTCGCCCTAGTGCCGTTTTCTTCCAGCCACGATTCCCGAGGCCGATCTGATTTCACCCCTTTCCGACGCCGGAGGAGCTCGAGCTCGCCGGCGTCGGGACGCTTCATCTTGTCCCTGCTCATCCGTTGTTTCTCTGGTCTGTTCTTCCTCTGCTCCGCTCGTCGACACTGGTCCATCTCCGACGGAGCTCCCCCGCCACGACTCTGCTCTAACGCCACCTGCTCCTCCGCTCCCCATCTCACTGTCTTCTTCTCGCGAAGCTCTACATTCCTCAGTTATAGGCTCTGGCGAACAAACCTACCCTGTCATCTCCCTGCTCAATCTTTGCTCTGGTGTAGGACTGAGTTTTTTCTCTCGAGTGAGCTCGATCTTTGTAAGGTCTATGAAGAGAAGCCCCAGTTTTTTGGTCAAAGAAAGCTCTGTGAAGTCTTTGAAAAGCAGTCTCAGATCTATGGCCAAGGAAGACTTTGAGCTCCACTTACACAGTGTGACTCGTTCTTCGTCACAATTGCCTTCAAATTTGGTTTGTCCCGGGGGCTCCCGGTTTCAGTTTTCACTTGCCTCTTCTGTTCAACACCGACAATGCTGTCATTGCATTACCTCTGCTGGTCCGGCTCCGTCAAGAATCAGCTCTATGAGGCTCAATCTTCATCTCTTCCTTACGGTGTCCCCTCGGATGGAAAGCCCCCTCCGATTTTCACTTTCCATATCACCGAATGTCCATCTTCAAGCTTCAGATTCCGACGTCTTTAAATCCGGTGTCCGTGGGGTTCCACATTTAACCCGGATTTTAGATTCAGAATATTGTCGGTTGTCTCGGTTGGGCTCGCCTTATGTCTCCTCCATCTCCACCGTCACTGGCTTTCCTACGCCGCTCGCCCCCTCCGCTGCCATCAACTCCGCCGGGTCGTCAAAACAGCTCCTCTTTCTTGCTCGGCCGTTATTCCTCGCAGTTCATTGGATTCTTTGACCGAGGAAGCCAAAGTTCTTTTGGTCATGAGATGGTTTACTCTTATTCTGCAATGGGATTGACAATCCCAATAAGGCTACAAGGTCTCCATCTCTTTCTAGCAGTCTCACAGCCTACTTCGATGTGGGGTGGATTGGTTCCCTTGACTAATTCTCTAAAAATGCTTGGTGGATTCACCAACGTCTTTACCGAGACAGATTTAAGCACAAAGTTTCATTTCTCTTGTTCGAAGAGTAGTTATTCTCTCCATTTACCGGTGGGTTCACCGGGATCATCATCATCATTATCATCACTTGCTTCTTTTTTAAGGAGTTATTTACCTCCAATCTTATGGAGGTGTTTATCCATATCTATAACCGGCTTGCTATCTTGTGGAGCGGTCCGTTCGGGGCCTGAAGATGCAGCGGAATTTGTTTCGACGAATTTCCGAGGTGCGGATTGGAAGTCAACGTCACAATTTAAGGTGACTATTTCTCTGCTGTCCGACCATGTCGTGAAAGCTACACTGACGCATTCAAGCACCGTCTTGAGTTCGCTGTCCTTCTCTTCGTTTGAAGACCTATCCTTTTTATCTTATGTTGTTGTAGTTTATGCTTTTAAGCAAAGAGGATGGACAATTCCCTCTAACATTTGTATTCAAGTAATTTGAGATTAATGAAAAGTTGTGTTCCAAAAAAAAGAGTATTGAAATATAGACTGAGGTTTATAAAATGTACAAGAAACTAAAATGATGTCATTCATTTTTTAAAAGATAATTTCATTTTTATGTAAGTTTTGATACTTATTTGACATCAAAATTTGAAGAGTATCTTTCATTTGTTATTTCAATGTAATAATTTTGTAAACAATTTAGGGAGAAACCTATTCCTTTCTTTTCGGTTGCTAAAGTTACCAATAAGATGAAAATTGTTTTTTTTTTTTAAATTGATTTTACTTTAATTACTGTTTAATTGGTGGTGTAATGTTTTATTTTTCTCCATGTTTTCTGAAGAGAAAAAATAGTTGCGCTAACTTAATTTTTAATCTTTCTAATAATAATTTGTTTACTCTACTATTTTCACTCTCAGTTACTCCACTTTTATTTCTTCTAATTATTCTGGTAGTTGCCAGTCACACCCAAAGAGTGACAAACTAGAACCAAAAAAACGAAAGAGAGGCTACGTTTCGCTGGAGGGTCTGTATCCTGTGGCCCCTAGACTTTGACACATGGCCGATATAGTATATTGATAATGGCAATCATGATGATGATAATGGGACATGGCATGACCATGGGAAACAAATCTTTGGAAGAGAATCTACACCAAACTTTTTTTTTTTTGCCACCAACTCTTATCACAAACACCAATTGCTCGATAAACGCCACCATTATTTCACGTTTTGCAATATCTTTTTTTCTTTTTCTTATGACATTCTACCCCTTTATTATGCATAGTTGAAGGAAAAACACAAGTAACAGTTAATGATGATAAACACCAAGGGCCACCCGATGTCACCTATATATCTCTGAAGATCTTGGCGGGTCCCCTTTGTATACAAAGACTTGAAGGTTGGAAAGATAACATATTGAGGAAAACTTGAAAATATTAGCTATGGAAAAAATATTGGAGTATAAGGTGGAAAAACATACTTTTATATATCATATCAGCTTATTCGATCAACCCATTTAATGTTATAAAGTGAACACTGAAAGATATATTTTCATAAGTTATCAAAATAAGATATTCACTAGTTAGAGGTGAGAAAAATGACTGATGAATAAACAACATTAAGTTATAAAAGTAGCCAGTAATACAAACTTAAAAAACACTTATTATTATTATTTCTTAAAAGAAATCTACATGCAAAAACACCAACAAAAAAAGGACGGCTAACAAATTAATTTGATTTTTTAGATTATGGATGAATTTTTTTATTTCATTGAAATATATTGTAGAATGAGGCATGCATCTTGGTTTCATGCATATTTGGTTGTGCATTGAACGTTTTGTCTTGATCCGTATATTTTATAAGATTAGACGGTGCATTTACAGATATTTATCCAATGTCATTATTTAACAGTCGCCAGAAGTATTATTTGAAAAGTTTTACAAAACCAATAAAAATTCTATTACAAAATCTACCAACTAAACAAATTAAGTTTTGTTATACCATTTAATTCAAAACACAGATTACAATTGAGATCCCAAATAGTTAATATGTTTGTATTTTGTTGGTTTAAATATTATAAAACGATTGTTTTTATATTTTAAATCATTTGTTATATTAACGAGATATTGTTGGTCTACTAGTTTTGTAGAAATGATTAAGTTATCAATTCTTATTTTTAATTTCCGGAATTAGTCGGGTTTTTACTATACGTATGATCTGAATTATCAAACTTTTTTATATATACCTCTTTAAAATTTTGGTGCAAAAGCAAAGCGGTTTGTGGTATAGTATATGAATGAAGCAAAGCTCTCCTCTTTATCTGATCCTTAAAAATCCCCACAAAAGATTTGTTCTGATTACTTTATTTATTTCTGACATTTGTGTTCTTTCTCTCCCTCTGCGTTGTCTTCTTAAAAAACAAAATATTTTTCTATCAGAACTTGCTTTCTCCACAATTCAAAGCTCATCCTTACTTTTTTTTTTTTTAATTCATCTTTCCCTCTCTCTGAACAAAATATATAATTAGATCTTGTTTTTAGCAGAAACCCTTTTAGTTCTCTTCCTCGCATCGTCAATAGAGATTAAAAAATAGCAACAATCCCATAAAAAAAAAACTTGAGTCTTTCTAGTGAAGCTTAAAAGAAAGAAAAAAAAAGTCAGAGACTTTACATCTGGGTTGGTTGGTTTTAAGATTAGATCTTCAGTTTTTTTTTTCTTTTTTTGCAATGGGTATGGCAGCAGCGGAATGGCAGTTTCATGTGTTAGCTGTTGATGATAGTTCAATTGATCGGAAACTCATAGAGAGACTGCTTCAAAGGTCTTCTTGTCAAGGTATTAAAAAATTCATGAATAAGTCTTTGTAGCTTACAAGAATCGAAGAAAGATCTAAGCTTTTTATGTTTTTTTGGTGTTTGTTATAGTAACAACTGTTGATTCAGGCTATAAGGCTTTAGAGTTTCTGGGTTTAAGACAAGGTATTGAGAGTAACGACCACAATGCTCTATCTCCATCTCCTCAGGTTTGAAAAGTTTGCTTCTTTGTTTGGAATAAAAAAGTCGCTTTTATTGATTGGTTTTGGCTTTGGACAGGTGGAAGTGAATCTTATCATTACAGATTATTGTATGCCAGGCATGACTGGTTATGATTTGCTCAAGAAAGTCAAGGTACAATCTTCTCTCCTTTATGCTATTTGATGTGTACAGTTAATTGTTAGTATAATCATGTTTTACAATTTGGCAGGAATCATCAGCTTTTAAGAACATACCTGTAGTAATCATGTCCTCTGAGAACGTTCCTGCAAGGATCAGCAGGTAAAGGAACAATGAGCTTATTATGCTCTCCTTTAGGTTGTGTTGACTGTTTATGTGTTCGTGAAACAGATGTTTGGAAGAAGGAGCTGAAGAGTTTTTCTTGAAACCAGTAAGACTGGCTGATCTCAACAAGTTGAAACCCCATATGATGAGAACAAAGTTGAAGAACCATAAGTTGGAAGAGATTGAAAAACCTTCAAAAGATGAAAATGGAACCACAGCAGCAGCGGTTGAACCAGAGATTAAAGGTTCCACAGAAATGGAAATCAAAATCTTGCCTCTACTACAATCAGAATTTGAACCGAAACAAGTGCATCTTCAAGTAGTACAACAAGAGGAGCAAACATTGAGTAACAACAAGAGGAAGCCAATGGAAGAAGGGCTCTCAGCAGATAGACCATGTCCTATGTTAGAGGGCATCGCAACCGCTGTCTGATATTTGGAAGATTGTTGTAGGAATGCTTCTTCTGCTGATGGTACAGTTACATGGTTTCACTAGGGAATGCAGCAGAGAGGGAATATAGACTGAATGATAATGATGTATGGGATAATGTTTATAAAACACATCAGTAAATCATACATGGTGAATAACCCACTTCCCAGATTTGTTTCCCTCCTTTGCTTTAAAGAAACTCAACTTAGCTAATCTGAAAATGGTATATGAAGAATCAGTAGTTCCGTCACTTTTATCTGCAAACTGTACTTTTCAATTCAGTTCACAACGTTAACTTTGTAATGTATTAAGTAACCTGTCCATGTTCTTGTTCTTACCTAACCTGAAACAGACTTTAAGGACAAGTTGCTTCCTGGGTCCTCTCTGTTCTCTTTCCACAGATCAAGAACCTTGTTGAGATTTGTGTTTTAGTTTTAAGAAAGGTATATACTTTATTGCTTATATTAAGCAACAGAAGCAGATCCAACATTAGCTTCTAGTTTGATGCATTCTCAAACAACAAATTACGTTTTATGGTTTACTTACATAGATTCTTACTTCAAGAACCTACAAAAGACTAGAAAAAAGAAAACATAGATTCTTCAGACTGAAGCTAGATAGGTCCGGTATTAAAAGCGATATCAAGATCAGAGATCAGATCATCAGCATCTTCAATGCCTGCAGAGATTCGGACAAGATCTTCCGTCAATCCCCTGGCTTCGCGTACTGCTGCAGGTATGCTTGCATGTGACATGAAGCATGGCATGCTTATAAGTGACTTAACACTCCCTAACAAAGATTAAGAAAGTGAATGAAAATCAGAATCCAAAACTATCCCCAATAAATTATTACAGCTTCTTCAGTTCAGAAGAAACACAAAAATAGTATGTTTTGACTCTTACCAAAACTAACAGCTATGCTGAAGTATTTGGTGGTCTCAACAAGATGCTTGGATAGCGCGACCGATCCTGTTATAAAGCTAAAAACTGACCCTGCACCTTTTGCCTGCAATTTTTGAGATGTAATCTTGTGTTGAGAACATAAACTCTCGTTAGTTAAATGCCTTTTTAGTACCTGAGAGAAGTGGAGATTGTGACCAGGGTGCTCTGGTAGACCAGCATAGTACACTTTCTTCACTCTCGGATGAGATGACAAGTACATAGCTATTTTCCGTGCGTTTTCCTGAATATTAGTTCTCAGCTAATGTAAGTAGTGAAACCAACAAAGAAGAGAAACATACAACTCCACTGACCTGTTGCTTTTCTATACGCAAAGCCATTGTCTTGATTCCTCGCAGGCAAAGCCAACAGTCGAAAGGAGCTAAACCAGAACCTTCAGAGTTTTGGAGGAAGTACAACTCCTTTGCCAATCTAGAAAATTTTAACAAATGAGAATACAAATGTAATAGGACGTATCTCAAACACTTGAAAGTAGAAGAAACATACACTTTTCGCCTTTTACAGCAAGCACACCCGCCATCACATCACTGTGTCCAGCTATAAACTTAGTAGCCGAGTGCATAACGATATCTAGAAAAGCCAAGTAGTTCTGAGAATTATAACGAAACTTTCAACCAAATAGTAAAAGCAAAGTATGAGATGCTTTTTAACACACCAGCTCCAAGTTCTAATGGCCGAGAGAGCACCGGTGACATAATACTGTTGTCCACCAACACAAGTGCACCTTGAGCATGAGCCATCTCAGCTATTTTCTACAAACCAAGCAAACCATAAAATCAATTAAACGTCATAGAGAAACGTTTATGGAGAAAAGTCACAGATAATTTACTCGTATATCAGAGATTTGTTGTCTGGGGTTGGTTGGAGACTCAAGCCACACAAGTTTTGTCAGGGGACCAATAGCAGCAGCAACCTCGTCTAAACTAGTTGTGTTTACTCGTCTACAATATTATCAAAATGGGAATCATTAATTAATATATCATATGGGTTATAAATATCGGATCATAGGTAGAGTAATAATACTAACTTGACCACAACGCCAGATCTCGGAACTACTTGAGATAGTAATCTGTCTGAGCCACCGTATACATCATCACCAGCAACTATTTCTTCACCTATGGAAACAAAGTTTAAACAGAATACAATGAGATGACTTGACATCTGAGGAGAGAGGTCAGATCAATACCTACCATTGTTGAGAAGGTGGGTAACAGCAGCAAGAGCAGCCATTCCACTAGTAAAGCAAAATGCTCTATCTGCCTTGTCAAGCTTCGCAAGGAGACTAAAACAAAACCAAAAGGAGAAATGTTAAACCAAAACACATACAAATCTTAGAGGAAGCTAAGAAACAAGTTAATTACCTTTCCAACGCATCTCGTGTAGGATTTCCACTTCTTGTATAATCATACGGACCATTTTCAATAGCAGAAGGCTGCAAAAGTAAAATTTTAAAAAACAAACATACTAAAACCAACTCCCCAAACTTTCATTTTCAATACCTGCTTAAACGTAGCCGTTTGGTAAAGTGGAGTGCTCATAGCATCAAAGGGATCAAATTCATTATCCATGTTCATAAGTAACGTAGCGACGCTAGCCTCTTCTTTGATATCAATAGCTGCAAAAACCATGGTATCCACCATATCAACAAAAAACTGCAAATTTATATGATGATCATCAATACAATTCAATTTTTTTTTTTAGAAAAAGAGAGAAGCTTTTATGAACCATTTAAGCTATCTGGTGTGGTGTTAACTACAGAAAGAGTATTTCCATCGATATTCTTCTCCATCACGCAGCTTAGCTTGAACAGGTTCTTATTCGAGATCTGTTTCTTCTCCCAAGATGGAAGCTTGGAGATTGAGACACTGGTCGGAGAGTTTTTACAGACCAAATCCTTGAGAGAGAAACAACAAGACACAGGTAGTTAGTTAGAAAGCATCAATCATCACTACAGCAAATAGAGATTGTGGATAATGAAGTGATATTAATATATTTAAATAAATAAATTGGATTATTAAAGTTTTATAAAATAAAATAAAGGGCTTGGCTTACTCGGTCCGAGACATCAGCGAAGGGTGGTATGAAGGAGGAATGAAGTGATATAGAAGATGTCATTTTGGTACAGAGAGAGAGAGAGAGAGAGAGAGAGAGAGAGAGAGAGTAGCTCCTCCGACGTCGATTTCTCGTCTGAGATAGTGTAAACAGCCGACGAGACAATGGCGGCGACGGAGGTAGTTCTGGTGCTGAAGTTGAAGAATGGAGACAAAAAGAAGAAAGAAAGAAACCGACAGGTATCCGGTTTGGTCTGTTTCGGTTTGATAAATTCAACTCAGTTAAAAACCGAAATGAATGTGGTGGTTAGTGCAATGTTGCATTGTGGTGGTCCTTTGGAACATATAAGTTTCACAAATATAAGATTTCAAAAATACAAAAAAAGTTATGTGATACTTTTGAACAAACTGAAAAAACGTGGAGAAAAGTAGGTAAACAAACACCTACTCTGAAGCTCCCATGACATTTAATATATCATCAGTGCCAAGAAGGAATTTCATACACAACTTTTAGAGTTTTGGTTTTGGCTACAAGAAAAGAGTTAGCTCTTGTTGTTGTACTTGGACGAATTTGCTACACGTTGTCACAACTAAACCCACCTTTAACATATCACCTAGACGAATAGATTTGGTCGATTCTTCAATATCTTTGTATCATAGAGAAAATACCAAGCAGTGACCAAAATAGACGTAGATATAAGATATAGCTCTCGAGATGTTGAGCAAATTGACGATACTATCTCTCTCTGCCTCTACACTCTGTTTCTTTACGTTCTACTTGATGACCTCAGGTTTCTCCTGATGCTGCTCGATGACTTTGTACGATTTCTTCTCTTCACGTTGCTGCTTTCTGATTCGCCTTCTTCTTCTTCTTCCCCTGTCAACCGAACAACTTTACTTGACTGTTTCTAAAACAGATTCATGCAACTGAACATGTGTGAGATTGTTTAATATGGAACTTTTTACATACCACCACTGGTGTTTTGCTCAGAATCTGGTACTTCCTCGGAGTCAGATGCCTCTTCCTGAGTGTTAGATGGTTCTTCCTCGGAATCGGATGCTTTCAAACTGTCCCCTTGTTCTTCCATTGATGGATCCAAGACTTCACTGTCTGAAACATCTGGACAACACACAAAACGGTGCATTAGAAAGAGAGAGAGACTACTTGTGATCTAAAGCCTTGTACAGTGAACTTCGTTTTAGCTCAGAGTCTGAAAAAGAACTAACCTTCCTCTTCATCATAGTCTTCTACAGGTTCGTCTTTCACTTTACTGGGGACAACAAGAGATTCCATGTTCTTGGTCTTCTCTATATGAACCTGGGCGTTTCTTGCCGTTTCTTCGTGTTCTTTCTTTTCCATGTGGAACTTATTGAGCTTCTCCTCGAACTCTTCAATGCACGCTTTAAGTTCTGGTTTCGCAAACTTCTTTCCCTGCTCAGAGTCACAACCACATGCCAAACTCACATACAGTACGAGAAGAATGAAGACAATGGCATGGCATGGGTGAAAGAAACCAGAGAAGCGTACCTTATTGATTATGCTTCTGAAGTTTTCCGTCACGAGGTCCTCTGCTAAAGCGTGCTCGTACGACTTGAATGACTCGATAAGCTTTTTGATTCCCTTTTCTGTGAATGTCAGCAACGAAAGAGAATACGAAATGTATTCCCATTGTTTTGTATCTGCAAGTGTAGGTGAGTAGACTTATAACATATATACTTTATATATATTCCATAACAGGTGTAAGAATGTATCATCAGGTCAAGCATACCTGTGACTCCGCTAAACCTATTGCAAAGCTTCTCAACCAGAGCCTCCATCTGTTTGTCCTGGAAATTGTTGAGGATAGAGATGGGTGATTAGATAGGATCAAATAGAAGTCATTCTAACTTCAGGATCCATAAGCTATATACCTTTTTGATTGAGCCGATCAAGAACTGCATGACATTACAGAATGACTCTCTCTTCAAATTCCGGTTGGATAACTGCCCAAGTATATCAGGAAGTAGATTGTATATAGGATTCGATCCTGGATTTGTTTGTTTGGCAGAACAAAAGGCTCAAGGGTTAAATTTCATTCAGAAGTTGAACATGCTATGTCATGTAAAGTAGATATTGCACAGCTGACCTTTCTTAGACAGTTCATGGAAAAATAATTTTGCGAGACTAGAGATCCTTTCCACATCATCTTCAATACATATAGCCATTTCATTAATATGCCCTTTCACCTGAAATCAGGATTCACAGATATGAAACCTCAAATTATTATCGCAGATGTTTAAAGAGAGGAATGAGAGTGTTAAGGAGCCGTACCTTCATCATATCGTTCAATATAAGATGTGACAGGACAAGGACAGCATTTTTCCTGACCGAAACTGAAGTATCCCGTAACCTGGCATACATATTCTCTGTCCAAGGTTCTAAAAGATTTGGAAAACGAACTGCCAAGTCTCCGAGGGAAAGGGTGCAATTTGAACGGACAACTTCAGAAGGTGCATTTTCAACAACTGTGAAGAGAAGCTGGAGATTGGAATCGCTGGCATACATTGAGGTTTACACATAAAGTTAACTATAAGTTCAGTTTTGTAAAGGAAAAAGAGAATATGAAATAAAGATTGAAGTTACCAGAAACTTGAATCAATAATCATACACCTGCATAATGCAAGCATTGCAGAAGCTTGTAGTTCTGGATGCTGTGGGAATGGAATTCAAATTTTTGTATATCAGAAAACAAATGTGAAAGAGAAAGAAGAGGAAGCTAAAACACAAGCTTACAACATCATCACACAACATGAAGCAGGGAAATGAATGAAAGACTAACTACCTTTTGCAGTACAGAAAAATTTCTGCAAAGCTTCGAGAGAAAAGTTGCACAGTCTCCAATCAGATTCTTCTCGCCAGAACCACCAGAAACAATCTCTCTCTCTGCTCTTTCAGCGAGTGTGTCAAGCAGTGCGTCATCAGAGGCAGCAAGTCCTAGCTCAGCATTTATGCTATGGTTCTGTAAAACAAATAAAACATCGAATGAGATAGCACTAGCACGTAAAAGTAACCCAATGGGGTTGCAACGTTTGTGCCACCAGCTGCATTTTAGGATATTGGTCTGTACCTCCTGCGTGGCCTCAGGATTTTCTTCTGTATTCTGACTGTCAGCAGCCGCTTTGTCCTTTTTAGTCTTTTGTCTCCGGATCTTCTGAATGCAGGATTCTATATACACCAACTGGTTCATAGCAATATGACTGACAACGAACAAGAATCTACTGAGTTTTGCTACATGAACTGTGGTCAGAAAATCAACAATATTGTCGACGGTATCATTCTGTGCATGATCTTGTCCAACTATGTCAAACACAGTGCTCAGGGACTTTTTAATAATTGTGGAAGCTAAGGCTTCTGGAGTTGGGTGGATCATGTATATCGCACTTATGGCTTTATCAACAGTAGCATAATATATGTTTTCTGGAAGCCAGTTCCCAGTGATCAAGCTTTCAAGAATACTAAACAATCGGCTGCCACTGCTGAGCAATAACTTCTTCTTATCTTCCTCGGAAAGCCGCTGAATAGCATTGCATGCAGTTCTGGCAAGTAGAGGTTCCACTTTTGCCCAACGGCCAAACCCAATATCAATAATATCCTGCATGTGTGATCCAAGAATCCTAGAGGACGACTTTGCAGCCATACAAAGGACAGATAGAGCCCCACGACTTTGCTCCGCAGTTGTCCCATTGATGTTAAAGCAAAAGAAGTCCCACAGAGCCGAAGTCTACAAAGACAAAAACAATAGAAGCACTAGTTAACCTCTTGAGGTGGAATTCTTTAATTCGAGAAATGATGAACCAATAATAAATAACAACGCTTATTAGTTCTTCGTTATTCTTGACCGTGCATGACTTTATGTATTGCTGGAGTCATAGAAGGAACCTACCGTGCTGCTAGATATTTCACCTTTGGACACCAAAGCATTAACAATAAACTCTAGCGCTGCTTGATCTCCTATATTCGAATCTATGGCAAGGTTCAGCAGCTGTTTCGCCGTTTCAACTGGATTTTTCCTTATGTAGATTGAAATGAAGGCATTCTCCACTGCCTCATAGATGGACTTGTCCTGAGAAAAGGCCTGCAGAGATAACAGAAAACATGTATTTAGCACCATGTATGTAGCGGGTGTTGTGAACTCATAAAAAACAGCAGAAGAAAAGATAATAGACCATACCAGAGGCAGAATTTTACGGAGACAAGCTTCTGCACCATCAATTTGGAACTGCTTACACCTCATCAACAAGAGAATAGCATTCTCGACATCACTGGCAGAAGATGAAGCCATCAATTGAACGAGGATCGGCATACTAGCTGACATGCACCTTGAGAAGCTCAATCCAGCCTCAAGGGAAGCAATCAAGGCCTTGGTCTGCTCGAGATTACCAATATCTGGAACAGAAACATCCTTCTCACGTATTTCTTCCCCATTCTCTGGCTGACAGCTATCAGGTAGACTATCTAGATGCGTATTATTTGTAACTTCGGGTTGCAAGTCATCGATTTCACCATCTCCATTACAGGAGTCACAATCTGAAGTTGGCTCTTTTGATGAGTCCTCAGTAGGGCGGTCTGGTTCAAGTTCGTTCAGTTTTCTTTTGTACTGCTCCAGGGTTGCTTCAAATGAAGCTATCCGAAGCTGTGGACCAAAGGGGTTATGTTGCAACATCGTGATCAGTAAATTCAATGCGGATTTTCTAACAATTGCACTCTTGTCTTCCAGTCTTCCAGCAGATATTGATGCAACCTCGTTCCATAAGCCAATTGAAACAGAATGCTCTTCACATAATTCAGCCCAAACCTGAAGAACTCGGCTCCTTGTATAGGCAGAAACATCCCTACAGCGTTCAAGCAAAATTTCCAACATAGCTTGCTTAGTTCGAAGACGAAGGGACTTGGAACTCACATCTCCCTCAACATCATTAAATGCTTTTGCAACTAATTTTCCAAGAACACCAACTAGTGCGTTTCTGATTTTATATGATTCACCACCAAAATGAGGGACCAAAACACCAACATTTGTCGACATTACTTTTGGCAAACGATCAGCAAGCTCGACCAAGAAACGTCCCACATTGTCAGCCCCAACCGTATCTTTAACATAGGCTTTTGGATCAGTCCTCCCAATATCTCTAATGATTGTCACGGCTAAGGTACCATCTGAATACTTAGTTTCAGCTCTAGCAACTGCATCAGCAACGTGTACAACAGCGAAATCATACTTGTGTATCAAATGCATAACTGAGGCACATGACTGCACAATGTAACGGTACTTTGTCGCAGATGCTCCTATGATGCGGCACAGTGCATCCTTTGCCTCAGGATCTTTCAAGATTGCAGCATTCTCAAAAAGAGAGAACGAGTTTCTACAAGGAAAATATGAGAAGGTACCTTATAACACAAGAGTATGCAAAGATAAAAACAAGATTCATTAGGTGAAAGTAATTACTTGACAACGAAAGACAGGTAGTTTTCATCAAGCTCTGATGATCCAAAGAGCAAGGAAAGGTTGATCTCAAGAGAGTTTGCAATCAAATTAAGCATCCTACCCCTCTGAGGCTCCCAGTTCCATGACTGGACAGTCTGCTTTTTCCTCCCTCGTCCCGCGACCTGTTCACCCACAACATCACTATAGAAAATGCCACCGAACTCTACTCTGTAATCTTTAAAAAAAAAAGGAAATCACCTTTGTGCTGTCGACAGAGCTAACAAGTGACTCTTCAGTCACAACAATAGTGATGAGAAAGAAAGTGTATATCTTCAAGGCATTGCGATGAGATGTGATCCTATCAATGATTGGAACTTCATCCTCCTGACCTTGTACAGATCGTGAGATGGAATCAACGTTTGGGAGAAGAACACTTAGATTAGAGCGAAGGCTTTCAACAAGATTACACTTGCAAGGTGGAGGAAGAGTACAGAAGCTCCTGACTAAAGAGTAGACACGGTCGAAAACGTCTTGGTCTTCGATGCAGAAGAGTTCTCTATCAGATAGGTCAAATGATACACCTGAGAGTTCCTCACAAAAAGAAAATAAAAACAAAATTAAAATTTCAAATTCATCAATATCACATCGTTTAATGAACAATCTTCGCAATCTAACTTAAAACATAGTTCAATGGATGCATCTAATTCGAGTTTCTCGAGAATTAGAGAGAAGATTAAGCTCACAGAGTGAAGAGTGTTTACCTTTGACGAACTCTTCGAGATCGGAAGGGCGAAGAGAGGTCACATCGACGGGATTCTGAGCGAAGAGTCGATGATTGTCTTCAGGATCCTCTTCTAAGGCTCGTATAATTTGGGGGAAGACAAAGGGAGGAGCCATTTTCTTAGAAAGAGAGAGGAAGAAGAGATTCGGCTTTTAAAGAGATGCAATTTTCAAAACGGAATTGAAAATGGCAACGGAGCGGGAATTCATGGACCACCATCTCGGGTCGGGTTATGGATCCGAACCGGGTCGGATTTCATGATTTTCCTTCATTATTTTATTATTTTTAAAGTGTATTAATTAAATTATTGAAGGCATTGATGACGATGCGTTTTCACGGCGGCTTGACTTGAGTGGCCCAGAGAGAGACGTAGCTGGTGAATCACTTCAATGAAAATAAAACACGTGGCGAGATCTTGTTAGTTGAAAGATCCTTAACAATTACTTTTTTTCGAAGCTTTGATCATCCTCCTCCTCCTCATCATCATCAATCATTTGAGCGAAGAAGCAGAGAAACTTTGGAGACGAGAGATGGCGATGCCGCTGGGCATGGCGACGTATCTGATGAGAATGGTTTGGTTTTCTCTGAGCGGTTGGGTCTTCACTTGCTTGTCTATCGCCGACGAGATCGCTGGTTCTCTCAGAAACGGTGATATTGGTCCTTTCCATGTCGGATGAATCAATTCAGAGATTCTTTACCTCTCCTTTTTATTATATGTTCTTCTTTTCTCAATTCAAAGTTTCTTCCTTTTTTGATCCTTTGTTTTCGATCATAGTCTCTTTAGATTCCATTGAAGCTCTTATAATTTGATAATAGTTTTTATGTTAATAGATGGTTAAGACTTAGATCAAGTGTGTGTAGGTATGACTGATGCTTTGCTTCCTATATGAGACTAGATGATGCTTGTTTCCTTGTTAATGTATCTACCATGAACATTGTGATGCAACAATCTGAAGTATTATGTTTATAGAAGATTATTCTCTCTACTTGTGACACAGATTATATACAACAGCGTTACGGTGATATGATCCCAAACGCTTTAAACAGTTCTTAGATGAGTCTCAAGACATAAGTGATAACTCTTTTTAAAGTTCAGTAACAAAGCTTTCTTTGAGATTATGTATTTATTTATCTCAACATTATCTTTTGTTGTTCTTTATCTTTTTTGAGCCTTAGAGCATGATTAAAGGAGGTTCTTAGAGGGGTTCTTAGGGGGATGAGTCCCATGAATAGTGTAAGAACCGGTTCTTAAAACTCTTAAATAAGAACCGGTTCTTAAGAGTTTCTTGCACTGTTCACGGGTCCCACGGACACGTGGCGACCAACGATTGGTTAACTTTTTTTTTTTTTTTTAAAACAGAAAAAAGAAGAAAAAAAAACC